>CAJNDT010006179.1:0-5000 GCA_905221615.1 Symbiodinium sp. CCMP2592 | reverse complement strand
GCAGCAGGAGATCCAGCAGAGAGTTGGCAGACTCCTTAGCTGCCTGAGCCGGCCTGATCCAAACTCTGCAGAGTGTTCGAATTCTTAGAAGCATTTTACTGCAGAGGACCTCAGTCAGTCTAGGTACTACGCTGTTGCCCAATATGCTCAATGCAGAATGCGAGGTGCTGGAAGTCAGCTGGGCTACGCTGCTGCAGCCTTGGGAGCAGCTGAAGTTTTAGGCGCTGTCTGCATCACAATCATGCTTCAAGCCCGACCCCCCAAAGGCGTGACTGAATGTTTCGGCAGGAGCCAGGCATAATGCATGCTCAGGATTCCGGGATGTTTGGTGCCCGAAGTACATTAATTGGACAGGATCCTTCCTTTTTCCGCCCCAGGGCCGATAGAAGGACGGCTTGGGAAAGCAATCTCTGCATACTGGCTGTGGCAAGCCATGAGCTTGAACTCGAGTGTCCTTACGCAGGCCCAGTCCGATTGGCTCTCACAGTCACTGCGGCTCCCACAGCCTCCAGGTGTGGTGCCTTGCTGTGTTGTGCTCTGATTTGTCAGAGCCTTTTTGCAAAGCAGTTCGTTTTTGATGGTTTAGCACTTCCCAGCCAACGGCGTTTCGTAAATCGCGCACGACAGTCGCGCCGTCGGGGGCTTGGAAGCTCAAATCTGTGGCAGTTGGTGAGACATGCACATTTCTCGTAAAAGTGCTCGGGTGTGCTGAGTGCTGGGACACGAGACCTCTGTCGGCCACAATCAGCAGGCTAGCGCGGCAGTACGAGTGGTTCTGCAAGGCAGAGGAGATCATTGCATCACGGCTTGAATTCCGAACCTTTGGAGGGCCTAGAGCAGGCATCTCCTGGGACGACGATATTGTGAGATAGTGACGGCACTTGGGTTCGCTAGGCATTCGCAACGTGAGGCTGGTTTGTGAATCTTTCATAGCTGTCCCTCCTGCACTTGAGCATTGCGACCTTGTTCTAGCAGGTAGACATCACGGGTTTCTCCGCTGATTAACTAGTCGAGAAAGCAAAGCCAGAACGAGAGCGAACGAGAAGAGAGGCAGGAGTAGAGCATGAATGTTAATACGTGTTGCTGCATGTCCCGAGCAGACAAGAAAGAGCTGAAGCATAATTTATGCCGCCTTCAGCATCTGTGCAGCTCAGGTGGGCTACATCCGAGAGTTTGCAACGAAGGTGTCGCAGATTTTGATCAAAGCATGAGTCCGAGAGACTTGACTACTTGTAGGACATTCTGGTAGGACTAATGCGCCCACGTACAGGTGCATGCTACCGGCGCGGAGTTGCAATAGTCAAGCGCATTTAACTGCATACCGCATATCTCCTTTCGGCAGCCCACCAACTGACGGATTTCTCTCGTGCAGTGCATATAGTGCATTGTCCTCGGCCACCGAGAACGTTTGAGAAGCTCAAATCTCTCGGCAAGAATAGAAGGCCTCAAAATTGCAACTCGCGTACGCAACAATTTGCAAAAATCTTTTGTCTCACATCGCTGAAGGGCGCTCAGATCTGTAAATGTTGCCCACGTGCGTGGCCCAGCTGAGCCACGACTGGATGTTGGCCACATTCAACGCCCAAGATTTGCGCAGCAGGGTTCGGACATGCGGTCAGGGGGTGCAGAAGATTCAGCCGTTTTTCATGTCTACGTACATATTCAGAAGAAGGAGCACTGCAAATAACACTGCAGTGTCTTTGTTCTCATGGAGTGCAGAGTGCGCCCGTTGCTCGCGACAGTTCAGGCATTCATATTGGTAACAACCCGGCACAACAACTCGACAAAATGTGAGGACGGTGGAGATTCTGTAAGATTGCCGGGCAACGAGACCAAGAGAACATCTATCAAAAAGAAGGGTTGGTCGATCTTGTGAGTATGTAGATAAGGAGTATCCATAATTGATATGAAATGATCTTCAATATGGAATTGTTTTTATAAAATATAGAACTCCCCAAGATAGATAGCTTCGTCATTTTCATAGAAATATGAAAAGAATTGAAATATGATTCGACAAGTTCTATAGATTCAATTTTGGTATTTGATACTTCCACATTTCGGGATTATAGAAGAATAAAACCAAAGATAAATAAATATATATATATGGTAATTATTTCGAAAAGGATTTTCTGATTATTAGATATGATTATTGAAATTATCAAAAAATTTTAGTTCTATTAGTATGCTCGCTTGTTTCAAATTCGATATATATATATATATATATATTTTATGATCTCTCTCTTTCTTCTTCTCTGGAGGATCGGGGAGTTTTTAATAATGCTAGCTTCGTGGGAGTTCGTAGCTAATTTATCCATATTCTTTCTATGATTTGAAATTAATAATAGAAAGAGGGAGAAAATATTGAAAATAAGATATAAGAAGAGGAAGAGAAAAGAATAATGAGAAAGAGAAATAAAAGAGAAATTAAGAAATTTGATCGTTTATAAGGACGAAAATATGAAAAAATTCTTGTTGGATTTTGAGTGATCCGAGAGTGATATTTAATAATATTGAATAAAATTTTCTGATTTCTGGGGATTGATTTATTCTTATCGATGAGTTTCTTCTAATAATATCGAAAAATAAGAATCCGCATCTAGGCAAACCATTTATAAAAGATATTAAAAAATCAAAATGAAGAAAGAATATTTATTCAGCATGATGGGGAATCGTAAATTCTTATCCATTAAAAAAGGTGGGCGAAGAGATTCTAATAATAGAATTTGATATGGGCATTCTGATAAAGAAATAGACAATAAATTCGATAAAGAAATCGAAAATACATCTAATCTCATAAAAGATACGGAGAAATCCGAATCACCATCCATGAAAGAAATAGAATTCAAAATATAATCGTTGAAAATATATTTCGATTCGATTTATTTAGAAAATTGATATTATGAATACTTGATAGTCGAGAGAGAGTCAATACTAGTTTCTATAACATTTATTTCTACGGTAATTTATTTGCCGAATGCGAGTATAATATGAGAATAAAAGATATACGAATATGGAAACGATTCAAGGATGATGCTAAGAAAAAGATTATAGGATAATACCGTTAGGATGAAAGATTTAACCAATAGTAGAAATATTGGAATATATTTATGATTTGTTCAAATAGAAAAAGTAATTCTAGATATAATCTTCATTATTAAAGCAACCAACAGACCGATTGACGGGGCCACGTTATATTGAAGGAAAAACTGGAGATATCGAGATTCATGAGGATATCGAGATTGGGGATTTAAGAGATTGGAGATGATGAGGTTAGGGGGAAAGCTGGAGATATCGAGATTGGGGATTTGAGAGGTTGGAGATATCGAGATTCAGAGTTGAGAGCGATAATTATATTCAGTCAAATTAGGAAAATTTTCCTGGATTATATATTTATTTCGTATTACCTCGGGGGGAGAACGAGAATTATGATGATTATCAATTATCAATATGGGGGTAATTTTTCTATATTGTATGTTTGCTTCTGCTTATCTCGTTGGTTGAGAGCGATAATTAAAATCAATAATATTCTTCTTTTCCCTCTGTAGTATGGGTTTGAGACTGGAGTTGGAATCGTCGAAATTCAGGTTTGAGAGATCGGAGTTTTGGAAATTAAGGCTTGGGAGGTTGGATTTGTCGATGCTGAGATTTTCAACGAGGCTACGAGGGCGGGATATCATCGTCGGCAAGCTTTCAAGGCAGCATGCATCACCATCTACCTATACCATCAGCACCATAAGCCACAGAAGAGAAAAGAAAGAAAGATCCCAGAGGGGCTGACCTTTCACTGCTTATTCCTTCATATTTCTCTTTAAAACCGGTTCTGCTTTTATGAAGAAGCGCAGAGCGGCATAGCCGTTCAAATGCATTCGAGATGAGGGCTGAGGGTTGCGCTTTCCATGCGCCGAAATTTGATATAAAGCCGTCGGAGCTTTCCTTAGGCTCAAAACCTTTTAACCCGACCTAATTTCACCCGAAATCCTAAACCGCGCGCAAACCCTAAGTCCTAAACTCTATACACCCTAAATAAAATCTTAGCTCCAAATCAAGGACGTCCGCTTTTGGAGTAAGCGTTCTCATTCTCATATTCTGCAAGCCGCGAAAGCGCAGCCATGAACGATTGAAAATTAGGTTCTGATACGGCATCCTCCGCGCAAGATCGGAATAAACACGCGCAAGACAGCGCGTAAGGTAGCCTGCCCAAGATCATGGAGGACCCAGCATGGAGGACCAGGAGCTATTGACAACATTCGGGCGCTGGGTTGCGCAGGGCAAGCCTACCGGGACGAAATGGAAACCAGGCACGGCCTCGGCTGCTGCTGATGTTACGAAGCTTACAGCTGCTCAACGACGTGATCTGTAAAATGCTATGCGGGATCAGATCGTGAAAATACTCGGCCAAGACCCAGAGCAAGAGACTTTGAGAAGGTTGGAAAATGGAATCAAATCGATATAGATAGAGAAGTGGTTATAAGATACGGCCATCGTATTCTTCAGGCAGCTCAGCTTCCAAGCCCAGGATTCTTTTTCGCCGCTTGCAGATGCCTGGCGGAGAGATATCTTAAATGTAGGTGCAGCAGAGTTCTTCCAGGTCCCGTTCCTTGCAGAGTCACAGGCACGGGACCGTCCAAGCAGTTCATAGTCCTTAGCAGCGCAGCCGCCTAAGGACTCGAAAGTATCATGCCGGCGCAAAGTTTTGGCAGATATGAAGACAAAGATAGTCAATGCTGCTATGAGAGAGATGTCCGCGGCAGCGTCGCGGTTTTGACCACTTCTAGAGCAGAGAAGTATGCTACTATGCCCATATTATGAAAGCGATTGGATGAATACTTTACTTTGGTGAGGAATCAATATTTGCTCCGGAGGGCGTTCATCGACTGGTCAAGGCGTTTCGAAGCCTGCGCGAGCGAATGGCTATATCTGGCGACTATACGAGACTCAAAAGCTAGGATGAGGACTTGTGTGAGCAAGCAAAAAAGAATTTCTATTGGGCTATATAAAAA
>CAJNDT010006178.1:0-366036 GCA_905221615.1 Symbiodinium sp. CCMP2592 | reverse complement strand
GAGAGAGAGCGAGAGAGCCAGAGAGCGAGAGAGCGAGAGCAGTCAGTCACGGAGACAGTCAAACAGACACCCACAGAGAGAGTGTGTGTGTGTGTCGTGTCTGTGTCTGTGTCCGTCTGCATCTTTGTCTATCTCTACCTGCGTGCCTGTCCGTCCGTCTGTCTGTGTGACAACGATGCAGCCATTTATGACCACAGCGATGTCCACGAGTTCACCTATTCGATTCTGGGGTTCTCAGAGCTACTAGAGGCTATAGCTGACCTCAGCCCGTCACCGGCTGTCTCCGAACAGAGGCTTGGCCACGTGTCGGAGAAACTGACCGTCGAAATCACTGTTTGGCAAGAACCTCCAAAGCGGCCCTGTGGAACAACTGGATCCTATCTTATCCGATTCTCATAAGCAACTGACAAAGCAGGGACGGCTGGCATTGTGGCGACTGTAGGTTACAAGGGCCCCTTTCTCATAGTCCACCGGGCATCGACACATCGACAGTGAGGCTTGGACTCGCCACGTGGGCGGACTCGTATCGTGCTGGATAGGATTTGGACCGCCAGCCAACACTGAGCCGGCTTTTCCGCGGTACATCCGTAGTTCCCATTTTGGGAAGAGCACGCTTCGCAATTCCGGTAACTTGGGGTTAAGGCACGATGAGTAGAGGTTGAGTTGTGGCATGGACCTCACGGGAGCTTTGACTAAAAGGTGGGTGTAAGATAATCGGGAAGGCGTCGGAACCTGTAAGCCGAAGAGAGCACCTCAATCCTTAAAATTGTCTCCCTACTGTCTCTCAGACCCAGCTGCTTCGTTTGTCTGGCAGTGCACAGCTCGAGTTGGCTGCCTCGGGCTGCTTGAAGGAATGGCTCGGTTCAATTATTACACAAGATTCTAGTGTTCTGTGCCACAGCGTCACTCAGAGAATCGCGAAAGAGGGCTCTCCTAATCACAGCGAGGAGCAGGGAGACGTGCCGGCAGATCTTCGGGGACCCCGGACGATTCCGAATCGCAGACGGACCTGAAGAGACTTGGGCGTTCTGGGGCCTGGGATTATGGAAGTCTTTTGGCGTGTTCTGGGGACATCAAAACCTGGACCTCATGGACAGCTTTGCTCCCCCCCCTATGCCCCCCCTCCCCCTGTCAACCCCCTAGGAAAGCTTTAGCAAGTACTTGCCAAGGTCTTGCCAAGGTTTGCGTCTCATTAGAAGCTCGGTAGGGCCTCGACCTTGGTTTGCGTAACCTTGACAGAAGCCTGCCACGGCCCTGACGGGCCGCGGGAGGTTCTGACAGGGTCGCTGAGGCCTTGCTAGGGCCTTGCTAAGGCCTCGCTGAGGCTTTGCTGCGGCCTTGCATGCTGTTGGCTTGCCCGGTGGAGGGGGCGGAGGGTCTGCTGAACAAGACTCGTAAGTGGGAAATGCTAAACCTCAATAAGACTTGCTGAGGGTGCCGGGCGGGGGAGGGGGGGCATAGGGGGGGGGGGGAGGGAACAAGCCCATGAGGACCTGTAAGATGTTCGATAAGATAAAGAAACTAGAGCAGGTGCTGAACACCTTCCCAGGCGCTCCAGCTCTTTTGGCTTCGGGCCCAAGTCCTGCCGGTAAATCCATATGGACGGCTCTCGGTGGCTGATCCCAAGCCCTCAACTCGGAAGTGTGTGCGTAGCATCTTCTGCTGAGATCGGTGATGGCATGCACTTAAGAGGCTCCCCGAACGTCAGCTGTGCTCCTGACGCAGCAGCTGCAAGCGAAGACTCGGTAAGACCAAAACCCGTGTCTGACACGAACGTAAATCCTGAGCCCTCGCCGCACTTCCCTGCCCGCCCAAAGCTTCAGGAAGTAAATCCTTGAGGTCGTTGTCCGCTGCAGCCTCAAGTCGGTTACTGAAGGAAGCACCCATGCCATCCTCGGAGGGCAGCTCGTCCTGTGGCGCAGTTCCTCTCTTCAGCTAGACGACTCACACCTCAGCAAGGAAAGCCCTTACAATGCCATTTTTTAGAGCCGGCCCTGAATAAGCCGTGAACCTTCAGGCGCTCACATCACCGCGAGCGATGCCACTAGGGCTCCCAGGAAGCCAATAGAAGCCCAGCTGCACCCCTCTCAGTCTCAAGAACTCGGCAATGCCTCAATTCCAAACCTTCAACCCTGACCTCCGAGCCCACCTGGAGAAGGCTTGGTCTTCCCGTGTCCATCTCCGCCGTCAGTCTCTGCACAGTCAAGCGCAGGCGTCGTCCCAAGTCAGAGGGCTTCTTCATCTGGGAGCTCCGGGCTTGGTAGGTAGGGGTTAGTGTTTGGGGTTTAGGGTTGTTTTTTAACCTAAAATTTCTAGGACGTGTTCTTCAGACGTGTTCTTCACTCAGATGCTGTAACATGTCTCTAACATAGAGGGCTTCTGTTGGAACATCCGTGTGCATGCGCGTAAACGAATACATCGATCTAGGGACTGCAGCCACCACATGTAAAACTATGCACTGTTTGGAAGTTCTACCTGCCCATCTATCTATCCGTACTACTACGACTGCTACTGCTACCGCTACTTCTACTGCTACTGCTACTGATGCTGCTTCTACTGCTACTGCGACTCCTACTCCTACTCCTGCTCCTACTCCTACTCCCCTTATCCTTCTCCTTCTCCTGCTGCTGCTGCTGCTGCTGGCGTTCCTCCTACTAGTTCCTACTACTAGTACTGCTGCTACTGCTACTACTACGACGACTACTACTACCACTCCTGCTACTACTTCTTCTGCTACGACTACGACGACGACCACGACTGCGACGACGACAACTGCCCCCACTACTAGTGGTACATTTCTCCCGCTAACATATCTATGCATGTATGTGTGCATAGATGGCGGGAGGGATGGATGGATGGATGGATGTGCTGAAGTGTGTGCGGCTGTGTGTCTGTGTGTCTGTGTGTGTCTGTGTGTGTGTCTGTGTGTGTGTCTGTGTGTGTGTCTGTGTGTGTGTCTGTGTGTGTGTGTCTGTGTGTGTGTGTCTGTGTGTGTCTGTGTGTGTCTGTGTGTGTCTGTGTGTGTGTCTGTCTGTGTCTGTCTGTGTCTGTCTGTGTCTGTCTGTGTTTGTCTGTGCGTGTCTGTGCGTGTCTGTGCGTGTCTGTGCGTGTCTGTGCGTGTCTGTGCGTGTCTGTGTGTGTCTGTGCGTGTCTGTGCGTGTCTGTGCGTGTCTGTGCGTGTCTGTGCATGTCTGTGCGTGTCTGTGCGTGTCTGTGCGTGTCTGTGCGCGTCTGTGCGCGTCTGTGCCCGTCTGTGCGCGTCTGTGCGCGTCTGTGCGCGTCTGTGTGCGTCTGTGTGCGTCTGTGTGCGTCTGTGTGCGTCTGTGTGAGTCTGTGCGCGTCTGTGCGCGTCTGTGCGCGTCTGTGCGCGTCTGTGCGCGTCTGTATGCGTCTGTGTGCGTCTGTGTGCGTCTGTGTGCGTCTGTGTGCCGTCTGTGTGCGTCTGTGCGCGTCTGTGCGCGTCTGTGCGCGTCTGTGCGCGTCTGTGTGCGTCTGTGTGCGTCTGTGTGCGTCTGTGTGCGTCTGTGCGCGTCTGTGCGCGTCTGTGTGCGTCTGTGTGCGTCTGTGTGCGTCTGTGTGCGTCTGTGTGCGTCTGTGTGCGTCTGTGTGCGTCTGTGTGCGTCTGTGTGCGTCTGTGTGCGTCTGTGTGCGTCTGTGTGCGTCTGTGTGCGTCTGTGTGCGTCTGTGTGCGTCTGTGCGCGTCTGCGTGTCTGTCTGCGTCTGTCTGTGTCTGTCTGTGTCTGTGTGCGTCTGTCTGTGTCTGTCTGTGTCTGTCTGTGTCTGTCTGTGTCTGTCTTTGCCTGTCTGTGTCTGTCTTTGCCTGTCTGTGTCTGTCTGTGTCTGTCTGTGTCTGTCTGTGTCTGTCTGTGCGTGTGTCTCTGTGTGTGTCTGTGCGTGTGTCTCTGTGTGTGTGTGTGTGTGTGTGTGTGTGTGTGTGTGTCTGTGTGTGTGTCTGTGTGTGTGTGTTTGTGTTTGTGTGCGTGTGTGTGTGTGTGTGTGTGTCCTTTCTTCACGCGCGAGCGCATATGCGCATGTGTGCCCGACCTGCTTAAAGAGACTGTCACTTGTTTTCATATCCCTGCATCTGCCTTCCTGAGCTTGGGTTTCGGAGGCGCGAAGGAATGCGAGCAGATACGGTGCATCTGCAACTCGTCGCCCGCTTCTGTTGCTGCGATCCTTTCCACAAATCGCGGGAAACTGGGAAACTGGCAAGGACGTCAGCTTTAGAGGATGTAACCTCATGTGCACACCGACTATGGTGGTAGTTATGCTCCTGCCTACTTTTCAAGCGGCCGGGAGAAGCTGAAGCCTTCCATGCAGACGTCTCAGAAACAAGAGGGGCCCAAGACAATCAGCCTTGCCTTACACATAGATCCATGCACGATCTTTTGGGAAGCCCTACTACATGACCTCCTGATCAGATCTGCGGGTTTGGGGCTCGGGGTTGGCATAACCATCCAACTCCAGGCTGAACAGTGCCTGTAGCTCAATTGCCAGACCTTACAAAAAGCAATTCTGCGGTAAACTTCCGGGTCCCAATCCGGGAAGCATCATAACCTGCACACACGAAACCCAGGCATCTACCGTCAAGCTCCACCCCAGCTCAAAAGGAACCAACCTATGCAAGGATCTCAGAATGTGCCATCGACATGTAGGACACCACGAGTCCCAGGTCGTAGACCGACAGCAGCCCTACCGCCTGCAAAAGATCGGACTCCTCCCAGCGGTGCAACGTCTAGGAAAGCTACTGGTGCGAAACAACACTGAAGCACTGCCACAAAAGAAACTGCTGCTGGCAATCCTGCTACCACTACCACCTACCACTTTAACTCCTCCTCCTCCTCCTCCTCCTCCTCCTACTACTACTACTACTACTACTACTCCTACTCCTATTGCTACTGCTACTGCTACTGCTACTGCTACTGCTACTGCTACTGCCACCGCCACTGCTACTGCTACTGCTACTGCTGCTGCTACTAGTGCTACTGCTACTGCTACTGCTACTGCTACTGCTACTACTACTACTACTACTACTACTACTACTACTACTACTACTACTACTACTACTACTTCCACCACTATATACTGACTATACTACTACTCCTGCGGCTGCTCCTGCTACTTACTACGACTCTTGCTCCTGCTCGTGCTGCTGCTCTGCTCCTGTTACGTTAAAGCTGCAATGTATCATCATGACGGAAGATCCTCCATGCTCCGTATCCGGGCAGCCGAGGCTTTCAGCCGCTCCGACACCTCTGCCGAAGAGGGCTGCTTGTGCAAGTTGAAGAAAACGAGCTCTTGCTGCCCACCTTCGTCGAGGTGCCGGGCTCCACACAGTCTCACGGGGCAGATGGCGTCAGTTAGGATAAAATCATAGGATTTTCAGCTGTGTTCATGGACAGGACCTTGCAATGATTGGTTCCACCGAGGTGAAAACTCACCAGTCTGAGCCTAGACACCCAGCGCTGCTCGATAGACGAGAGCAGACACAGTCATGAAGAGGAGCGAAGCCATCGCAAGGCCAAGGCATCCCATGAGAACTGAGGCCAGGATGCTGGCAAAGTCCTTTCAAGGGTTAGCGGGCCATACGACGGTGGGCTCTCTATTTTGCTTACATGAAACAGATTGAGGCTAGGAACTCACTAGTTTTGTATCTAGGCAATGTAGGCACGCTTATACCGCTAGAGGAAGGCAACGCTCGCAGCAACAGAACAGCTATGCTACTGCTGCAAGCACGTCAACCATATCAGTATCATCAACAGGTTACAACTAGGACGATCGGCAAGCAGAACAATAAGTGCCCGGGCCTCCAAGAGTCATGACACTTCCTGAAATCCCAAAGTCTCACGCCTCACCGCGTGTTCCTAAGTTGGGTGAACCAAAATTTGTGCAAAATCCGAGGTCCCCTTTGCAGTCCTTCATTTCGCCCTCAATGGGTCCGAGATGAAGCGAGGTGGAGCCCACAAGCAGCGTCATGATCAGGCAGAGCAGTGCGTCCATGACGTTTAAGAGGGGAACCTTCCAGGGCCACGCACGGCACTCCAGTGCCAGGAAGACTATGAAGACGCTCGACATGGCCATAACCTCAGCCGACCATCGGTGACCCTTGTTCTGAAAGCTGCAATTTCCTTTGGCGTTACCGTTACTCACTCGATCGACTTCACCTCTGAGGAGCTTGAATGGGCGGATAGTCAGTGGCCAGCGCGATGGGAAGTGACAGCAGCGGGCCGCGGATCAGCAACGGCACCCCGAACCACCAACTGTCCAGTCGGAAGCGGAAGAGCAGGAATCGGAAGGCCCTGACCTTTGTGTGGTGCCCCTGGGCGCTCCACCTCAGCCAAGGTCCCTGGATAATCTCGTCCGCATGAGGTGTTGGTGTGGGGGGGGACACGTGGGGTGCACAGCAGATCAAGTCATGGCGACAAATTGCAACTTTGGGATACGAAGCCCCCCCAGACTCTAGCCTTGTAGTTCCAACGGGCTGACACACCATGGGCGAACTATGCCACTCGCTTTTCCGCTACAAATGCTGTATTCTGGGCAACAGTCTGACATGGAGGGAATTCTGAAGTCTTTCGGGGGTCTTGGACCCCCACCCCCCAGGCAGGACCAGCAGTCAGCAGCCCCATACATCACTACCCCAAACCCATCAGACTCCCCCCCGGCCTTGGTGAAAGGACCACTGCATAGGTGCACAGGGCCAGAAAGCCCAACACCCCAACGATCAAGAGCAAGAGGCCCATCGCCTGAAAAAGAGCAGACTTGGTGAGCCCATGTCTAGTTGTCACACGCATGCTATCAGCACTGCCTATATGACTATGACTCGGAGGAGGGGAGCAGTAGTAGTCGTCGTCGTAGCCGTCGCCGTCGTTGCCGCCAAAGTAGCAGTAGCAGTAGCAGTAGTGGGAGAAGCAGCAGGAGCAGCAGCCGGATGCAGCAGGAGCACTAGCAGCAGCGGTTGCAGCAGCAGCAGCAGCAGTAGGAGTAGTAGTGGCCGTGGCGATGGCAGTCGCAGTAGCAGTCGTACCGGTACCATTAGTCATTAGTCCTCGTAGTAACTATAGTAGTAGCAGCAGTAGCAGGAGGAGGAACAGGAGGAGCAGTAGCAGTCGTCGTCGTCATAGCTGTACCGTAGATGTAGTCGTCGCCGCGGCCCGAAACCGTAGTCGTGTTCGAAGTCGCAGTCGTGTTCGAAGTCGCCTACTACCACTACCACTACTACTACTACTACGACGACAACAACTACCACTACTAGTACTACTGCTACTACTACGAGCAGTAGTAGCAGGAGGAGAAGCTAGAACTAGTAGGAGTGGGGGAAGTGGTCCCAGTCGTTGCAGTCGGAAACAGTTTCAGAACGAAAAAATGATGTAACGACCTGCTAGTGCAAACATCTCTTTGGTATCGGTTGCAAGACAGGCCCGAAACAAGACAAAGGGAAGACTGGAACGAGGAGCGCTTGCATGAACGGTGGAAGGCAGGAGAGCCTGGCAGCTGCAACATGTGTTGAAGCTGCCCGACAGCAGGCTTGTTCGAGCGTTCTGCTGGTACTGCACGATCAAACGGAATTGAAGCTACGGCGGCCCCGCATGTTCGAAACTGCATTGTGGCCTGTTGTTGGAAATCACTCTTCAGCATCATTCCATTACGAGATCAACGCAGCATGTTTGCCAAACCAAGTCGCCAGCATGATGGCGTGGTCAGCGGTGCCACACGTAACGCTAGGATACTTGAGGAGGCTGTGCACGCCGTTCGGGTGACTGAAGCACATCAGGGGCGCCATGGATATCGAGCTCATAGTGCCTTCATCCATCCAGGGGAGGCGATGCAGTTCTTGCAAATATTGCAAAGCGACTATTTGCCTCTAATCTGAACACGGCTTCTGAGATTGTTGCAAGGTATGAGAATCTCGTTAAAGAAGACTCAGAATCGTGCTCAACACCACCCAGGGAGCTGAAGCCCACCTGCAGCAAAGCTCCGATTACGCTGCAGGTCTTGCTTCTTTCCCACCGAAACTCGGAGGGCAGCCAGCGAGACGCAAACGAACACACCACGAGCCACAGGACCATGGCGGGGAAGAAAAGAACCTGAAGGACTCGACAGGAATCTCAGGAACAATGACCGCAATCCATAAGTCAAGGTAGGACGCTTTGATAATCTAGGCTGAAGGTGTTGCTGCAGCGGACTGTAAGGAAGAGCTCTCTTGCATCCATAGCCGCAAGGTATCCTGCAAACTTCTTGGGCTTGGCGCTCTAATGGGCCAGAATGTGCCAAAACGTTGCTTTGATGGATGCCTGCTGAACACCAGACGAGAAGCTGAAGAGGTGTATCGGGCGGGAGCAGAGTTTCCAGCGATGCAACTGAATGCCAAGCTGTCGATGTCCAGCACGAAGACTTGCAAGAGGTCGAAGATGGGCCTGTTGTTAAGACCCCTTATAAGGAATGTAGGTTCAGGGTGCAGAGCTTGCACATGCACAGCACAGATGGGCAAAGAGTGTTCTCATGCAAGTGCTTCACCTGATGCTGGAAACCCATCTGTAGCATGCACTTGCGGGCTTTTTGCTGAGATCCCGGATTTGAAGAGCCTGAAACTTCAGATGCAAAGTGAGGCTCCGCACGAGGCCTTTCCCAAAACCTTGAAGGTAGTGCCTGCATTTTTGCAACACCGCCACACCACACCGGAAAGGCCATCTGAACCCGGGCTGCCACCCTGCATCCCCAAAGGCACCGAATCGGCAGAACACAACAATCCGTGTAGCTCTTTCACTGTCTTTCAACCCTGAGGTCTTAAATAGTCTTAAATCCTCTGAGTCCTGAGCCCCTTGAGCTAGACCCTGCAGAACACCTGAACCCCCCAACCCGATATGGGAGTTTCCGACAATAGTGAATAGTAGGATCCTTATTCTAAGGACCCTGACAGAAGCTACCCCTAATTTTCGGAAACTTCAATATTTCTGAACTCCCTGAACCGCTGGCCTCAGCTCGACTGGGAAGTCCACCGTCATCATCCCCACGATCCCAACACTCCTGGGCTTGCGGGGCTTTTGGGGCCTTCCGCGCTGCTTTGGGGCTATTTAGGGGCTTTCAGTGCACCCTCAGCAACTACCACCTCGAGGGTCCCTCAGCAGGTGGTTCAGCCGCAATCGGAAGCATTGCCATGTTGCACCTTCACAGTGCGACCCGGCAAACACCCTGCCCTTCACCATCGCCCTCTCCGGCATCTGGTAACAGCACTTGCCCAACTACCACAAGAGGTGTGTGCTGTGGCTCGTTGCAACTCCTGGTCAGCTCTTCGTCGAGTCGTTATTCGGTCGGAGACGAGGTCCAACGTCTGCTGTTTCCCCTTTATGGGGGCTCGGCATCTCGCCTTTTGGGCGGGCGTCGCTTCTGAATTTACGGGACCAGCCAAACACAACGCGAGCTCGACAGTGAACCCAAGTCACGCTAGACCCTGCCCCAGTTTCGCATTTCCCAGAGTCTCAAAGGCCTAGCTTCTGCCGTCTTCGCCATCCCTGCTCGCAGCCCGCAAAGCCTAAGGCAGAATCCTGAAAACCCAACACCACAGTCACCAAGCCTTACTTGCCCAAGTCCCTTTTTTGAACCCAGGCAAGTCCCTAAATCCCAAACCCCAAACCCTCAAACCTAAACAAAAAGCCTGGCCTAGTCCCCAAATCCATACCGTAGAATCCTCTTTGCCAAGGCTCTGTAAGGAGGAGATGGTAAGGCCGAAAGCACATGCTGTCGTGAAGAGCACCGAGGCCTGACGCGGCTTTGCGGCTAAGAGACTGGCTATGAGAAATAGGACTCAGACTAATTAAAATTAAGGCCTCGGGGGGTAGACTGTGGGTAGATGTTTAGATAATTATCCTTGGGACCTATTACTCATGACGCCGATCCCTATATACAGCAGGATTCATCTCGACTCTGGTTCGAGATACCGCCTTGGGGTTCCTTTGTTGCGTTGTTCCCCATCCAATGTGCAAAGGTGCTATCATCCAGCGAACGTACCCTTTGACACTCGTACTCTGCCAGATGAAGTTCATGGATCGCAGCTAGCCCCGTGGAACAAGCAACAAGGGTCTTCGGTTAGATGTCAGAGTTTCGACTCGCACAATCGCACGCCGGCAGGCACGGGTTCATGAGGTCGATAGAGTTTAGGGTACTGGTACTTCTGCTGCGGCGAGCCTTTAAGTGTCAGGCTTAGGTCATAAAACTCCTTGCTTGTTGAATTTGCCAGTTTGATGTTCTCCGCTCGGTCGCTGGAGGGTCTGACCGTACATGAGATCTCTACCCTCCCCCTGCATAGCTCCTGAAACCCGCTCGCAAAGCCCCGCACTACCAACCCCCGAGCCCTTAGTCAAGTCGATGACTGCGTTGTCCTTTCTGCTGTGGCCCCTCCTGGTCATGGCCAAAATGACCTCGCCACCAAAACCCGTAATCCTCAATAAAGGATCTGGCAGATATATACGGAGAAGTACAGAAACACCAGCCACAAGAAGAGCAAGAGCTTCAACGTTGGAAGCGCTACAAGCCAGGGCCTTCGCTGTACTTTGCAAGGTGAGCATGTAGTAGGCCACAACCAAGCCCAGAAAAATCCTCAGTCAAGGTGCAGCACGCTATTCCTCCCAGAAAGTCACTGTTGTATCGGTATGAGACGGTTGTTGTTGCATCTATTGAAACACTTCCACCTGTTTAAGCACTCGGATTTGCTCTGTGCGACGGTCAGGTTTCAATACTCGCCACTCGCACTTGGGTTCAGCTCGACCCTTCAGCGGATGCTTTTAAGTTGAGCTCCACGGCTTTCGGACCAAGGGCTTAGCACGTATGCTTCTGCAAATGGCAACCTGCCGGAAGGATCCTGCAAGCCCTTTTGCTCCATGCTGCCACCGATGAACTAAACTGAACCCTGAGCTGAATCGACTACTGATCGGGCCCAAGGCACAGCAGCAAGCACAGAACCCAGCCAGCTTGCTGCCAGACGGTGCAGTTCTGGCAGCTGTCGGTGCTGAAGACCTGGCCCTGGGGGCCTCCGGATCACACTCGTACAGGGCAGGCAAAGCTCCACATAGTCCACCGGTTTAGGATTTAGGGGTCTTTCCCTGCTACCTAGCAAGGAGTTCACAGAAAAAAGGCTTCGGAGATGGGGGTCAAGTATTTGAGCTTTCAGCGGTGAGTCCAGGTAAATAGGTACGTAGGATAGATAGAATTTCACATGGACAAATCGTAAAGCAATGAAGCCAAGGGACACTCGGTGCAAGCCCGGTATTGGAGTCCGCCTGCACAGCTTCCCGGCCTGCCGCCCGGACAGCGTCCGGCTCCCAAGCACCGGAACAGCATCAACGGATTCTCCGGCGAGCTATAGAAATCCTCCGAGGCTGGGGAATTCTAAATACGTGGGGGCCCTGAGCAAGAGACTCTTGGTTCTTCATGGGGGTCTTAATGCGAATCCTGATGCATCGGATGTTTTGAGAGTGCTAACCCGGAACCCACCCAATGTCTCCGCAGTTCTCGAAACGTGAGCTTTCTAGCATGCCAATGCACGAGGAGTCATGCTGGGTACAGCTAGAGAATGTACTTTTCACCTCCCGAAGTTTGAGTTGCCAAGATGTTTACTCCGATCCTGTTGCTGCTCGTGATGCTCTGATTCGATCTGCTTCGAAATCTTGTCATGGCGGACCTGCCACTACTACTGCTGCTTCTCGTTATGATATGTGAGGATGACGAGGGTGGAGATGACTGCGGTGCTTTTGAAGATGGTGGTGACTAGAATGACTAGAAGGGTTCCGATAATGTTGAAGACCACTGGAAAGTGATGACGATGGTGATTCTGCAGTTGAAGAAGATGACGATGATGATGAGCATGATGACGATGGAGGCTGGTATGGTAGTGCTTAGAGGATTAGCGCTTAGGATGTAGCTAGTGATGCTTTTAGTGACTTCCGAGACAACGACTACGACTAGCACCACTGGCATTGGCACTGGCGCTGGTGCTGCTCCAAGCACTACCACCATCCCCACCACGACTGCCTCTAATCATGCTAATGATGATACTGCTGCTGCCACTATCACTACCACTACCACTGCCACTGACGCTGTCACTACCACTACGGCTACCACTACCACTGCCACTGCCACTGTCACCACTACTGCTGCTACTACTGCTGCTCCTGCTTGCTGCTACTAGGACGACGTCTACTACTGACTACGACGACGACTACGACCACGACTACTACTACTACTACTGCTGACGATAGCCAAGCTAATGCTTTTACTGATGCTAGTGCTACTGCCGCTGCAGCTGGTGCTGCTGTTACTGCTGCTCCTGCTCCTACTGCTAAGACAGCAGGGACCACTACTCCTCTCCTCCTCGTTCTACTAGCACCACCGCTACCACTGCTACAACTCCTCCAGCTGCTGCTCCTTCTACTACGCCACCATGGCACCATGGCACTTCATGCTCCGAGCGTCCTTCTTCACTTTGGGCACGAAGTTGATCCCCAGTGGAGAACTGCCCGACTCCAAGCTCGTCAGGGAGCCCAAAGCTGGGCAGTCGAGGCCCGGGCCACAAGGCAGGCAACTCAAATTGCCGTCGCCAGCCTGAAAGCTGAAGTTGGCCCCCGCTTCTCACGACACGATGTGCAAAATTTATCCTGTCCCCCGAGACCGAGTCTATTGCTCAGGTTGCAGCTGCGCTGTTGTTGTCCCTCGAGCTAGAGCTCAGGCCCCTACTCCTCATCCTGAATCCTGCAACTACTTTCTACTCCTAGTCCTACTTCCCTTGCCCCTACTGCTGCTGCAACACTGCTGCTACTGCTGCTACTGCTGCTGCTGCACGACTGCGAAACGTCTACGAACGACTGCAGCTAGACCTGCGACTACGACCACGGCTGCTGTGCGTGCTGTTGGTTGCTACTTGGCTCGGCGTCAAATCTTATACGGTTGATCGAAGTACCGGCCTGATCAATGAAGCCAGCCTCACACCCACAGTCTGCCAAAGAGACTGAACCGAGGCCCAAAGTTGTGCCGCTGGGGCAGACGACGCAAAGAGGCGACCCGGGCTCATCCTGGTAGTAGCCGATCTCGCAGCGATTGCAGGCCTGCTTGCCCACCTCGCTCTGATACTCACCTCTTGGCAGCTTGTTCCGCAGGAAATCACAGGAGAAAGGGCAATAGATCTAGACAAGAATTCATCCAGCTTCTCTGTGCAGATGATGAAGCCGCCCTTCTTGGCTTGGATTGGGCGGTTTGGGAATTCAGGGTTTTCTGCCGCGGGGCGTGTGGGCCTGTAGGGAGCTTGAGCCTGACAGGCTTAGGAACCTGGGGTCTCTGTCGAGGGTTTGAGGCGTGGTGCAGTGCAGGAAATCCCGAGGCCAGCAAACCGAAAACGACGTCGCTGCTTGCGTCTCTTAACAGGGAGAGTTGCCTGGGTTGCACTTCTCGCACTGCAAGGCTGCACCGGACGGCTGGCTTGTGCCGGGTGCACAGCGCTTGCACTCGTAGGTGAAACCTTGGGCAGGAAGATGTTTTGGGCTAGGAATACTGGTCTTCTTTACCGGGCTGGTGCTCGCCTTTGCGTTTCATCAAGAAACTCGGTTTCCTGGCCGGCTTCACGAGCGTGACCACCGTAGTGGTGCCAAGCAGTAGAAATAGCAGTTTCCCGTTGTTGCGGATACCTTCGAAGTAGTACCGATGGTGCCACTACTTGTGCTTGTGCGAAACTGGCTGCTACTGTACGAATCTACATTCTTGTGCCGGCTAACGTCGTCGTTGTGGATTTGGTTTGTTGCTGCTTGTCGTCGTGATTACAGACTAACCGGCCAGGTGTTCGACCAGTCGTCTTGCTGAGAAGGCTCGCTGATGTTCAGAACTGGGTTGAATGCTGATGACGGTTTTAAGGCCCGACCCTCATGTTGCTTAAATGCAAACTACTAAACTGCCCTGAACGGAGCCAAAAACCCTTTTTCAGCACAGACTGAGGTGCCGGCCAGCGCCCACGAAACTCGCAGCCAAAAACCCTAAACCCTAAACCCTGGAACACGACCGAGATGCCCCTGACATCGTCCAGGCGGGAGGAGAATCTCCCAGACTCGCAGGCACGACATTCCAAGAATGTGGGGTTGTCCCTGTTGCTTATGAAATCCGACAAGTTCGTGTCATACCTGGGCGCCAGTCATAACTGCTGACAGGGAGAGCAAGAGAAAGAGGGAAAGAGATACAGAAAGAGCGATGATGGCACCAGCAGTAGTAGTAGCATTATTACTACTACGCTAGCAGGAGTAGTTGTAGTAGTCCGAGTAGTCGTGGTAGTGGTAGCAGCAGCTGCAGCAGGAGGAGTAGCACTACTAACACCAGCACTAGCACTAGCTCTAGCACTACTTTTTGTGTCACCCACATGCACTAGCACTAGTAGTAGTAGTAGTAGTAGTAGTGGTAGTGTCAGCAGCAGCAGCAGTAGTAGAGTCGTCGTCGTCGTGGTAGCCGCAGTAGTAGTAGTAAACGTCGTCGTCGTGGTGGTGGTGGTGGTGGTGGCAGTAGAGAGATGCACAAGCAGTTGTCGTCGCAGTGGTGAATATGAAGTGGCATCTTCACTGGGCGCGGCAGCGGCAACAGGAGTAGAAGTAGCAAGCAGCAGCATGAGCAATGGGAATGCGATTTGAAGGAAGCATGGGAAAAAAGTAGCACCAGTGGCACGTAGTTGCAACATGTAGCAACAGCAAGCTTCGGAAAATTTTGTAGCATGGAAGGCACTGCTAGCGGTGCCGTGTCAAAACCGTTGCCCGTTGTTGCAGTTGCGAATCCTGAACTATCGGCAATAGTCGTTATTGACATAAGCAAGAACAACCAACTGCAAAAGAGCGAGCGCTCAAGTCCGGCCCGTGGTGCAAGCCAAAGCCCGGGAAGCATTTCGTTTCGTCCGGCAGCCAGCTTTCCCAAACACCACGGTTGTCCAAAAGCCATCGGCAGGCCACCTTCAGGAATTACAGGTAGAGTTCCCAGATTTGTTAGATACTACGTAGTTTCGGGTGTCTGCCTGCCATCACCGCATGTGAAACCTGTCATGGTGCAGTTCAAGCCACATCACGGTGGGAGTCTCCCGTCTTGAGCAAGTCCCCCATCATGTCGTTCACATTCTTCAGGTTATAGCGCATGTTGCGCAAAAAGTCTTCCAGCCGCGGCGACAGGGAGGATAAATCCTGCATA
Organism: Symbiodinium sp. CCMP2592; assembly: GCA_905221615.1. NCBI lineage: Eukaryota > Dinophyceae > Suessiales > Symbiodiniaceae > Symbiodinium > Symbiodinium sp. CCMP2592. The sequence continues at coordinate 350,835 of CAJNDT010006178.1, read as the reverse complement.
GCTTTCGGGCTGCACCTCTGAATTTGGCTTTTGTTGTTGCCCTTACTTTGCTACTGTCGCTGTCGTGCTCGACGAGTGCTGTAATCCACAATCCGAGGTGAACTATCGTTTTTTTCGAGATGTACTGGACGCCACCGGTGTATGCGCCTCGCAAAGCAGCTGGAACTGAAGTGCTAATGGTGGTAGGGGTAGCGCTAGCAGTAGCGGTAGTGGCAGTCGCAGTGCCAGGGGCAGCAACAGTGGTTCTCGCAGTGCGTGTGGTAGTTGCACTGGCATTGGTAGTGCTAGTGCTGGTGCTGGTCCTAGCAGCAGCACAGGGCAGCTGCAGCGGCACATGATAGTGGCAGTGGTAGTGCACTCGCACTCGTTCTCGCATTGTCACTCGCACAAGCACTAGCACTAGTACAAGTACTAGTCATCGTCGTTTCCGTTGTAGTTGTCGCAGAAACAGCAGAAGAGCAGCAGGAGCAGTGCTAGCAGCAGCAGCTGCTAGCAGCAGCAGCTGGAGTATAAGTAGTAGTCGTCGTCGTCGTGGTGTTACGAGGAGCAGTAGGAGCAGGCGCAGCCGCAGCCGCCGCCACAGCAGCAGCGAATCGTGACACTGCTCTCAGCAATCTCTGTCCTATTCTCACGGTGTTTCCCCAACGCCGATTCGGCAGCTTGTGTGATGTTTCAATAACTCGAAGCCCGAAGCCCTTCAGCTTCCGTTGACCCATGGCACACGATCGGTCCTGGCTCACGACCTTCGCAACCAAGGAGTCAGGCGCGGCAGTCCTCTTATCTCCGTTCCTGGCACATTCAGCGTTGCTCGCTGAGTTGGATCACATCTCATCCCTTTCCGAGACACACTCGCAAGCCTGCAATGCGGTTATCCAAGTGGGCCCAGGCACAAGTGGGCGTTGATATCGTTCGGAGGGAAGGTGATACTTGCCGGCTGCAGCTCAAAAAATGATGTATCTGGCACCCAGGCATAGAAGGTTGTGGTCCGCTGTTTTGGCAGTGCACCGAGATCTCTTGCTACTCCAAGAGCCATGGGAATATCGTAGGCCGTGGCTTTCTGCATGGTGTCATCTAGCCTTGGCAGGTTGTTAGGGATTGGGCAGCAAGTAGGACCAAGTAAACCGGCATGAACGGATGGACACCTACCTTGATGTAGCCGTCCAGCCAAAGCACGTGCAGTAAAGAGCGTAAATCATGATATCTCTACCGAGAAAACAAGCTTAAAGTGCACATACCATTGTCTCTCGTGAGGATGCTTGGCGCTACATCATGACACCGCAGATGCAGTTGCATGTGCGCTCCACTCATGCTACATCACATGGCAGAAGCTCTTTGGCCGGTGTCAACTGTTTAGCTGACCTGTTGCTTCTGTCGACGCTATTAACTGCAATCTACCCTTCAGACTACTTGAGATTTGGCGTGCTGCTTCGAGGGCGTTGCTTCCTTTTTGCCCGCTTCTTGCGGTGTAAAAGGCATCGGTGCCCTTTGCATGCCCAAGATCGTAACGATGCGCCGTTCGCCTACTGGCGTTCTTGTTCGTGTTGTTCGATGCTAGAGGCAGCTGAGTATATGCTCACGTATCATGCACTCCGTTGTCACAAAGACCGGAGCTTGCGATGTGGCATCTTCTTGAGTACCACATCATATCGTCATGTAGTTCCACCCGGCGGCATCAAGTGGGTCACAGATTTGCTTGCTATCTCCGGAAACATCAAAGGCTTGCCAAACATGCATCCGGCGACCACCATCCACTTCCGCCGGTGACGTATGGAACACACTTGGAGCTGTCTGCGCGACAGCCCGGTGCAAGCCTGAGTCAACATGTCGGACTCTGAGTGATGTACGGGCTCTTTTCGACTTGCTTGGTTCGACTGCATCATCAAAACCCTTGGCTGGGTTTTTTCTTTCCTGACTTACCCAGCAAGCGGTCCAGTCTGTCCTGTACCTGAGCAGGTTCATGTTCGTGGGCGCAGGGGCATTTTCCGGCACGACGCATGATGTTTTCGGGCCCTTGTGCTCCGAAATGCATGGAATGTCCAAAGATGCACTCTGCTGCGACCATGAGCACATCGAGCTTCCACTGCAAATTCTACGAAAAAACCCGTCGAATCCTCCACACACCTGCCTCCGAAACCCAAAAACATCCAAGCACAAGCCCTACATGACCGAAGCTCACACCCCGATCAAGTGGCCAGAAGTGGCCATCTGGACACCTTGCAACAAGATCGCCGTTAGGCAGCACGTCCACGCCATCCATGTCACCTACACTCTGGTCCGAGGGACAAGGGAACAGATCAAATCAGAGCGAGCATCCCGATCCCTCCGCATAGCCACATCGCAAGCTCGGAACGCTAGAGCAACAGAAGACACTCCAAATCCCTCGTCATCCCTCATCCCTGTAGCCTGTGCGAAATGTATGAAAGCTGGGATGAAGAGGAGCTTTGAAGATAGCTTTACTGTCGGGCAATCTAAACTAACTTCATGTCACTGAAAGTGCTTACATCAAGGTACCGAATCACGGGTTCTGGGGTTCAGAGGGCATAGCCTGTGTAGCGGATGTAATCCTCATTGACCTTCGAGATCTGGAAGCGCGTCTCCACACATGGAAGTACTAGGTTCAGGCCGATGGACGCCACGCTGTCGAAGTATTTCCAGCTTTGGCTCCTGCTGAAGCACTGCTTCGGGCTCTTTGTGGCTCAGTAAGCTCCTAACCTCGAAGGCCTCTGTAAGTGTCTACAGCAACATTTTCGGCACGGCTCCACGAGTAGTTCCAGCCACGGTAAAACTCCAGCGCGATGCCCTCTGTATAGTAGGCCGAGTTCAAGCTGCTGGAGGGGAAGAAAATTCCGGTGGTGCCATCGTAACCCATGCTGCCCAGAATCACCGGTGCCATAGCCGGATTCCTGTTCAGAACTCCCTCGTAAGGTTCAGTGCATGCAGCCGCGGAATCCAAGCTCTGCCCAGTCTGCGCACCCTTAATCCTGACCCCACGACTCAAAATAAAGCCATCCTCATTTAAGTTTACGGACGACGGCAGAGGGAGGGCGGGGGAGAGAAAGAGAGAGAGTGGGTACACGGTGACAGTATTCTGGACTACTCGTCCGAAAAACGCACAAAAAAACCCAACTTGCAAGCCCGAGGCACTGCTTGATGACCTCTGCCCATTCGCTGACATAAGTTTCCGGCCAGGCTTCTAATGCGATGTGACTGTATGTAACCTCAGCGCTGAACAGGAAGGTTCGACGTTTTGGGAACTGATGCTATGAATTTAGGAGACCATGACATTATGAGCAACTACTGAGACGACATGCTTCGAAAGACCATACGAGTGATTCATCCGGAGTGAACCCATAAGTTCAGGAAAAGCCTATACATCTGGGCCCAGCTGCCGACGGCCCACAGCCCCGATTGGTGATGTTGTTCGGCCTGAGAGCGGTCAAAATGCTTCGTACAAGTGGAGCTCAATTTGTAATGCAGAGCTCCGTGATTAGGACAATAGGATGCAGTTCGGCTTCGATCGTTTTAAGGGAGTTGAAGCTACTCTTCCTCCTAGCTGCCTAGCAACCAGCAAAGGATCTCCGAAGAGGCCCCGGTGTCGGGGGAGCATTCTACACAACCTCACGGTGAGGCATCCCACACCTGGTCTTGAACATCCCACTGCGCATAACCAAGTAAATCGATAAGCAAACCAATCACGAAACAAGAGGCTGCAGGCATCCGAACAGGGCGTAGAAGCCCTCAATGGTCCCAGAGCCAGTCCCGGTTTCGAGGACGTTGTAACCCATCCGCTCCTTCCGGACGAGAACATGCCCTCCGAGACGAACTTGGAGGTTCAGGGGTAGTTATAAGTAGGGTTATAAGTAGGGTAACTATACTTTAACTACCCCTGAACCTCTAATAAGGGCTCAAGATCCGAGAGATCTCGGGCTGCCAGGGCAACCCCGAGCCTTCAGCCTTCACTCCGCAAATCCTAGACTCAAAACCTCCCATAGAGAAGCTGGATGATTCCGTGAGAAACTGCGTAGATGTCGGCTTCAGCAAAGGAAAGATGAGTGGGGAGAACTTCCCTTGACGCCCGTCCTCTATGAGGACGTGGGCCACACCGGTTGTCACGAGACTGGCTGCCCAATTAAGTGTAAACAGGCCCACCGGATAAGATGCACCATCACCTGCCGGGAACCCAGCAGGGTCTGAACTCTGCAATTGTAAGCCACCGAGACATGGGCTAAACTCATAGCGGGCGGTGCTTTCTCTGGGGTCTCAACCCCAGAAGGGCATACGATCCCATGACGCCTAGCTCTACAGTTGAATCATACACGCTGAGTTAGGGCAAGGTTTTCGGACTACTCAATACACAAGCACCTCACAGGGTAGCTGGGGCCGCCTTGCTTGCAGGTTCATGGGTAGTTATACGTAGTGTTATAAGTATGGTAACTATACTTATAACTTATAACTTATAACCCATATTAGGGGCCTTATAGCCCCCTTACAACTACCCTTAAACCTCTAATTAGTGTTCAGCAAACCTGCCTCGCGTCAAGTTTCGCCTCTGGCTTGCATCAATGGCATCGGGCAAGCAGGCTCCTTGGACCCGAATCTGAACGAAGGCTGCCTTGGCATGTCGGCGGTTTAGGGTTTCGGCGCTCGCACTCGGACGGTTTTCTTCCCACCCGCCCAGCTCTCGGACGGTTTAGGGTTTATGGGTGGCAAAAAGCATTTCAAGCTTCGAATCCGTCCGAAATTCCCCTAATGTTGGTCTGCACTGCATGGCCCAAGTCTGCCCAAATCTGGGCGAAACTACTCTAACTTCAGGGGCGCAGCTCAGAAGCAAAGCAACGAATGGATGTTAGTTAGTTGGCCAGGATTAAGGTCCATCCCTAACTAAGCGGATCACTCTTCTGCAACTCCGTCCCGGCTCAAGCTCAACTCCAAAAGCCTGCATCATGCTTCAGCTCTGCAAGACCAGCTTGAGCACGGCTAGTCTTCGACCACAGCAGGTCTGCAGCTTCAACCGGCTATTATTGTGATTATTGTTATTATTGTTATTATTATTACTATTATAATAATAATTAGTTGTTGTTGTAATAGCACTAGTATGTATGTATGTATGTATATATATATATATATATATATAGTACTAGTCGATGAGTCCGATGGTCGGCGGCCAGGAGCTGGACGCCATTGGTCGGGGCAGGTGCACAGCCGGCCATCCGAGGCTACAGGAACTAAAAAGATGGGGATCCGAGGCTTCGGGTTTAGGGTTTTTTGACACTCACTCTCGGACCAAGCCTGGCAAGGTCTGCAGAAGTAGGTTCGACGACTTTCGTTTAGGGTTTAGGGTTTAGGAGTTTAGGGTTTAGGGTTTAGGGATCCGAGGTTTCCGACTCTCTGGCTCCGCAATGAAGCACGACAACTGGTTTGCCCTGAACTTAAGTACGCAATGTTTGTCCTCGCAAAGCCTTCTGGGCAACGCAAACATTCCAGTGGGACCAGCAATTGCGAAGTTGTCAATACATGTTCAGCCTCGATACACAGCCACAAGCAGAAACTGCCTGCCCTCAGCATGCAACACTTCGGACCATATGGTTGTTGAGAGATCGCACCCACCAAGCAAACCAACAAGATTGTCACCCAATGGAGTACATTACACTTGTGGGGTGTACGAGGGCAGCATCCGCGATGTACTCCGGATGAATTATTGTCAAAGCTTCCACATGTCAGGAAGGCAAGTTGGGGATCCCAATACTTTAACTTCTGTAGTGTACTTCACCGACGTCGAATCCCTGACCGAAGCCTCACAAAGCTTGTCTTTGCGACCGGGCAGCGACAAAGATCCATGGCCGAATCATCTTGGAGCACAGAGGCCGCAGCCGGGCCACGCGCGCCATGCCATGATGGGCGTTTCAAAGCCGGTGGTTTTTTCGGCGTCCCTAACTTCAAAGCTTGGGCTCAAAGGGTTGGGTCGAAGGGCTCAGTGGTGGAGGCTTGGGTCTTGCGGAACTTGTATCAATGTTTAAAACGGCGACTGCAGGCGGAGCGAGGGATCGCCGCAAAGCGCAGAGGACGCTCCGACTATAAACCCCAAATGGGAGTTTCCGAAAATGGGGGACCCTAATATGGTACCCTAAAAAGTTAGTAGGATCCTTATTATAAGGACCCCAAATTAAGGTACTCCCAACTTTCGGAAACCCACAAATCTTAACACACAAGAAGCCATGTCCCTTCCCTCTTCTCCCTCTGCCGACTGAAAGGAAAATAAACACCAGCTCATGTCGAACTCGACTGCAAAACTAAGCGCTCTCAGAACTTGTGATCCCATGTCCTTTCGGGGCCCTGTCAGAAAAATAAACCCGATAGGCTGAATGAACCGAAAGCATCGACTCTACCGGCAGGAGCACCAAAGGCTTCTCCGTCCCTGTCTCTCCCACTCATTTTGTGCCTTGCCCACCAGCAGCAGATGTGGCGCGCCTTCGGTTCGGAGAAGAGGTGTTCAAGCCCCGCCAGCCATCCCCAACTCCCTATAAGCACGATGTACTCTTGGCTTGAACACTCCCGGTCCGCATTACATTACCCAAACCCCTGAAACGGCCTCGTGGCCTTCGCGCATCATGTGTAGCGAGCTCTCCATTCCATGGCTTCTTGGCATCGCCAGGTCTGAGGATCCGAGAAGTTTTTTCAAGCTTCGGATGCTCTTGGAGTCGGTCGGACTCGTCCTCCACGTCAACGTTCAGTTTCTGGGTCTTAAGCAACAAAAACACCTGCCCTCCGGATAGACCATAACCTGCACAGGCTCGAGGGTGGAAGTAAGCCTGTAGATGAGTGTGCATTGTGCAACCTGCAACTTCATAACGATGACCACATAGGACAGAGCCCGTAAGTAAGTTTGAGTTGTAATTCTGACCGACGACCGATACATGCTCGACATGGGCTGTCAGCTGTTGGCAGATCGCCACGAAGATGCTCGTTCAAACAGGCTTTGCCTTCTGGGCCTTCGTGCCACGACATCCCTCAGTGAAAACTTCAACAAGATAGGCTGCCATTGGCCATCAAACTGAAACTATCAGGAAGAAGGGTCCACCCTTTCTACGAAATAGGCTTTCTCCGACTCACAGGCTACGCCTACGCTGGCAATCTGGGTTCCTGCATCGCAGGCCCACGAACGTCGGTTTAAGGCACTACGGCATACGCAAGAGAAGGCGCGAGTCATGCTGCACAGGAGCTCTAGCGAAAGGCTCTGACTACTCTACGCATCACAAAAAATTCCAGGTCGAGACGAAGCTGAAGTACAGCCTTGCGAGTGAATCCTTTGCTCGGGCACCTTACCCTTTCGGGCTATGTCGCAGAACCGTCTGCACATCGCCATGTCACACCTATGCAGCATTGGCATTGACCTCGCAGCCAAGGTCTCCAACTCAAGCTGAACCGAAATAGAAGAGCCATGCATTTTTGCATGGTTTCCAACACAAACTCGCAACAAAAGACTGGGGTGAAACCGCTCCGGCATCCTTTACCGCTCCTACTCCTACAAAACGGTTCAAAATTGCGACTTGAAGCGGGCACCTGCAGAGGAGCTTCCGAAATTTACGACATGATGTGACCGTCGTATAGCCTACCACTTTGGGTCTTGGGTCGGGAGCCCGACACTCACGTATGCAAGCACCGCCATGTGCCGACTTCTGTGAGTTCCGAACAGTCGAAGCCCTCGCTAAGCCTCGCGGTGATGTGCGAGTTTCAGGAAAACAGACATGCATTCAGCAAGGCAACACTCCGGCGTTCCTCGAACTCTCCGCCCAACGAAACTTCAGACTTGTGCTCGAGGGATCTCGAGGGCGTAGGGTTTAAAGCGATATAATAGTAGCCAAAGACCACGCTGCAGCTCGGGCCTGCCAGAGTCTCGCCTCGCGCCGAACACTAGTCAAAAAGTTTCGCCCTGCATGCACAAGTAGAGGCGCTTGTTTTGTGCAGGATGCGCCTGCGAATGCGCCGCATGGGTTGCAAAATGGGATTCGGTAGGCACCACTGCTCCTCTCCTGGGTTAAAACTGGCAGTACACCAAACCAACCTTTGTTGCTGCAACCCCTGACGCGCCACAAGCTTCCTTCGACGCGACCATAACAACCTAGTTTGTTTGAGCTTCCGCCCTCTCGGGCTTCCTGGCCACGTGGGAGTTTCCGACAATAGGGGACCCTAATATGGTACCCTGAATAGTAGGATCCTTATTAAAAGGACCCCCAAAATACCTACCCCTAATTTTCGGAAGCTCCCATGTAAAAACTTTCAAAAGACAGCCTCAGACTGACTGCTGCGCTGCTTCAACGTCCTGACAGGGAGCAGACGCTTGCCCCTAAACCCGAAAGCTTAAGGCTTAAGCTGTCTCGCCTCTGGATCTTGTTCACCTTGGTCGTCAGCTTCTTCCTCGATTGGGAAATTTGGTTGCCACATCGAGGTGCTTTTGTTGCAGCTACTCCATGTCACTACGATCTCCAACCGGCGTCTTCGCGGATTTCCACCGCCGTAAGTCGCTTGACTGTTACATGTCTGCTTTGATCAGTACTGTAAAGGCTTCATACTTGCAGAGGCACAGGATTTGAGTGCAGCGAGGCTAGGAAAAGGGGAAGCGTGGCCAGTTTGTTACATTTCCGCATGATGTAACCCATCATGCAGCTGTCCCGATTCTCGGAAATGGCCAAAGTCTGACGAAATCCTTCGAATTTAAGGTGTGGTGTTGTAGGGACTTCGCCAGATGAGTTTGTCCCGGGTATGCCTTGCAGCCGGCTACATAAACTTTCGACAAAGATGGAACTCATGGACAGGCTATCTCGCCAGAATCGACGCTGCCGGTTTCGGCACAGACGTCTCGGAGAAGAAACAGAAATCTATAGGCAGCTGCAAAGGTGGGGAAGGAACGCCAACAACTCCATCGCCACCGTCGTCGATGTCTTCGTCGTCAATGTCGTGGCTCCTCCTCCGTCCCTTGTACGTCGCTGTCGTCGCATCAGAAATCGTCTTGAGAGCGATCGTTGTCGTCATTGCACAACCACCACCACCGCCGCATCCACCTCCGCCACAACCACCGCCACCACAAGACAGCAGCAGTAGCTGCTGTCTGCCGTGCAGCGAAAAAGCGCCGCTTGACTATTCACCAACTCTGGCAGAAGCTTGTTTCAGCCGTGCAAACAATCGAACTGATGTTAAGAAAAATACAACTGCCAACGATGTCGGGGATATGTGGTCGGGGCATCGTGTTATCCTTCGACCCAAGTCTTAAATTCTGAAATCCCCACAAACCGAACAAGCAGGAATAGAGCCCTTTGCCTCACCCAAGTGCCTCTTCCCCTTGTCTCCGAGGTTCAGATCTGCCCGAATAGCCATGGAATCCACTGCCCGGGCATTGCCTGCCACTGGCTTCTCGTGCGATACCAGAGATCAAGGTTATGTTATAGGGCTTGGCAAGTTTATGGGCCCAACACACAACACCCCCGTCGGCACGTTGAAAGATTTTCTGCGCACGTCGCGAACTTGTCCACCACTCCTGCAAAAAAAAAGTGGTCACACGGCGAGTCACTGGAACTGTAGCACAGCACACGGCAGCCGATACACACGAGCTAAAAAGAAACACTCGCGCGCGGAGCGCCTTCGTACCCACAGGGGTGGGTGTTTTTTGTTGTTGAGGTCGTTAACTCTATTTTCGTTGTTTTTGAGCCGTGACGTTGAATCTAAGATCTACCCCAGAGGCCTGCGCTCAGGCGAGAAAAGATACTTGCGATACGCAACCTGCTTGCACTCGCAGGGCAGGAAGCTTGTTTGTTTGCCAGCTCTCTCAGGAAGATATACATATTCGGGAATAGAGACTCCGACTGGACTACATTGCACATCAACCTGGAACCCCAAACCCAATGGAACATAAGTTTGCGCAAAGTCTCCCGCGCGACAATGGCCCCGAATATAGCCCTTGATCACGACAGCTTGTCCTGAACCCAGCCTGACCAATTCCTAGAAACCGGGTTCTATCACGTCGTGCGTGAAGCGTGCGCGGGGCACCATTGCAGCTTTTTTTTGCGTCTGTGTCGCCTACAACTTGGGCTATGCACATCATATAGCTCAAACGCTCCAGGAGCAAACTCTCAAATCAAGGGGCAGCCCTAATGGCAAACCTCCTGCATGGAACAACCTGCAACCTGTGTTGGTTTTGCTCTGCCTGCACATCTAGCTCTCCGAATGAGGAATCCTAAGGCTTCATCTGCGAAGCATAGACACAGATATTTAGTACGTTATCGCAACAAACCTGCACTTCTTCATCGTTGAACCATGTGTGCACGCAGAAGGACCTAGATCAATCCCTGAATAGACACCGTTGCCCAGTCATGAAATTCACAGGGTGACTGCAATTGCACAGGCTTGATTTGTGCCTCTAGTCCATGTATTCCCACAGGTTCAACACGATGACAACTACTACAGCCGAAACCTAGATTCGCTGCCGGTGCGGCTCGCCCACCCCACGACCCTCTACAACCCATGTGCCATCGCCACCAAAACACGCTTCATCATAATCCGTTGATGCCTGTGCGGGAAGCCTACGGCCCGCATACGCACACCAGACAGACAAACGCGCAAAACCATGTCGCTGCGATGCTTGCTCCTTGAGCATCGTACAGATTTACGGTAGGTGCCTCTGACTGTGCAACAGCGGCCTTTGCATCGGAGGATGCCATCAATGAACTCGTCCAGCGTCACCTTTGCATTGGGACTTGTGCAATCGTCTGAAGGCCTGAGCGAAATGATGACTCTCTCTCTCTCTCTCTCTGAACATTTCAAACTGAATCTGCAACCGATTGTCCAAAAGCCGGGTGCTTCAGAAATGACTCCCAGTGGCACAACTCACTGGGAGCTGACTTTCAAAGTTCGGAAATTTATATGTGCTGCAGCTAAGTTCAAACGCACTTTAAAAGCCACACCTCCAGACTCACATGGGGGGCATGGCATGCACAGCTGCTCTGTCAACCCTGGACATCCTGACGGGGACAGCAGGCCCTCGGCATAAGGGGAAGTTTCGTTGCTGAGGACCAGCAAGCTCAAACGCCACGGCTCAACGGGATGGGCCCCCAAAGCTCCCTGCCATCCGTGCCACATGCACGACTGTCGCCAGGACCCAGCGAGGCACGGCTTTCCAGACGAGACTACCAACGACCGTCAAGAGGATGGTGCTTCCGACTGGAGGCGAAAAAGCTCAACCACGCCAAACCCGATATTGAGGTCCCATCAGGTCCTGACCAACCTTCCTGCAATCTGCCACAGCACTCCCGACACCCAGGCAGAATTTTGCAGCTAGGTGAAACATCGAGCATGGATTTGTGCCTCGCCATCACCATTGTCAATGATGTGGAAAAACACGGAAGTTTCCTTCGCAGGATTCGTCACTTGGGACTCAGGACTTTGATTCAATCAAGGTTCGGCTGACCGACGGGAGGATTCGGGCAATGCGTCGAAACGGTCGTGCCATCTTCGCGATGACCTGAACTGGACAAGACCTGCTGTCCTTGCATCCACCGCTGCTAGGCAACTCTTCTTCCCTGAACGCTTGACGCACATGCTGACACCCCTGTGCAAGAGTCCTGCACATCAAGGTCGAGGACGTTGAAGTAAGCCGCGACCTCCCGGCAAGACTGAGAAGCTTTGGGGTTTTGCACGAAGCAACCTAAAATTCCACCTTGACCATGAAACTCTAAACCCGAAACTAAACCTCGCCCGAATCGCGCGAAGCGGCACAACGCTCTGCACCTCGTTAAAGCGCCCCGAACACTCTGAGAAGTTCCAAAACCTCCGAACACTGGCCGAATTGGGGCTTGGGGGTCGAGTCAGGATCCATTTCCCCGTGTTTCTTCCAAACCAGCCCTAGCCGTCGCCGAAGTAAAATAACAGCAGCAGCACCACACAAAACCTGAAGCTTCGAAGCGACCACCTGTGCAATCCTCCCGCGAAGCTCTGGCCGCAACCCAAACTCGCCAGCCTGTGGGTGGGAGAGCAGCTCGTTGAGCCTCTCTTCGGTAACCGTGCCATCACCTGTGAATGCCACACCTATGGTATCAGGAAGCTCGGACCCAAGGAAACAGGAGACCCCAGGCCTACGACTTGCGGCTGTGGCAGCCCTTTAGCACACACCCCGCTAGCAAAGACTCTGCAGCGACGAACCGGGTTCCGGATTCCTTCTTCAGGTACCAGTACACGTGGGTATGGAGGCTTGGCTTTACGGCCTTGTCTCCACTCTTTGCTGGGTTTGACCTGCCGATCTACTAACCATGAAACACGGGTCTCGCCGAAAAGAAGCGGTGGTCTTTCCTAAGGGTGTAGGGTCAGCTTCAGAATTTTGGACCTCCTTGCCAGGTGTCGAGGCTCACAGAGCTCGCTTTTCCAAACTCTCTCTTTCATGCCAGGATACCACGCTGATCAATGGCCTTGAAGACAGCCTGGCAGCGATATTCGCCATCATGATTCTGCTGCATGCTGGTTACAATGATAACCGCCTGCTGATGGTTAGTTGCAGTGATAGCCGCCGCCTTCACACGTGCAATACCGGCCAGAGTAATCTCAATCGCGCGTGTAACGTCATTACTCTGTATGGCAATAAACAATTCGAAATTTATCATATCACATCGATCGGGCCATGTTGTGCGCAGGCAGGCGCCGGCTCACGGCTCAGCAGAACCCTAGACCCTAGGCTTTCATGTCCGAAACGGCAGTCATCGGCAGTCACAAAGTCAAGTCAGCCTCCAGCTGTTCCACGTATTTGGCTTTCTTGTTCATTCTGTCCACAACCAGCTGCTCCTTACGTGCAGGGCTTCGAATTTAAGGGGCTTGGACGGAGGCAGGGGGCTGCAAAATTATCTGAGGATTTTTTGTTTTTCTTGGGGAGTGTTTGTTGTTTTTGTGCGTTTGCTTGGTCCGAGGGGACGGGAGGGAGGGAAGGAGGGAGGGAAGGGGGTGGATTTCCTTTTGCGGGTGGGGGAAACACTAATTCCCTCACGTTCTTGACGGATTTGGTGCCATTCCCCTCGATTTTTCCTCAGTTTTCCTGACGAAAACCTACGTTACCTCGGTTGTTGTTGTCCTGAGAAAAACCGACGTTATTGGTTGTTGTTGTTGCTGCTGGTGCTGTTGTTGTTACGGTTATTCTTCTTGTGGTTGCTGTTAGCCTTATTATGAATCTTGGTGGTTATGTATTACTGTATTATTATTGTACTATTTATTCATTTTGGCGATTATTACGAGTGGTATTATTGTTACTATTATTACTGTTGCTGTTGTTGTTGCTATTGCTTTCGTTGTGGTTGCTGTTGCTGTTCTTGTTACTCTTAAGCCGGCGTTGCTGTTCTTCTTCTTTTTATGATTATTATCATCCTTTTTGTTCTCGTTGTTGTTATTGTTACTATTGTCGTTGTCGTCGTTGTTGCTGCTGCTTCTGTTGTTGTGTCACTGGTTTTGTCGTTGTTGTTTTTTGGCTCCCGCATGGCGAATCTGGCGACTGCATGGCAGGTAACATGTGGCTGACGGGCGACATAGCTACATAGTTCGGCGTAGCAGGTACAAGATAGTCAAACAATTACAACACAATGTCGACTTTCACGAAAAGGCCAAGCTCTAAGGACTAGCAGTGCTGAGGCTACAGTGCACAAGTTTGGGGCTGTCCAGTCAGGGGAGGTGCGCTCTGACAAAATCAGCAACGCAAGTTAGAGCCACGAGGTCTGCGCACCTGCCCTGTGCTACCAGTGCAAAGCCTGGCAGATTAGTCTCCTCGAACACAGATGCAACACTACGTTAAGGCCACTGACTACACCAACCTGCCACTGTTGCACATGCCGCTTCCGGAACCTACCGGATTCATGCCGCCCCGGGGCATTCTCTTCTCTTGACTTTCTTGTTTCAAAATCTTTTGTTGGTTATCTTTTTGCTAGTTCTCACCCCGGCTCAGAACTCGAAGAAGTCCACGAAGGTCAAGCCCCCCGGTCGCAGTTGTTGTCTGACGATGCAGTGCGTGGCTCAGGCATGCCATGCTTATCCCAAGTGCTCCCCGATGGTCTGAAGCCCGGCAAAGGTACATCAGGAAACCATCCCAAAAGTTGCGAAGCAGTACTGTAGGCACTGTAGGCAGCATCACTCATCTTCCAGATCAACGCCAGCATGGGCATACATGTCGGCACCAACATGAAGGGCTACTACACCACAGCCGCCAGCAGAGCCTTGCTCGCAGGTCTGTCCCAAGGAATCTTTGACGCCAGGTAGAGCCACAGCTGCACTCGAACATAGATTCCCTCATGCTTGTAGCTCCAGTTCTCGGCCACACCGGCAGTTCCTGCGTGACGCCGTCGTGTCGAGTCCAGCGTAAGTTGGCTTGGCACTGGCTCGTGACGCCGTTATCTCGATTCCAGCATTGTTGTTGCTTTTGCTGCTACCCGAACTGTAGTAGAACTTACAGAAAGCAGCAGGGTCTGCAGTTCAGCAAAGCGGGGGGGTTAAGGGGGAGGGAGAAAGCAGCAAAACTTGCAGTTTCGAACAAGCCGGGGGTAGTGGGGGGGGCGGGGGCATACCCTTTGCAAACCTTCCAAAAATGACGTTGTTTTCATCGCTTTTACCCCCTGATGTGTTGGAGACGACGCTTTAATCATTTGTCCGCTATACACAAGAGACTCTCTTTCACTTTACTTTGTTTTCTTGCTTTTCCACTACCAAACGAATACGTCTGGCTTTCGCCTTCTTGTCCGTCGGTGAAAACGTTTCATTCGTGATGATTTTATGTTCTTCTGAAGCGTTTTCGTATCGTTTTCTCCTTCTCGTGTGTTGGAGAAGACGTGTTCATTCATTTGTTCACGGCTTAAGAGAGCGGGGGGGGGCGGGCGGGGCGCAGCCCCCCTATTTGCAACGAGGGGGCATGCTTCGAAGAGGGGACGCGGGCGATTTCGCAAAGGATTTCCTTTTGCGTGTTGGAGAAGATATTGTATTCTTTTAGTAACAGTAATACCAATAGTAATAGTAACAGCAATAGCAAGACAGCAAAGCATTAAAGCAGAGCAGCGGAGAAGTAGAGAAGCACAAAAGCTGAAAAGCTAAAGGAATGTAAGGCAAAGGAAGGCAATCAACAAGTAAAAACAACAAGCAATCAAAGCAGGCAAAAGCAGCAAGCGAGAACTTAAAAGGAGAGAAGCAGGAAAGCAGAGCAGCAAGAGAAGCGGAAAAGCAGAGAAGCAGAAACGCGGAGAAGCAGCAAGCGGAGGAAAGCAAAAGCACAAATATCAAAAGAAAAAAAAAGAATATGAAAGCAGGGAAGAGCCGCAAGAAAAACTTTAAAGAAAGAGAAAAACGAGCAGACAATCAGAGAAGCAGAAAAGTAGAGAAGCAAGAGGAGCGGAAAAGCAGAGAAACAGAAAAGCAGAAAAGCAGAGGAAAGCAAAAGCAGACGAAAGCAAAAAGCACATAAACAAAACCGAATCCCCAAGAAAAACAAGAAATCTGCAGATAATTCGGATTCCGCTGTAGGGCCTCGCACCAGCATTTCCCTCATTCGAGGCTGGGCTTTGGGAGAGGGTTCGGGGGGTCGCTGCTCGCAGCCGGTCCTTTCACAAGGATGCTCTGAAAAGCGGGATGCTTGGCAGCCTCGTACAGAAAGTGCGTAAATTCGAGCTGCAAGTACACATGCAGCATGCACAAGTGCTCCGGAGAGAGGTCAACTGCGGCGCGACGCCCGCTGAGATTACCTCCTGGAGTCCCCCGCCCCACAGACTACCGTGAGAATACCGTGAGAATCCCTGAGACTACCGTGAGAATCCCTGGAGTGCCCAACCCCACAGACTACCGTGAGAATCCCTGGAGTGCCCAACCCCACAGACTACTGCGAGAATCCCTGGAGTGCCCAACCCCACACACTACCGTGAGAATCCTGGAGTGCCCAACCCCACACACGACCGTGAGAATCCTGGGAGTGCCCAACCCCACAGACTACCGTGAGAATCCCTGGAGTGCCCAACCCCACAGACTACCGTGAGAATCCCTGGAGTGCCCAATCCCAACTTTGATATCTGCCGGGGCCTCGCAGCCTCGAGGCTTAATTCAGAATGCATCGGACTCGTTTGTCACAAGCAGATTCCACACGTACTCTTCTGTCATATTTTACACACTTGTTCCGCACCTAAACCCCCATCACAACGCGTGTGAAACATCAGCCCTAATCTTGCTGTGTTGGCCGCAGCGTGGCGGCCCGCGGGAGTGCTTGGGAATACCAGGGTTTTCGGCTGCAGCGTGGCGGCCTGCGGGAGTGCTTGGGAATACGAGGGTTGTCGGGTGCAGCGTGGCGGCCCGCGGGAGTGCTCGGGAACACCAGGGTTTAAGGTTTAGGCTCGGGTTCTTTAGGTCTTAGGATTTGCGTGTAGGAAGGACAAGGCGCTAGGGTGGGGATGTTCGAAGTAAAACAATTGGAGAGGTTTGCTTTGCTTCCAAAGGCTCGGCGGCATTCTGAGCGGCGTCGAGCGTATCCTTCAAAAAAATCGCCGTTATCACCTGACATCAGTAGTGTTGTTGTAGTGCAGGGACTCCAGAAACGTCTTCTGCACGGAAAGGGGAAAGAGGAAGGAAAACAAAGCCAGGACCTTAGATGCGCCACAACGCTCCCAACCATCGGTCCTTGGTAAAGCGAGCAAACAAGCATGCGAGGACAGGACCCTCAGAGCCAGCAAGGCAGGCAGACGCTGCCGGCCCACTCTTCAGCTCTTAGCTGAGACAACTCAGCTCTCATGTCTGGTCGACCACAGGGCCGAGAGACAGTTAGCTAAGTGTACAAGCACACGACGATCCGAAACAGCACGAGGCCCTCTACGGAGCCAGCCGAACCTCGACACGAGGAGGTTGTCCGGACACACAGGTCTAGGGTCCAAGCCAGCGGCCCGGCAATGCCAGGCAAGGTGCTCCCAAGAGCCCGGACTGAAGCCGCAAAGAGAACAGCGGTTGGGCAACTGGAGAGCCAAGCGTCGGAGACAACAGCTCCGAGCAGCACCGCCCGGGCGGCGCCACTGAGCTGGAGAGCCTGCCGAGTCCTCTCCAGATCTATGGCCTGAAAGTCCCTAAGGAGGCCCTTCTAGACACCAGGTCTCTGGCTTCGTGCCTGTCTCCTAAGGCCCAATCCAGAAAGTGCTGTGCGCGCCACTGGTAGCGCAGAGCATGCAGCTGTCGAGACAGGACTGCTGCGGAGCAAGGAGCCTCGAGCGACAGCACTCTCTCCTCGGCACTACTGTGTGCGTTGCCGTGTCTCCAGACCCAGGGCCTAGTCTCGCACCAACCCTGCCCCTTGAGCCAACGTCGAAGGAGGCCGACCGAGGATGCAGCCCTGTTGTGCCAGCTAGACACGATGCCTCGGTTCCGCCGACGGCACAGCCGTGCGAAGAGCCCCGAAGCAAGTGCAGAGCCCCTCCGAACAAGACTCTGCGGAGCAGCGGACTGGAGGCCCGATGCTGGTGGTTCGTGGCCCGCGAGAAGGCCTGAAAGAGGTCACCTGCCTTGTCGGCAGTTTACCTATCCAGCCGAAGCCTGCAATGGAGCCCACAAAGTATTGAAAGGCCTTTTGCATCTGATACCAAGGGAGACCAGTGCAACGCAGGAGAGAGGCCCTGCGAGCCGCCCGCTCCAGACGTTCCGCTTCCGACTCACTGTCCCGCCGTCTGCCAGCCGTGACCGTGGTACACCCCAGGATCTTGGCATCCTCACGTATCCAGGCAGGTTCCGCATTGAGCGCCAGCAACGTGCGACTGGGTTTGCCTTTCGCCGTGACCTGGGTCTTGGCGGTAGATTCCTTGAGTCCCACGCGGCGACTCCAGGAAGTCCAACTGTTGATGCGCTCTGCCACACCAGTCCATCGGCCAGCCCACCAACTGCGGTCGTCCATGTAGATGCGGGTGAGAGAAGGGCCCGTGTGGGTAAGCCGGGCCTCAGTCCAACGAAGACCACTGGTCATCCAAATCAGAAGCGTGACCGGCGCCAGGGGGCATCCTTGAGGAACCGCCGACGCCTTGAGGATGTCTGCGCTGGTGTGCCGATCCCAGCTCACAAATCTGTCGTGGAGCCAGGCCTGTCGCATGAGCCGACAGAGCTGACCGGGCCACCCGAGCTGCTCCAACGCGGCAGTGGCGGCTTCGCCGTGCATCCTGTCGTAGCACTGTGCATACTCCAGTGAGGCCAGAAAGCCTCCATTCTCCTCAGACGCCAAGTCTTCGGCTCCAGCGGCCCCGGCTCGCGAGCCGATCTCCGCCGGAAGGTTGCTGTCCATCCAAGCCCTGGCTTTGCGACTCCAGGCGCTGGCGAACACTCTCCAGAAAATCGACATCACGCTGATAGGGCGGCAATCTGCGACGGACAGCCGACGGTTGGCACGAAGCTTGTGTACCTTAACTAAGTTAACCATCCGAACCTGGCGAAGTTGAAGAGGTAAAGCGCCACATCGCAGCCATTGTTGGGTCAGAAGGTACCAAGTGTGCACTGCCTCGGGGGGCAAGCAGCGGATTTCCTCCGCACTCCAATGGTCAGTTCCCGCGGAACCGGCCGCTTTGGCCTTGGCAGCTCTGAGATCTTGCTCGGTCCACTCAGACCAATTGGCGAAAACTGGGTTGCCAAAGTCCTGCACGAGGGTGGCAGCGATGGTCTCCGGAGAAGGGCTCTCAGCCTGTTGTTGCTTGGCCCAGACCCGGCGCCAATGTCTGTTGATCTTGTTCGTGACCTCATGACTGTCCAAAGCGTCACCTTGGTCATCGAAAACCACAACTCCAGCAGGGTCCTGGTCCTTTCCGCGCAGCCAACGCGACAAACCCTTAAGCGAAGGGTCCTTGAGTCGATTCCGCCACTCGGTGCAGTTTTTTTGCTTCTGCGACTTCTCTAACGACTCACGTGAGCTCTTCGTGTTGCCAATCTCTTGCCTACACAGAGCGGAGAGCTGAGTGACCCGCTGTCAGGGAGAGGACGGTTTCACCACAGCTTAGCACACAAAGCAACCATAGCAGGAGTGAGTTCCTGCTCGTCGCTCTGCACTGCCTTGGCAGTGAGATTACGAAGCTCATACAGCCTGGCAAGTCTGCGGTTGAGCCTACGGTTAGCTTCCTGAGTGCCTGGGGGGCCTTTACGCAGATCCGCAACACTGACAGTCTGGTGTTTCGCGGGCCTGCCCTTCCACTCTTCACGCATGCCGGTTTGGTGCAACAGATCATGACACTCACGTTTGATCTCAGGAGCCTCGCTGCACACAGAAACAGCTCTAGTAGCGTTGTAAAACGTTTTGTAGAGTGCAGACATGAACAAGTCCCAACAGGCCTGCACATCCGAACTGTCCTTGCTAAGGGCCGCAGCGAGGTCGGACAGGGGCCCGGGCACAGAGGCCAAAGCAGTCCATTCCCTCTGCAGCGAAGTTTCCCAGTCCTTCTGAGGCAGCGACGCAGGTTTGACCCATTTAGGGCCAGGCTTGAGACGTCCAGCCTGAGTGTTGGGCGACTGCCTGACGAGTGAGGCCTGAATGGGAACGTGATCGCTGAGAGCCGTGTGTCGGATCTGCCCTTCCCACTGGAGAGCAGAGTTGGCCCCAGCGACAAACCAATCTATCGCCTCAGTGCCTTCCCACCTTGTGGGCTTGCCATCCGTAACAGCGTACCCGCCCCAGGACCGAAAGAGGTGTCCGCAAGGGGAGTCAGAGGCAGCAGCCGTCGGAGGGGGGGCGTTGAAGTCACCAAGCGCGACCCACCCGTGTGACCTATGCACCTGATTCGCAGTCCACGCGTCTTGAAGGAGGCCAGCCGTTTCCTCTTCACACTCGGGAGGGGAGTAAACTCCGAGAATGCAAGTGCCGTCAACGTGCGCCACAAGAACTTGTGAGTTTTCACCAGTCCTGATATCAACGAGCTTTTGTTTGCATCGTCTGGAAACAAGGAGCAAAAGCCCTCCCCTTTCACGAGTGGCCTGCCACCGCCCGACCGTGGGAAGCCCCGGCGCCCAGTACGCAAAATACCCATCCTGTTTGCAGCATTTGGCAAAAGCAAGCCTATCAGCCGGGTTGGCCTTGGTTTCCTGAACACAAAGCACGTCAGCACCTAGGAACGCCTCCTCCCTGAGTCTCCAGAGACCCGGCGCTCCGCCTGAGTTTTAACTGACGATGCTAAGCCTGTCACGAGGAGTAGAGGAGCTAGAAGACGACGGTCCCGGGTTACTGGCCTCGTTTTTCTTGGAGCCAGCCTCAGTTTTGACACCCGGAAGGTGTCTTGTCTTGCCGCTGCCGGCAGAAGCGAGTCGAGACTCATCGGCCTGAGGAACGCTAGAGACAAAGAGACTGTTCGCGTCACTCTGGCGCAAGTTCCAGATCTGAAGCAGTTTGTCCCTGTTAGCAGGACTGCTCTGAAGCCTCTGCCACAGTCTCCACTGGCCTCTGGGGCATTTGCCTGCACTGCCAGGTCTGCCCCTGCACTGGTTGCGAAACTCTGCCCGCGAAGAGACTCGAAGACAAGACCGGCAGGTCCAGAGGTTGCCTTGTCGTCCGTGCGCTTTACCTGAAGTGGAAGGCCAGGTTTTCCAGTCCGGCGTGAAGAGCCACAGGTCGTGACCGCCCTCACTCGAATCTTGCGCTTCGACAGCGCGGCGTGTGTGACTCTTCGACTTAGCAAGGGCCCCGTTCTTGTAACCCTGTTGGAGCTCAGGATCGTTCTGATACTGCTTAGCCCTGGCATTCGAGAGAGACTTGAAAGTGATCTTTCTCCTGCGATGCTTAGACCTGAAGTGGCTCTTGATAGATTGCTCTCTAGTGGTTCTGCTGAGGCCAAGCGGGAGGCCCTCCTTGCAGTAAGGACACGTAACGGATCTCATCTCGAGCGGAATGTCAGATCTAGTGGCGAGAATGTCAACCTTGGGCCTGTTGGAGGTGAACAAACTTCTGTCAACGCCGGGATGGACGGTATCTATGTGATAGGTTCTTTTACGACTCACAAGCGTACCCGTGGGAGCCTCGAGCCTAACGTGACACAGATTGCAAGTCCAGAGTTTGCACTGTTGCTTGGCAAAAGGATTTGTCCTCTTTCTGTCACTCAGGTCCTCAGCGTCAAAGTCAGACAGCATAGCCTGAGAGCCCTTAGAGCCCACAGAGCAAAGGTCCGAGCGCCTGCCCCGTTTCTTAGCCTCACCAGGCTGAAGGTCCTTGAGACACACAAAGCCCTTCTGCTTCCCTTGGAGTTTACGTCTCTTGGCACCAGCTGCCGCAGTGAAGCTACCAAGCGCGGAAGACTGTGGGGCCGGGCGCCCTTCTGAAGCGCCGGCCCTGGCTCTCTTGCTAGGGAGGGCACCAACTTCAGACGCTCCGCCGCGCCCTTCTGAGACTCAGGCCCAGACCTTGCAGAGTGGGAGGGGGCCCTGCCGGGTTTCTCACCGGCGCTCTTAGCTCGGTACGTGTGCACAGAAGGAGTGTCGTCTCCACGTTTCCGCTTGGCAGGCACGTAACTGTGGACTGAGGGAGTGGCACTCAACCAAGGATCCGGCCTGTCCCTGCCACCAGAGCGGCTTTGTGTGCCATCCCAAAGGTTCGGCTTCGTTCACTAGGGGGGGCACCACTCTCCGAGCCCCCGCGGCGCCCTTCTGAAGACTTAGTCCCAGTCCTCACAGAAGAAGGGCCTTCGTGAGACCCCGGACGGGCACCCACAGAAGGAGTGTCCCCACCCCTGTCGGTCCGGCCTCTTTCACTAGGGAGGGCACCACTGTTCGAGCCCCCGCGGCGCCTTCTGAAGACTTAGTCCCAGTCCTAACAGAAGACGGGCCTTCGTGAGACCCCTTACTCGCACTCCGGACGCGAGACGTGTGAACAGAAGGAGTGTCGTCTCCGGGCCTTCGCTTCGCAGGCACGTAGCTGTGGACCGAGGGCGTGGCGCACGACAGGAAGTCCTGCTTTCCTGCTCCGCTAAGGCGCGTGCGATTTGGCAAGGCCGACTGCAACAACCAGCCACCTGGGATCTCGACCTGAGGGGGCGGTTTGAGCCACGTGTAATGGCAGTCCTTAAGGACGAGCACCACAGGCTCGACGCCTGCCGCCTTAGCAATGCCGTCCTTATTCCAGCTTGGAGCAAAAGTGCATCTCTTCCATCGGTTCTCGTGCCAGAAAAACACTATCACTGGCACTCCTCTCTTGCGCGAGCAGGCCTGGAGCATCAAGCCACAAATCCATGTGTTGGCTGTGGCGGCCGTTTGCAGGAAGGTTTCCATGGTTTGGCCTGGGACAGGAGACTCAGCCTCGGGGCTGATATCCTTGTCTGGCACCAAGTACTGCTCATACTCATCCATGCGGGCACGGACGTGCGCCACAGCTTGCGTCCGGAGGAGCGCTCCCTGTCGCCGAGCAGAGTCACTACCGATGCGATCTCGCGTAGCATTGTATTCCATGGCGGCGCAGAGGGAACGGTAGCCACAATCCCCCGTTCCTCCTTCATCGCATATCTCCCATCCTTGTTGCACCGCAGTGCCGACAACATCTTGGAAGTCTGGCGTGTCACTTTGCCCCATGGATTCATCCCCAATGGTGATGATAGCCTCCTTCTCCTTGTCCTGGTCTTCCGCCTCCGCGTTTTTAGCACGGGGACTACGAGACCGCCCTCGATTCTGGTCCTCTTCAGCCGCACCCTCCTCCGTAGCTTCACGCGCGCTAGGCTTAGGGTTAGTCGGAGCAGGATCCGGACCGGGGGTCTCTTTACTGGCGTACAGAGTCTTGGGAGGCCGAAGGCGTCTGGTTTCCTCAGCTCTCAACGGACGGCCCGCCTGCTTGGCGATGAAGATGTGAAGGTCCTGATCTTCCAAGTCAGCGTAACTCCACGGTCCTTGGTGCTGCCCCGGAGGGGCCAGCGCCCGCACAGTCCAGCGCGGCTTGCGTCGGCCTTGGCGTCTGCGGCCGAGCACCTGAACCTTGGCCCAACCTTGGGCCTGGAGAAAGTCCGTCAGAGTTTCCCCTTCCCAAGCGGAAGGCACTCCATGAACGTCAACCACTTGTGGAGCGGCGTTGCTGGGGTCTCTGGGCAGTTGAAGCATGCCAAGGTCGTTGCCACCCCCTGGCCTGAACTTGACCCCCTGTTTGCGCTCTTTGGCTTGGGTAGCCACTTTCCTAAGGTAGTCATCTCGCTCCTCTCCGTCAGTGAAGGGAACCCAAATGACTGGCGTCCTGGTCACCTGAGTCTGGGTAACAAAGACACCCCTATGCCCACTTTGCAGTTCCATGGCCGCAGCGATGTCTTGCGACACTCGGATATGGCCCACAAGTTGATGGGCACCTTTTACTTGCTCCCACTTCCACTGACCGCCTGTGAAGCTAACGGCACGTGCCAGCTTCCAGTTTGCCAGCTCTTGTAAAACACTAGCAACCGAGTCCCAGTCTCCTGCTGGTAAGAAGGCCTTGCGGTACGCCACCGCGAGGCCAAGAGGCCCAGTGAGGCTCCCACAAAGCGAGCTTGTGACCGGTACCCTTAGCAAGGTCCTTCAGCTTGCCTTCCTTGCGCTTGAGGGCCTTCGCCAGCCGTTGCTTGCCCTCTTGAAGACGAGGCTGCTGGGAAGGATCCTTTCGATACATCGCAGCTCTTGCAGTGTGAATGGCCTTCAAAGACGTGTCACGACCGGGATGCTTACGACGGTAATGCCTCTTGGCAGCAGTGACAAGGGCGAACCTAGACAAGCCGTAGGGGAGCCCATGCTTGCAAAAAGCACACGTCCACGCTCTAAGCTTCAGAGGCACTTGAGGCGTGGTGTCGGTGTGGGTACAGGTGTTACGAAGGTTAGACACCGTACGAGGATCAACTTCAGGGTGACGAGAGGCCAGGTGACGAGAGCGCAAACTGCTGAGTTTCTGTTTTCTTTCGTCTCACAACGACACTGACAGAGAGGACAAGTCCAAACTCGAGAGAGTGTTTTCGATGAGGACTCTGGCGCTTTGGCAATGATGCGATCGAGTTCCTTGAGCTCATCAAGCCCAATGACGGATTCACATTCAGTACTGGCCTTACCTTTCCGACGAATCACTCTAGAGCTGGAAGGGACATCTTCCGACCTGAGGGCTTTACCTCGTTGCGGGGTGTCAAAAGGTAGCGACAACTCTTCAAGTTTTCGCTTTTTCCCTCTAGCAGACACACCGACAGAGCTTGCTTCCCCTGCCCCAAACATGCTGCAGGCACCAGTTTTAGAGCCCCTTCGACCGTCAGCAGGGCCCTTAGGAGTAGGCACTCGAGCGTCCCGGCCTGCGGTGACCTTGCCGCTAGTACCTGCGCAAGATTCCCGGCACGAGGAGGCCGAAAGCGAGGCTTTCGGACCTGAAACTGACGAGGACCTGGGAACGGCCAACCGGGCCCTTAGAGACAGGCATTCGAGAGGAGTGAGCGGGGATGGCCTATGATGGCCTTCCCAGTACTACAAGCACAAGACCCCCGACAGGAGGGAGTCGAAGAGAGAAGACGGACTCTACCTGCCCGAGGAGCAGATGACGGAGCAGCAAAGGCAGGACGCTTGGGCGTGAAACCCGGGAGGGAGAGCCTACCTAGACTTGAAGCTTTGCTTCCTGCAAGCGAGCGGCAAGGAGTACCTGAAGCGATCGAGAGGGCCCCAACAGAGGAGCCTTTGCCCGCACCTCTGAAGTACTGGCGTGGCCGCGCCTCAGTTTGCTGAAACCATGCATCCGGATGAGATTCCTTCGCATCGGAAGGGGGGCACAGCGTCCTGTAGTGTCCACCCATGAGTACAAGACTGACAGCCGGAGCTGCCTTCCTAGCAGCCTTAGCGACACCCTGCTCAAACCATGGCGCCAACACTGATCTCTGCCAGCAGTTGGTTCTCGGACAAAAGCTCCAAATGATGAGCGGCGTTCCGATCCTGATTGCAAGAGCCTGAGCAAGCATGCCCTCCAACCAGAAGTCTTTACGTGTAGCCAGCTTAGTAAACTCCTTGAACGAAGTGGGGGCAAGGTGATTCCCACGATGTTCAGGAAGCTCCTCAGGGTCCTCAGTCCACGTCTCGGCAAAAGGACTCCTCATGGCGATTGAGATGTCCCACCGCCAAGAGTCTAAGACGACTCGCTTCACATGCCAGGGCCTGTTCGTCTAGGACCTTCCCAGCACTGACAGCGAGACCGTGGGCTATCGATCTGAATCCGCAGTCCCCTTGTCCACCGTTGTCTATGATCCGCCATCCTGGACACTGCAACAACAGCAAATCATCAGGGAGGGCTGCCTTCACCGTTTTGGAAGCCTTGCCAGTGCCCTTCTTGGGGGGAGATCGAGAACGCGCACGGGTGCTCTCAAGCTCAAGGAGATCGACCGAAGGCGTGGATTTGGCCTTGGGAGTGGCAGCCACAACGGCAGGGTGGCTCCTAACAGACAGGGCGTCATCATCAGCGTCATCCACAACAGTGGCTTCATCACGCCAACAAGCCGTGCCAGCCTCCCAAATCTTCTTAGGAGCTCGAATCTTTTCCGTACTGCGATTAACAGGTTTGCGTTTCACATCTTGAACCGCAATCGTTATGCTACGATCAACATCAGCATACGTGAAGGAAACTACGTCATCATGGTTCTCCGGACGAGTGGCTTTGAAGGTCCAGACCGGGTTAGACCCTTTCTTGGGTCCTCTGCGCCTGTGCAGGATCTCAGCCCGCAGCCATCCTTGCTCAGCAAGAAAGCTGAGCACGTCCTCGGGGACCCAAGCCTTTGGCGAGTCGTACAAGCACCAAACTTGAGGCTTTCTTTCCATGAATTCGGCCGGGTCAGCGCCGACTAGGCCAAGGTCACTTCCTCCACCCTGTCTGAAGGCGATAGGGAGCTGACGACGCATGCTGCAGGATTGCGCGTACATCAAGTAGTCCTCTGCACTAAAACCTTTCTCCCGAGGGAGCCAGGCTACCTCTTGACGTCCAGCAGAGCCGAGCAATTGCAAACACATGATGCCTCGGTGCCCACTGTGCTGTGCAAGCTTTTCAGCAAGACTTCCGTGGACTCGAACATGCCCGACCAGGGCCTGACCTGCTTTCTGGGTGATTCTCTGCCAGTGGCCCCCGGTCAGAGAGCTGACCTTGCAGCTTACGACCTGAGCGAGCTCAGCAATCACCTTAGAGGGATCATCTGTGGCACTAGGTCCGATGACCAACGAACGGTAACACGAGGGCGCACTGATCCTGACCGTCACCATAGTGGTGTTCGAGTCAACCTTGATCCTGACCGTCGTCGGAGGCTTGAGGTCAGGGCCAACTCCGTCTCCCATCTGCACAATTTCAAGCTTCGTGCGTTGAGGAGGGGCAGAGTCCTTTGGGGAAGTCCACCACAGCGCAGTCGAGGGATTGATGCTGGACTCCGAAGCAGGAAAGCCGAATGCTAATGGCCCCGGCGGAGCAAAAGCATTGAGTAAGTCCTGAATCTCGTGCTGAACCTCAGCGTCCCTGCTGATGATCAGGTTGCCCGACAAAGTCCCTGAGGCCTCAAAAAAATTCCGAAGGGCAGGGAGACTAGTGAGGGTCACATCATCATCCCACTCCGAAGGCAAGACACGAACCGCGAACCTGGGCACGGGGTTCTTCAGACCCTGAGCCCCCTTGGCCTTGCCTTTGCCTTTGGCCTCTGAAGTCTGAGGGTGAAGCGCAGGTCCGTCCTTGCCTTTGCCTTTTCCAGACTCACGACCAGCGTTGTTTGGTCGCCTAGCTGGGTAGAAGCTCTGAGCTTGGGGCGACACTCCGTTGCCCTTTCCCTTCACACGCTGCGAGGTACCACCGTCTGAGGGCACCGACGCCGGGGCCACTGCAGGAGTCGTAACTTGCCTAGTAAGGTCACTTCGGTCGATCCAGTTCTGGATCTTCAAGGAGACTGTCGTCATCCCACCCATGCTGAGCGGCAGACTGAAGCACAGACGTGAGAACTTGAAGCAAGCTGCCAGAGTGGGCAGTGTCCTTGCTGGACACGACAGGCCCTGCAACAGGGGCCGACCTGCTGAGCGCCGTGACCGGCGCACCCTCACTCTTTTGAGTCTGTTCACTCCTGAACTTCTGCAGAACCTGTAGTAAGGTGCCGGCCAAGGAAGCATCAAGGTTCGTGGCCTGACCACTCTGAGGGGCTGACGGAACACCATCGCCACCGTACGCTGCAGCTCTTGACTGCTGGGCTGCTTTGCGTTTGGAGGCTCGAGAGCCTCCTGGCCCTGGGTTTGACGCTTCGCCTACCCCCAGGGGCACCCGGAACCGAGTCAGTCGACGCACGACGTCTCGGTCTGCAGTGGAGAGCTGACCTTCGTCACACTGTTCGTTTCTAAGGCGAGGGCCGAAGGGCAACCTACCTGCTGCCCATCTTCTGAGGCGTACAGACCTCTTTCTAGAGGCTCGTCTGCGAAACCTGAGCCGAGCTGCTTTAACTCTCCTGGGTCCAGCGAGAAAGCGCGCCCTTTTCACAAAACGAAACTGAGTCACCTGGACACCTTTAGTCGGAGGACGTCTACAGTTCTCAGGTCGCGGTGCATTCGTGGCCACTATGTCAAGTGGAGTGATTTGCCGCCCAACATGCAGCAAAAGCACGAGGTAAGACACACATAATGCGGGTAAGCCAGCAACATGTGTATAAACATGCTCCCACAGAGCGAGCTTGTGACCTGTACCCTTGGCAAGGTCCGTCAACTTGCTTTCTTTACGCTTCAAGGCCTTCGCCAGGCGTTGCTTGCCCTCCTGAAGCCGAGGCTGCTGGGAAGGATCCTTTCGATACATTGCAGCTCTTGCAGTGTGTATGGTTTTCAGGGACGTGCCACGACCGGCATGCCTACGACAGTAATGCCTCTTGGCAGCAGTGACAAGGGCGAACCTAGACAAGCCATACGGGAGCCCATGCTTGCAAAAAGCACACGTCCAAGCTCTAAGCTTCAGAGGCACGTGCGGCATGGTGTCCGTGTGGGTACAGGTGCTACGAAGGTTAGACACCGTACGAGGATCAACATCAGGGTGTCGAAAGGCAAGGTGACGAGTGCGCAAACTGCTGAGTTTCCTGCCTTCTTCCTTAGTCTCACAGCGACACTGACAGAGAGGACAAGTCCATACTCGAGAGAGCGGTTTTGAGGAGGAATCAGGCGCTTTAGCAATGCTCATCAAACCCAATAACCGAATCACATTCAATACAGGCCTGACTCTTCCGACGAACCATCCCAGAGCTGGAAGAGACCTCCTCCGACCTGGGGACTTTGAGCCCTTGGGAGCACACGGAGCCACGTCCACGCCGCTGCGGGGTGGCAGAGGGCAACGACAGCTCTTCAAGTTTTCGCTTTTTTTCCCTTAGCAGGCACGCCGACAGAGCCTACTTCTCGTGCCTCTGACGCACTGCAAGCACCAGTTTTAGAGCCCCTTTGACCGTCAGCGGGGCCCTTAGGAGCAGGCATTCGGGCGTCCCGGCCTGCAGTGGCCTTGCCACTAGTACCTGCGCAGGACTCCCGACGCGAGGAGGCTGAGGGCGACGCTTTCCGACCTGAAACTGACGAAGACCTGGGTTTAGGGCCGCTTGGACTTCCAACAGGGCCCTTAGAGACAGGCATTCGAGAGGAGTGACCGGGATTGGCCTTCCCAGTACTACAAGCGCAGGACCCCCGACAGGAGGGAGTCGATGAGAGAAGACGGAGCCTACCATCCCGAGGAGCAGATGACAGAGCTGAGACAGAGGCAGGACCTTTAGGCGTGGACAAACACACTTGTTCCGCACCTAAACCCCCATCACAACGCGTGTGAAACATCAGCCCTAATCTTGCTGTGTTGGCCGTAGCGTGGCTGCCCGCGGGAGTGCTTGGGAATACCAGGGTTTTCTGCTGCAGCGTGGCGGCCCGCGGGAGTGTTTGGGAATACCAGGGTTGTCGGGTGCAGCATGGCGGCCCGCGGGAGTGCTCGGGAACACCAAGGATTGGGCGCTCACACTCGGACAATCCAGGCGAGGCATATGGTTCGGGGTCTGACGATGTGAAACGTTCTAGAAGGGACAGTCTGATAACAATCTCAAGCAACAAACTCAGAACAGATGAAGTAACTGTGTCCCGCAGACAGAGCCCTCTCCAAGATCCTATCAAGTAAAGCACAGAGAGAACAATGGGACCTTGAAGAATACAGAGCTGCAGATCACTTTCTTGGGTCTGGGCGTAATGACTATGTAGGCCATAATAGGAAGTAACTATAACGGACCAGGACGATCCAGGTACATGTGATCTGTGTTAGCATCATCATCTCGATGATGGCTGGTGTTCTAGCCTTATTACCTAGCTGTGCAATCCAAAGGAGGTGACACTGGGCGGGCGTATGGACTGGGAGCTGTCATGCATCATCTACCTACATGCACATGCACACTTGCAAATCACAAAAGTCAAACTATGATAGGAGTTATGATAAGAAATAAACGACTATCGAATGCGACGGATCTTCCTGTTGTGTGCTCATGCGTTTACGAATTCTCATGCTCTATACCATCTAAAGCCAACGCTAACTGATACATCATCCACCATCAAACTTGATCTTAACCAGGGTTTAAGGTTTAGGCTCGGGTTCTTTAAGTCTTAGGATTTGCGTGTAGGAAGGACAAGGCGCTAGGGTGGGGATGTTCGAAGTAAAACAATTGGAGAGGTTTGCTTTGCTTCCAAAGGCTCGGCGTCATTCTGAGCGGCGTCGAGCGTATCCTTCAAAAAAATCGCCGTTATCACCTGACATCGAAGTACAAACACGTAACCATGAAGTTGGAGGGGCGAATATTCAGCGGCAGTGGTGCAGGCACGATACATCTTCCACGGCATGAAATGGTCGGGAGGGGTGCTACTCAGTCAAG
Source organism: Symbiodinium sp. CCMP2592 (assembly GCA_905221615.1). Taxonomy (NCBI): domain Eukaryota; class Dinophyceae; order Suessiales; family Symbiodiniaceae; genus Symbiodinium; species Symbiodinium sp. CCMP2592. Next base: position 320,989 of record CAJNDT010006178.1, on the reverse strand, counting down.
TGGCCCGGATGACGGCGAAGACCTTGGCCACCATTTCTGCTTCAAGACTTGGAGGCTGTGAGAGATCACCAGAAAAGCTATACATGCAGCAATCATTCAAGGCTAGCGGCCACAAGCGTGACATACAACAGGAAAAAGAAAACGTACGCGTGGCTCACCTTCTCCATCACAGGCCTTGCGTTTGTAGGCCAGTTCCTAAGTGCCCATCAGGGACCGACGGGTCAAAGATAGCGGAGCGGAGCGTATGGTTTATGGCTGCCCGCAAAACAGTGATTGACATATAAAGTGTTTTCCAAGGCTCCCTGCGAAGGTTACCTGGCGTTGCGCAAATTCCCGTGCACACCGGGACGCGTGGGAGCGGTTCAAAACTCGGGCACGTGTCAAACCACCTCCTTCATCAGGTTATGGCAATGACGTTGATCATGCGGAGCCGATGCTTTTACGTTGAGCAACATGCGCACCTACATCGCCTACATCCTTTCAATTCGCATTTAAAAGTCTCGGGTGAGACGCCATGTTCATCCGCCTTCGTGTGGCTCATGCGGAAACCTATTGTTTCTGATACAATCACATAACTGACAGAAAAACGAATTTCTCCTGTTGTTGCTGGCCGCTCCAGTGCCCCCAATGCAGGGTATGTTTTGCGACAAAAATGCACGTATGCTAGCATCGGGGGGCTGGCCCGCACAAAAGTCTCGACTCAAATCGGCATCTCTGGGCTCTGCAACACGGCCATCATGGGAAGCACCCGACTCGCCTCGTACAGTGTATAAAGCGCACGGTAAGCCGTGCCATACCGCGTCCAAATCCACAGTCGATCTTCGGGGTTTGCCTGAAAGAGACGACAGATTGTACACTCAGAATCGGAACCAACTTCAAACTATCTCTACACGTAACAGCCAATACTCCGATTTGCAGAAGCTGGGGATCTGGGTCTCTGTTGGTTTGGGCCTGTGTGGGATGTTTTACGCACTGCCACCTGTCGAGACCGAGACGGCAACGACAAAAACAGCAACAACCACCACAACGACAACAACAACAATAGTAATATATTGGACGCTGGGCGAGCCGGCTCTGTTCATAGCGGTCGTGTCTGAAGCTTCTGGGCGTGCCGTTGGGTCAACTGCAACGAAAAGGTTCAAGGAAGGAAAGCCCGCAGACCCATGGTGCGCCCTCAACAACAGACCTACCGGCATTCCAACAAAGGTTAAGCGGCCAAAAGGAACAGAAACCGGTTGTGGCACACGGGCTCGAGGACTTGCTGTCATAAGGAGCCCGGAACCCAGGAGTTGGGACCAGCCAGTTCACAGAGGCACGAGGCTCAGATGCAGTCTCAAATGGCTCAAGCAAAAGGACGTCCCGTACTGTTCGCAAAAGAGCCCGTTGCGAAACTGTAGAGTTGCGCCCCAAGCCTGGTTAGCACAGCTAAGATGCCTGCTGTGAACCGTAGCGGCAACAACAACAACAACAACAGCCACAACCACTAGCACAACAAGCGCAACAACCACCACGACCACGACCACAACCACGACCAACGACCAAGTACCAACGACCAACAAACAGCACCAACAATCCCAAAAAACAAAAACATCAACCACACCGGCACCGACACCAGCACCAACACCCAGCGGCGTCCGCAGCAGCATCAGCAACAGAAGAAGCAGCTGAAGTGACAGTACTATCGCAACATTGCAAGAGCCGCCGTTATCAGCTGTCGTCGTCGTCGTGGCTGTCGTTGTGATCGTCGTCAGTGTCGACGCCTCCTCCCCTCCAGCCCTCGAACCCTCAAACTCCCTGCTGCTTCCCGCCTCTTGGTTCTCTACGAAGATGAGGAGAAGGTTCCCCATCACCAAAGCACCCATCGACATGAACACGGCCAGCAGGACCATGGACCAGCCTCATCTACTCTTTGGGCTGCCTCAGAATCATCCTGACCATGCGGCCCTTTGTGTCTCTTTGTGTTACTGTTACTCGTTGTCTAACTCATTAAGCTGGCAAATCCTGGATTGAGGATCCTGGATTATACGTAGGCGTTGCGGTTCCCCCGCTAGAAAACAGCTGCTGGTCACTGCCCATCCTGCCGAAAACCTCAGTCCTCAAATGTTCAATATAAGTTCCTGAAAACATGAAAAACTCAAAAGTGCAATCCCTCTTGCCTTACTAGTAGCAACGATGAAGGCGACGGTTACGCCAACCGTTGCAAATCTATGACATACTATGATTATGAGCAAAGCCGGACAAGAACTATTCGGACAGGTGGCACAGTGAAGGCAAAAAGCACTGGCAAGCCTGCACCAGTAAGCGCAAGCCTTTGACGAACCTGATCCGGGGTTGAGGGGTTCAGGCATGTTCAGGCCACTGACAATTTGAATGGCTTACTGGGCCGTCACAGGATCGGTGGAATGCTCTGTGAGTGCAGAGCTCGGCTTGTCCTGAATTCTCTATGCCAAGCGTTCCAGTCCCCCTGTCAACTTCATTCCGGCTTCCTGACGACTCTTCGAAGCTTGGCTGCATAAACGTTTCATTGAGGACTTCATCAAACGGCTTCGGGTCTCGTGTTTAACTCTAGCCATCCTACACGATCCACCAGGTGTGAGGGAGATCTTGGAGACACATGCTTTGAGATGTGCAAAGCGAGAGCGGCTGGCCCCAAACTCCTGTTCGAAATGTAGTGTAGAGTGTTCTGCTGCTGCTGCTACTACTACTACTACTACTACTACTACTACTACTACTACTACTACTACTTCTACTACTGCTACTACTACTACTGCTACTACTACTACTACTACCACCACTACCACTACCACTACCACTACCACTACAACTACTACAACTTCTTCTTCTTGGTGCTACTGCTACATCTGACATCCAGCGCCGTGGTACCATCCTTGAATCAAGTCTCTGCCCTTGTGCATTCGGGGCCCTCTGTGGGTGACCACCAATGTTGCACCGGCTGCGAGCTCCATTTTCTGGGCTGCAGCATCTATCTGTCTACATATGTTCATAAACATATACACACACACATATATATATATATATACACACATATACATGTTTGTGCTTGCGTGCCTGTGATGTGGTGCAGCGTTCCCTCCCCCCTCACCCCATTGTATTCTCCCCCGCTCCTCCCGCGTGGTCCCTGAGGCTGCTCTTTCAACCCTCCATGGTACCTGAGCATTTTTTTGCGGGGTCGTGATTGGCTGCATGGTCCACACCTGAGCACGGGGCTGGCCCTGTGGGGGTCACTGACGCGGCGATGCGGGACCACATGCCCAATAATGTGTCTCAACACGAAAACAGACTCTCGAATAATTCGCAGGTCCGGGCCTGAATGTTCGCATTAAACGAACTGCGCGGACGCACTTTAACGTCCTCATCCAGGGATCTGTGGCAGGTCTGCAGGGCTAAAGCTGCAGAAAGCTTCGGAGTCGCATGGAGTGGAGCATACCTGCCCCCGAAGGCTTCTCAATCTGGAGTTGGGCACACTCTCTATATAGCCTCTATAATTCTATAGATTTTGTGCCAATCGCTGCCCCCGTCCTGACAATCCGCAGGGCACTGGCATTGGGAGCGCCGTAGTTGGCCGGAGTCATGACCAATAAATCGATAAACCTGAGGAAGCTGGACCCGAATGGCAACTTGATCGAAACAAATTCCAACATGTCCTACCTAGCAGCAGCAGCAGCAGCAGCAGCAGCAGCAGCAGCCGTAGCCGTAGTGGCAGCGGAAGCAGTAGCAGTGCTGCAGCAGCAGTAACCGTGTCAGCAGCAGTAGCAGTAGCAGCAGCCGCAGTCCGCCCCGGCATCAGCCTGTGCTTTCGGGATCTGTCGGGCTCATCGGAGGAGGACTTACTATGATTTCAGATCTGTTCTTGATAGCCTCACCAGAGGTCAGAATCAGACTCGAGGTAACATGCAGACTGGTAGGGCTGCTGTGGGTTCGGAAAACCGAATTCGAAGCTGGACGTTGCAGAAGAGTGCAATAAAATTCGCTTACTTTGATCAGAATCTTGATCAAGCACCACGTGAGCTTTCACCCAAGTGGCCCAACGACCACAAGGACCGCGTCGAAGAGGTTTGCGTAGTCTGTATGCCTTGGTGGCTCCTACTCTCCAGAGTAAGCCGCACTTCGAAAAACTAAAATGAAGCTGCTGGCACAGATGATGCGGCATGAGGCTTGAGCTTGACATGGAATCTGCAGCTTATGCAGGCTCTGGCTTGGAGAGAACGCCTCTCCATGCCCCGAAACGAACCGCTGCAGTGGCAGGGGCCTCATTCATACGATCTCTATGACTGACACGAAAGTGCACGCGCTCCGCGTAGAGACAAACTGATGAGTGGCGCGTGCACGGCCCATCGTCACGGTTGGACTGCTTGCTGATATCGACATCAGTAACTGGCCCAGGGCTCGGGCCGAAACCACTAGACTTCCGATACGCTGGCTGTTGGGCTTTCTGAGGGAAATCCACAAACTCAGTGCAGTTCCTGACAGCCAGGCAAGTCGCCAGCGTGGCCACTCAGCCAGCACCCGCATGAGAAGCTCCTGCAAGCAGGAGCCCGACATTCTCACTACAGGCCCACGCCGTCCCGTCCCGTCGTCGGCCAGTTTCAGCGAGAGCGGCCAGACTGATACTGGTCCTACTTGGAGGTTCATGGGATAGTTATATGTTGGGTTTTCAAGCCCCTCATATGTGTTAGAAGTATAGTTACCCTAGTTGTAACCCTACCTACAAGTAGCCATGAACCTCCAAGTACTCCTAGTTCAGCGGCCATGCTAGGCCGAGACTTGGAGAACCGAAGCGGAGCCTGCCTACGGTCTGCTTCTTTGCATCTCTGCCAAGTTTCGACCTTTTGCTTGCCAGAAGTCCAAGCAGAATCTGGACAGTCTAACTCCAAGACTGTCAGGGTAAGGCGTCAAGTCCAGGAATGCCAGGGATGCTGCGGAAATTGTAGTTGGCTTGGAGGCCTTTGCTGTTTCGGCCATCTCCGGACCCCACACCACTTTCGGCAAGGTCGGTGACAGTCTGGACATGCTGAAAGCGGACATGCCAAAGGCTTCACAACGACCGGTCCAGAAGGAAGATGGTCATAAACGCGACATCCGCTGTCTCGAAAATAGGCAGCCTCGGGACAGCTATAGCCTGTGGTGGGGGCATCCTGTCTGCTCTGGGGTTCGGGAAACCACCAGAAAAATCATAGCCGAAAGCTTGCTTGCTGGTGCAAGCCACCATCCTTTCAAGAGCACTGGGTCCACATCTACCTGGGTGCAACCGGCAAGGTGCAGTGAGGCTACGCAAGGTGCCATGAATACTCGCAAAATATCAGGGGTCACGCTTGCTAGCTTCATGGCAGTGTTGAAACCCATCAAAGGGGTAAGGCTTTCATCGAGGTGACGGAGACACCTGTGCCGCGTCTAGTGCCCGATTCCGCAAAATGCATGCAACGTCTGCAAGAGTCGAGGCCCTACGCAGGAGCCCTATGCCCTTCGGCTTCCCTGACTGACTGCGCTACAGATTTCACCAGTCGCGGCTGAGTTAGGTTACAGCGATCGTTCCCGCAGCCAGATCAAACTGCGGAAAAGCCTTCCAAATCTCCTACATCAAACCCGGCTGCTCTTGAATCAGTTCCTGAATCCCCAACAACTCCTGACGGCCTTCAAGCCAACCATTTGCAAGGGACCAAACAACAGCAGAAGCAGCAAGCAGCACGAAAAATCTAGCTGAAACCCCTCACAAGCCCTGGGCCATAGTAATTGAAGGAGGTGCCAGATAGCCAGCGTTGGCTCCAATAATTTGGCCTTCTACCTGCCAGCTCACTTCTCAGCTGCGCTGTGGAGGTTAGGCAGCCTCTCAAGCGGTTCCTGCACTGTCTAATAGAGCGGTTTTTGCACTTGACAGGGCATCTAGATTTCAGCTCGCGAAACCTTCTGGCGCTTCTGTAGTTTCCCAGTGTCAGTAAGTCTTCGGCTCGAGGTTGCAATGGAAAGTGTCGGTGTGTGCCCAACTGCAGTCCCGCACCGCATGGTTGCAATGCAATGGACGCTTTGCTGTGTCGGGCTCCGTGGGAACTCGCGACTCGCGGTTGCCACTGATGTGGGTTATGCAGATCTGACGACCGTTCAGATGCAGGGACCCTGTTGGGGCAAATCTATGACCCATGCTCAGGAAACTATGATTTACTTTGCCACCCCTCCACAAACAGAGTTGTCCGAAGGTTCCGACTATACATTCATGGAAAACGTCAGTCGACCAAAATCAGATCATATGCAGGGCTAAACAAATACAGATCTCCTCAACCGGAACCTCCAACATCACACTGAGCACCTCCAGCTCCAGAAGGAGCAGCAAGCAGCTGAAAATCACCAACGCACCGGCGACGAAGTCAAGAATGTGACGAACTCTTCCCCAGGTCTTAGGAGAAGAGGCAGGAGAGGTGTGGAATTCGGGTTGCGGAGCTTCAGCTGGCGAATTTTACGGTATGTTAACCTATCAAGTATTGGATCGTAGTCTTCTGGGAGTTTGTGCCTTTGTGACCCGGTGCAGATAAGCCTTGCAGTAGGCTCTGTACGCAAGAGACTCAGGCTTCGTATGGCTTCGTCCTGTTGCTGATGGGGTGCATCGGCTTAGTTCCTGTAGCTGGGCGGATCTTAAAGCAGCACCCACCAGAACCTGTTCAAGCTATGAGACCCCTACCCCTGCTGACGCCATCTTGCTCCGCTTCCGATGAAATTCCGGAAGTGAACCGTACACAGACACTTTGGAATCCGTGGCTAGCGGAGCTTGGGCGGACCTCATCTGCTGGATACTTTGGATCTTTTGGGAATTTGGAGTTTGCGGTTACTGCCTTTCTGTATAGAATGCCGGGCTACAGCCGGTTGCCACGGGCCTGGCTCTCACACCCCGCAAGCCCAGAATCCACAAATTCCGCTTCAACAGCAGCCTCGTACCCACCCCCGTGGGAAGAGCTTCGAACTTCATTCTCGACATTGGTGTTTGATGTGTCAGGATGGCAAAGGGGACCCACTGCCCAACTAAAGCCCTGTATGATTCTAATGCATCCACCACCCAAGTGGCCAGCGATTTGCTGATTTCCTGCAAATGGAAGTCCACGGCTTTGACTTTGTCGAAAGATTTCATGGGGCCTTCAGGGCGGGGGCTCTTGCAGAACTTTCCAGCAGGACGGCTAGTGGACGAAGTTCCTTGAAGAAAAAATGAGTGTTAAATTGCTCTGTACAGCCAGCGCCCAAACCACAACTGAGATTCTGAAACCTAGGTTAGGAGTTCCGAACCATCAAGTTGCTAAATTTCATCACAAAGATCAGAAAGATGCAAAGGCTCCTCATGATGCAAAATGGCAAAAAATGATTTCCACGGGCAACTCTGCATGCTTGCCATCGCCCTACAGTTTTCAACATGCAGAAGCAGCAGAGTTCAATCGCTGACTGCCGCCGTGCAGTAGTAGTCTGCCTGCGATAAAAAAAAAGAGCACCTGTGAAAAACAAGGCGTTCGTGAGCTTTTGCCGATTAGCGTGTCGGGGGCGGGCGGGGCTCTCCAAGGGCAGAACTTCAGAAACAGAACTCTGAAAATTCGACGACGGCACATCTGTGCTACTCAAACCCCGAAGAGTGTCCTTGTTTCGCAAAACTTCAAGTTGTAGCCCTGCATACTCAAGTTCGTCACCTGAAGTCGACCATGCATGGACCGTCGAACGACGATAGCAGAATCACTGCATTGTCTGGATGTTGAGGGCCCAAATCCTCTGGCCCTAGATCCACGCCTATGTAGTGGGACGTAGAAGTTTCTCGCTCCGTATCGCCTCCTGGATGTTGCGATCGGGGCTTCATGCTGATTCCGATTTGGTTCGAGGTTCACAAAGTTTTGACACGAAGCTGAAGATGATCAGCTTGAGCTCACTTCCGAAAGCGACTGTACATTACTACCGGCTCGTCCACAGCCGCAATACTACCATCACGACCAAGACCACGATCTTTACCGCCAAATGCCACCAACAGCCGTAGCATCAGCAGCTGTATTGGGTCATACTACCACCAGCATCTTTAGAAGAAACTCATGCTTCTGGCCTGATGTACTAGACTAAACACATCACTCACCTCACCCAACACTTGGTTTCCAGGGCTGTGACCATCTCCTAGCCTCTGGTGCCGGAAACCGTGCATGAGGCTTCAAACGCAAAGTCGAATCACTCAGGCAACCTCAAGAAACCCTCTACACAACGGCCCATGTGAAGAAAGGTAAACAGGGCAAAAGTACCCATACAAATCCAACACCATGTGAAACCGTAAGAGCAAACTTGCTATGGGGGCCTGAATATCTAGAATAGGGTCTGGAAGTGTATTGTGGTTTGGTAATAAGACGGTAAGGGGATACTGTTACCACGTCAGCACCAAGCCTTCGAAACTCAGAGGCACCCGAAACCCTGGAAATTCATGGATGCAACTTTGAAGTAGGACGATACATTCAGGGTTGTGATGCTTCACCTTGAGGCGTCTGTATGAGAGTGCCCTTTGCATCCTGTGCAGAGTCCAACTCGCAGCAAAGGGCTCCGAGAGTTTCTGTACGAGTTACTGTTCGAGTAACGACAGAGCTGTCATGGAACAGAAATGACGACCTCTAAATCGTCATTACCTAGATCGAAACACAACTCCCGCCTGAGGAGCACTGAGATGGCCTCTTCGTGGAAAGAGTTGGAGGACACCTCACGAGTTCACGCTCACTGTGGAAACTAACTACTGCTGCGGAGCTTACAGCTGCATCCGAGGATCAAAGCCAAAAGGGCTTTGCTTCAACGGGCTGAACCCAAACCGTTGAAACACGTAGTTGAAGGAAGTAATTTTGATCATGTCGATATGTATATGCCCCCTGTGCACGACACATGCCATGAACTGAATCTGCTCGGTTTCTTTTATGAGAGCGTAAATGACTACTATCGCTGCTTTTGTTGCCATTCCTGACCTATTCCTCTTGTTACTGTAGCCGGTAAGACCATGCTATGCTTGTGTTTTACAGGCAGAAACCCACATAATAGCCGATGTCAAACAATAGAGATGCTGAGAACCCATGTCACATATGCACGAGTTTGTCGTGGCTACTGATAGAAAGGGGACTGTAACCGCGGAGGAAGTCATCATGCTCATAAACATATTTTCACTATATATACAGGGCGGTCGCCCATGGGGGTGCGCATTTCGCCCGGCGCCTGGAGACACATTTTTGACGACACGTGATTGGAAAGCCCCATGCAACCCCTGGCACCATTTACTGACGCCACTTCTCGTGACGCAAAGTAGCTGCGCGGCGCCTGACGTTGGGAACGTGACGTCGTGACGCCTCGTGAGCTGGTGACGCGAATTTTGATGCCGCGTCCGTGTGACGCCACGTGAGTTCGCGAAGGCTGTTGGGTTTCTGACGACACATCCGGCGACGCTTTCTGGCTACTTGACGCCACCTGTACCACCAACGCCACATATCGTCACAACGCCATCTTTCTTCGATGCCCCGCGACTGAATGCGACTGACAGACGCGAAGCCGTATGTGTCTGCTGACGCCCATGTGTCTTCGCACACCGTTCTAGAGAGCCTGAGACGGCGGCCCCACGTGTCTTCAAAATGTGTCTTCGTCTTCGGGCGAAATGTGCACCCCCCAGGCAACCGCAATGCATATGTATGTACACATACAGATTCATGTCTATGTGTGTGTGTGTGCATATGCCTGTGTGCACGTATACATATTTGGTACTTCTAACCATGGATTGTACGCTAGGTCATCGCATTCCCCGGAGGTCGTGGTCAAGTAAGACACTCCGAACACGATTGTCTGGCCTCTCTCTTGCGATTTTGGAGACCCCGCTGTTCTCAATGATCACGTCAGCTGGATTCTCCACAACTTCACCCCCTTCCACGGCAGCAAGGTAGAGGGCGACTTCCGCGAGTTCCGCCCAGTGATCGCTGTTCCCGTGTTGAATCTCCGACTACGACGACGAGGAAGCTTCCCCGCTGCTGGGCATCATAGCGGGCAGGTTGTTGAGCCGTGCGAGTAGGTAATCCACGTCATGTTGGGATGTCGTACTGTGCTATGTGAGTGTGCCCCTCGGCAGAGGTCAACCTTCGTCGTGCTTTGTCGTAGATGCGCCGTACGGCTGCGTGCGTGCTTTCTTAGTCTCAGGTCCGGTCTGGCATTTGAAGTAGGGTGGGGGGGCGGAACTAGCAGAAGCAAACGCAAGCGTTCGCTCTTCAGCTTCGAACACTGAACTAAACCCCGGCTTTGAAGCACGGGGCGTGGAGATTCTTGCTCTGAAGGTCTTCTGTGACCCATGTTTCACGGTGCGAAAACCTTACGGAAACCTGTAGCTCACAGGGATGGGTCCTGAACGACTTCACTGTTTGGTTATAGTTTGTAAGAATGCTCAGTGCAGGCTCTTGGCCCTCGCTAAGCGTTCCAGTTTTTGTCCTGGCATCGACTCTGATTGGAGAAAACAAGCTTTCATAAAGGCTCACGACTCCATCAAGCTGCAACCCTTGCGTTTTGGCGTCCAGGGCCCGGCTACAGAAGTCATGGCCCATCTCAATAAAATACAGGCCTTAGTAATTGGAATATGGCTTCGAGGCTAATTATACTATAGTTATAATAAGGAAACCCCCAAAATAGTACTTACAAGTATTCAGGCCCCTATATCAAGCACAGCCCGAGCGGCATCTGGGGCTCTTCGTCTTCCGGGTCTCGGCGAGGGGATGAAACCTCCTGCAGCGAGGCGCGATGCCGGTAACAGCCACAACAGCAACAGCACAATGACCAGCAACATCCAGCGAGGTGTCTAGTTGACGTGGAGACCCGAAACTGCTGCAGTTCATTGGCTCGTGCGTGCATTCGTTCAGTCTGTCTTCTGCTCATCCATTCATGCGTTCCTTCCGCTTCTTGTATGCATGGTGTGCATACATGCACGCGATCACTCGTTCAATAACCTTTTCATTTATCTGTTCACTAAGTCAATCATTCCCTCATTTCTGTCTCATTCATTTCCTCACCTGCTTTCTCTCGTTCTTTCACGAACCCCCACACACACACAGACAGAGGGTTGGAAGGTACAGACACGCCCGCACATACATTACGTACCAGCGTACGTAATGTAATGTAATACTCTGTGTCCCTGACGCCAAACGGCATCCCTAAGCCTTACGGAACCTTAGCTTAGCATTGAAACATGTTCGAGCATTACTCCTGGTCAAAACGTCAACCCAAAACCCTGGACCGCTGACTTCCAAGACCGACAGATATGCATGGCTAAGCGGGGGCCATTACTTATCCACCCGAAACATGTCACAAACATGGTTTCCGCTGAGGCTAAGGGATTCTGCAAAAGGATGTGCAGAGTTCACAGACCGTCGTGAAGATCTGAAACAATCACGTGCCGTCTCATTGGAACCACGTCCCGGACTGTTCACAGCGAGCAAGCACGTATCACCAAGCCAATGAAGAAGCGTCAAGCTACTGCATCACAACCTCATACACCCATGTATCCCTAGACAATGCAGCACGCATTGAGCCTGGAACAACCGGGTACTGCTTGCACGTAGTCTTACAAGCCGCGTCACGCGGCACATCCTCGAAAAGCCCTGCAATCATGGCCTATCCTTGAAGCCCTTCCTGTCATTCAGCTGCCACGCAAGTGCCCCACAAGTGCAATGTTTGTCGGATCAGAAGCATCCGTGGCAACAACAACCACGGGACAGGCTTACTACAAAAATCCGCAAAACTGTCAACATGCTCCTTACAGTTCCATCATATTACATCACTCCCATCACCACCACCACGACCCCTTCTGGCAGCCCTCACCATTCCACTACCGCCGCAGCCACCCGCTCCCGCCGTCAGGAGGCGGTAGTGGTAGTGCGAGCGCGGTATCAGTCGATGGACATCGACCCAACAGTCATTCAACAGTCCACACTGACCACAGTCAAATCTTTCAACCGCAAGCCCCTTGCATGGCCAACGCCTTGTGGCTTGCCCACACTCAGCATACGGACAAGATAGCCTGCTACCCTCCAAGACAGCAACAGGCCAACCGCGAAAAGTCACAACATGCAGATGGTCCAAAATGACAACAGCCTGCATGATGCACATAGAAACCAGGGTAAATGCGAGACCCCCCATCGCGGATCCCAAGCCCCTAGCAACAGCCCGAGGGGGCCTGCCCTGCGAACGTGTCAGCGAGCATGATGGCCGGAAATGGATCCAAGCTTTCCTGAGGACACAGCTAGGAGTTGAGTTTCCCCTCTCATGCTCGAGACAAGCAAGGCTGCCAGTGGCTGAAGGATTGTGGCTTGCAGCCGTGGTTCATTAGATTCTCTGGAGCCTTGGAGGAAACTGCGGTTTACTCCTCTTTCCTCAAACAGATCACGTCGTCCGCAGTGATCAAAGGCAACAGTGAAGTACTCTTGATCCCGTGCAATGCTCAGAAACCTTGCTCGCCTCAACGTCCACATTGCGTGACCGTTAGCAAAGGGTTTTGTCCCCGATGCAGATCACAAAAACAACGTTACATCCATGCCCTAAACTTCTCTGTAAGCAACAGTCGCAAATTGCCCCATACCCTAAACCCTTTTGGAAACCGGGAATGCTGGCTACCAGAACATGACTCTCCGACTTGTTGCCAAGGATTCAGCCCCCTGCTTGGAGGTTCATGGGTAGTCATAAGTAGGGTAACTATGCTTATAACCCATACTAGGGGCCTTACAACGCCACTGATAACGACCCCTGAACCTCCAAGTAAACCGATTTTTGGCCCAAACTCTGACACCATCGGCTGCTCGACGGCCTTGACCTTACCCAGCGCAGTCATGCCGGTCAGTCCTGCAAAATTCAACCGCGACATCCCTTTGGTGCCATTTCAACACCCAGTGACTGGTGTTTTCTCGGTCCAAGTTTGAGGGTTTGGCAGGGTTTGGGGCTTCGGTTTGACGAGACATGTAGTGTGCAACTTTCAAGCCCTCAGCCCTCAGCACTAAAGTCATCATGTCAGCCGATCCACCTGAACAGCCAACTAAATGACATCTCAACCTGCGTGCAACAGAGTGGGAAGCCTGGGTCTCCACTGATGGCATCTGATGAACTCCTGGGGCGAGGATCTCGGCTCTGAAAAATTTGTGTAAATCGCTCGTACGGGTTACCAATTCATCTTTGCACGTGTTCAATCGTGCTGCGTGTACCGAAGCCTGACAGATGTTTCAATCCAGCTTGGTTGGCAAACATCCAAAGAACTCCTTTTCCCGCCCATGCATTGCAACAAGACTGCGCAAGACGCCCAGCACAGCCCAGGCACGTCCATTGCAATCAATATATCTATATATATATATATATGTGTGTATATATATATATACACATATATATATATATATAGGTTATGTCTGTGATTCTGTCTGTTATGTATGTATATACCACCTCTCCGCATGGCCAGCCTCTGCGAGGAAGCTGCCAGCGAGCCCTCAAGTTCGGACCGATGTGCCTCAACACCCAAGAACTGTTGTCAAAAAAGGCTTCAGCTTCGTTTGGCAGAATATGCCAAGGGCGCTGTTCTCACTGGATTGATCTAGGTGGCGGCGTAACTTCTACTAACTTCCAAGGCGCTTGCATCGCGAGGGGGGCGACGCCATAATGCTCTAGCTGTCCATTTTCATACGGTTTGACGGTAGGACTGTGCAGTTTTGTGCGTCAAAATGCTGGCGTGATTTCAAGGTGTGGTAAATCACGCGTTCGGCCCTGGATAGCAAGTTCGATCGGCTGGGACAGATAATTCGATCGGTTGGGAGCCTGGCATGCTAAGAGCTCTCGGACAGTCCAGGGCGGCAGCTAAAGTGGTCGCTTTCGAGGTTCTGCGCCTGTTCAAGGCTGAGAACCGCGCTTCGGCCAGTCGCAAGATATCTGCGTGCTGCCTGAGCCAAAGCTTCGGATTGGGTTGCGACTCCCACCCTCGCTTCACTCCCCAGATCGGCAGGACCCGAGCGTCAGTAGGTTCCCAACCCCTTTGCAGCCACCGCCCAAGCAAAAGGAACATTCCAACCCCTTGTAACTTCTGCCAATCGTTTCAAGCACTCGAGCCATTCGTCAGAGAACTACGGCGCACGTGTTGTGTGAATGAAAGCAAGAAATGGGAAAGTCATGGCTGAATGCATGATCAACGAAAAAGGCACATGACCGTGAAAACTCCATCCGTAGATACCGAACCCTGAACCCATGGTAGTGGGAGCACTGGGGCGGGCCTGGCGACCACGCGCAGGAGCTCCGGTAACGACGCTTGGGCCTGGCTACGGAACTCAATGACGAAAGAGCTCCTTAAAATCAGATCGCGCAGGTGTCCTTCTGTTCAGGTGGATTTGCTCAAGATGTCGGTACATGGTTCTTACTACCACGGCCCTGAATGTTTTGTGAAAGCTCCATAGAAACGAATCACAAGCGCAAGAGTAGAAGGCCAACGACAACACAGGAAGTATGCACCACGATCCGGATCCCCCTGCCTGGACTGAGGCATGTCCAGAAGACATCGAGTGACTAACTTGGAGAGAGCCGACCGATTTTACTAACACTCGCTCTCGACCACCGGGCTTCGGGTTTTCAGGTCGAAGGTTTAACAACACGAGCACAGGACTGCGAGGTTCAGGATGAGATGGATGAGGAATCGCGGCAGAAAAGGTAGTGAATCCAAGCGTAAATACAAGCCAACTTGGTGTAGTTGCCCAAGATGCATGGTTAGCGGGGCCTGTTTTGATTAATTGAGGATCGTCGATCCTACTATTCTTCGGCTCATTCAACCAGGTTAGACTAGTGTTCGCATCAAGCTTAGAATATGTGCCTAGCATGTGTATGAGGTTCCGGCGAAACTACCAATCTCGAGCCACTTATAGAATGACAGGTGCTACTATGATTCAGTGTTACTTACGCTCTCGCAACTCGGACTCTGCCAGACGCGGTCTCTCGGTTCATTGTTACTCATGGTTCAGTTGGGTTCATGATGAGATAGGGTAATAAGGATGTGAGGCGGCGCCAAGATAAACATGCCGTCAAATTCTCACTTGTATTCTGAGCCTCACAAGCTGACCGGGCAGGAATCCTAAATTGATCGGTCAGGATGCCACAGCAACGGATTGAATCATGATTTAGTTGGGGATGTGGTCCAAGATTAGGACTCTGCCGGAATGGCTACCCAGAAAAGTAGTCCTGCCGAGCTCTGTCACAGAAGAGACGGCACGTGTCACAAACTGCCCGCTTCGGCCCGCCTCCATGCCGGCCTATGGGGCTGTGGCGAGCGGGCACAGAGTCTCCTCGACCCTTTTAAGGGAGAGACTTCGGCTCGATCCCCAGGATTAGGACTCTTACCCGTTACTGGGCAAATTTGCCTACATCATGCTGGAGCCGGGGGCGGCCCACCATGCAAGCGGAACACTACTTCGCAGCTAATGCACCACGTGTTTGTTCCAGGCACGCCAAGACATCTTCACATCTACGGTCATCACAGTCGCACAACAGAAGCAACAGCAGCAATAGTCGTCGTCGTGGCTATCGGTGCATCGAAAACGGTGGACAGTGGAAGTGAAAGCAGGACAGTGGAACAAGCCACACCCGCACAAAAACCGGGAACCTGCTTGACTTGGAGCTAGGTTTCGAAACCGCGTATCATAGTGCCCCGAGGACCTTACCAATACCGAAGCTGTGCATAATACTACTCGCAAGACGCCAGAATCCCAATTGCATAACTGCAGTACATCCTTCGCGGGAAAATGGTCTCCCCGATGTGCACAGGGCCAACGAATGGCAATCTTGACATTACAAGCCCGGACGGCGGCCGCACATTCGCGCTTTTGGCAGATCTCTTGTGCGAAAAGAATCGGCGGTCTCTGGGTCTGATCATCCTACTGATCTTGCAGTCAAATACATGGGCCGACATAGACAGAAGAAGGCTTTGCGGAAAGAGCTGCCCTGCGACACTTGCCATAACATGGTTCAGTAGGTCAGTAGGTCATCCCTCGGTCCCTGTATTCTCGACAGTCTGCGAATTTTGCGTCCTGGCATGGAGCTTTCGCATATAGCCCCCTTGGGCATCGAGCACAGCGTATGGGAAAACTGGCTGCATGAGAGCGAAAGAGCCCGGGCCCTTGAAAGGGCAACCGAACAATCAGAACGAGATGCCGGCATACCAAGTGAAGAGTCAACAATTGCCAACTTGCACACAAGTGGATCGCACTACCAAAGCCCTGCGGCTTGACTGCTACGTGCCAGGCTGGCTGATTGAAACTTCAAGCATGAGCATTGCTTTCCTACCACGTTTCCACCACTGCCAGTACCACTACTGACTACTGCGATGCCAACGTGTGGCAGAAGCGCGAACACGACTGCACAACAAGAACCGTCCCCACTACGATCTCCGAAGAAAGCCGGGCCGAGTCCTTCGCCGAGCAGCTGCGTCGAGGAGCACTCTAAAAGATTGCTCTACGCATCGGGCCCGAGGATCATCTGAGCAAACTGAGGAGGTACCTTCCTACTATTTAGGGTACTATATTAGGATCCCCTATTTTACTGCGCTTCCAAGCCGGTGGGAACTGTGTCAGAACCAGTAAGTCTTGGCAACAGTTGACACAGCAAAAGCAGTATACGGCAGCCGCTGTGGCAGCGGCAGCAGCAGCAGTGATCCGGAAAGCTTGCACTGAGACTGCCAGACAGGGCAGCAGCAGCAGCAGCAGCAGCAGGGCAGCAGCAGCAGCACAATTTGACCAATCATGTGCACCATCTTGCTGCTAACCATGCTCGATGAAAGACTGCCAGGTATCACTACAGAATTCTCGCGACCTGCCCTTTGTGGGTCTTCTGGTTCCCGCCCTTATGTGCAGCTTATACTACAGTACTGAATGCATCCAACGCAAAGAGCTCACTGATCACGAAACCCAAACTCGAAGGAACCTCGGGCCCATCGTCTTAAATGCTTAAATGTCAAAGCGCGGAAAGCGCCGCCGTCCCCAGGAACTTTACGCGGTTGCAAGCCCCAACCCAAAAGCCCTTGCGGAAGCCCAGGGAAAATCCTAAACCCCACCCCCAAACCCGGAAAAGGCTTTGGTTCAACACATGCCTTAAGCCGAAGCTCGGCTGGTCTCGCCCCTCTTTAACAGAGAAACAACGGGACCTGAGGCAACCTTTACGGTCCAGATGATCATAGTTATCACAGGAATACTTGTTGTCATTGTACGGCACGAAAAGCGGATTCATCCGTAATAACAGGAAGAATCTTCGTTCGACTTGGTGATACTTCTCATAACAACGCAACAAACGATCAGTATCACTACCATCACTTTTAAGCAACACTTCCCATCATCAAGATCATACAACAATTGAAACAGCGTCTCCTTGGTGGTTTCGATGAGGTTAAGGTTGGAAATAGCTGGGATTGCTCCAACCGCGCCACCTTGGGCTTTCTCATCCCTGGCACCAGCAGTTTTGCCTTGCCGCGACACGGCCTCCACGGAGACCCCGTCCGACGCCGAGCCCTCTGACTCGACTTGGAAGCTTATACCGCGGCCTCTCTCGTTAGAACGGAGTTTAAGCGCAGATTATACCATAAGGATGTCGGTACTATGAGGGTGCAGAAATTAATCAGAACCTTACAAGTGTTTTGGGCTTGAGATTTCGGTGTTGGCTCAACGGCCTTAGGGTCACAGTCTTTAGGCGTTTGCTTCTTTAATGCTTCTGAAGTTTGGGATTGGCGCTCTGGGTAGGCTTGTAGGGCTTTGGGCCATGGTTAAGGGGGTTTATGGGCGGCTCGGGCACTACAACTCACCACATTCAAGAGGGTGGAGCCCGCCCGCGCCATGTATGTTTTAAGTTCTTAAGGTGCGAGATCGGAGAAGGTATCATTTCAGCATCACAAGGAGGCATCCAGGCTTTCTTGACATCTAAACCAACAAGTCGAATCAGACAGGTCACAAGGGGCTCACATACGAGGACTCTCTCTTGAAGTGCTCTTCCTCCTCTGAGCAGCTCTGCTTGAAACCACACGAAACTTAGGTAGGTAGTGAATCGGGCTAGTCTATCTGTGTTGAACATGCCCATCTCTGAGTGAGGGCCGCTCTGGCCTTGCAAAAACTACACGATACTCACAAGCAGCTCATCTATTGCGGAGCCCTCAAACAAACACAACCGCTGCTCAGGGGAGATGGCATTGCCGTACTAGTAGCAAAGCCAGTCTCATTCTGTGGGCAATCTGTTGTAGTCATGCGCTGCCTTTCTTATTGTTCTATAAGGGTTCCTTCAAAGGGTACTATAAGAGTACTACAAGGGTTTTGGCGTGCAAGGAGCACATGATGACCGCTGACCGACTCAAACAGCCGGTGGCACACAACCCGAGGTGCACAGAAGACATGCGTTGCGGAGCTCGTACATCATAGATGCTGCATCACATACGCTTATTCACTGACGGATGGGACTGCATGCGCGAGTAGGTTCAACCCTTCAGGGCATTGTGTCCATCAGAAGGTTCAGTCTTCCAAACCATAGGTTCCAAGCTCCATTTCTGGCGACTGCTAATGCTATGCTGTTCAGACGTCTAGCCACAAGAACATCTCCGGGCATCGGGAAGTGTGGAACCAAACTTTTTTCCACGGTAGGAGTACAATGATTCGCCGTACGCTTTCGGCCTTGACCCGGGTGAGGCATCCTTCCGCCCCACATAAGATAGCAGTGAATGGGGCCATGAGAGGCCCACGTCTAGTCTGTTCGCAGAGCCGAATCTCGCACACAACCGGTCGTTTCATCATAAAGTGCAAGGTTCGGATCAGTTGAGCCATACAACACTTTACAGACACGAAAGCCTTCGACGATCGTCAGCCGTGGAAAACCCCTGCATCACTATGCATCACCTGCCAGCATCTTCGAGAACTCTCGCGGCATGCCTCTGCTCACTTGGTCTGGCAATGACGAATCGCTAGCTACCCACTAGCTCGAGGAGGCATCGATGCAAGCGACTACCCTGTGTATTAAAGGCTCGAAACAGCGAGGTCTGGTCTTTACTTGGGTTGATATTTCAGTATTTGAAGAAACTTTTGGACCCCAGGGCCTTCAGATGGACTGGTGCTCTGGAGCTGCGACTCCTGCTGCTGTGCAGCCGCTGCTTAGGTCGCCTTTTGTGTCTTAAACGATCCGAACCATGAGCTCAGCTTCCTCCGCTTCTTGGGCTTGAGGCCTTGCAACCTTGTACATGCATCGGCAGTTGAGGATCACCACTGCATGGGTACAGAGAAATTCGGCTGTTCCTGACTGGCTGCTTTTGCACTTTGCCTCCGGGGCCGCTGCGCCAACTATATCTCAAGTCCCTCCCTGAGTACTTCTTGAAGTCCTGTCCTTCGGATTGAAAGAAGGGACCTCTGCGACCTCAACACGCTTCCCCTTTAATGAACTCATAAGTTCGCGCCGCACCGATGCATCCTAAATAGCCCGGGAAAAAAGCAAGGCACCAGCACACCGCCAGGACCGCAAGGAAAACAACCGCTGGCGGCCGGGGTGGGGAGGCTCCTCGCTTCGAGGCTCATAGCCTCGAAGATGATGTCGGAAACCGGCTGCTTTAAGGTAATATAGGGTCTTCATGATTACCTTCATTATTTTGAGGGGTTCCTTCTTATAACTATAGTATAGTGGCCCCAAAGCACTAGTCTAATTGTTATTAAGGCCCCTGTAGTTTGCCTCCTGCATGGCTGAGTACACGAAGCAGGGCAACAGGTACCGAGTCGGCGAATGAGCCCCTGTAGTAGTTTGGAAGATGTTGTTTAGGGCCTCTGTGCAGTTCTTGCGCTGTCTGGTAAAGTTGCAAGGGGGTTCTGCGAATTTTGCCCG
The DNA here is from genome assembly GCA_905221615.1 of Symbiodinium sp. CCMP2592. Taxonomy (NCBI): domain Eukaryota; class Dinophyceae; order Suessiales; family Symbiodiniaceae; genus Symbiodinium; species Symbiodinium sp. CCMP2592. Next base: position 301,105 of record CAJNDT010006178.1, on the reverse strand, counting down.
GCCTTCAGAGAAGTTATTGAGTTTCCCGCGCGAAGTCTTTACGATCCACCCCTTCATAGTAAGGCTTACATTCACAAAATTTTCCGACATCTGCTTCGAGTTGTGAAAATCACCCCCGGCTGACTACATAGCTGGGGCGCATGGGCACATGCCACTACAACGCCGCGTCTTGATCCGGCTTGAACTCACTTAGACACTCCTTCTAAAAGCCTGTGCGACTTTCCCTTCGGTAACTCACAACTCTTCGAGAAACGGGCTGCGAGTTGCCACATGCGAAACCACAGCTTAGAATGCATGTTCCAAACACTGGCAAAGATACGGAAGGATACACCTAAGCAAGGCTACCGTGAACTCTCCTCATCCGGAGTACTGTATTGAACAGGACCTTGCGAAAAAACGCGGCGTTGATCACAAATGTCCTTGTCCGTGCCGCGGTCGTGGAGCTCGCAGCTCACACTTGGGCTTCCCGCTTCCACTCCCAACGGCCACGGACGGATGGTGCGGCCCCCCCCTCTTCGTCAATTAGATGCTTCTGGGCCTCGAGAAGCTTCACAGCTGCAAAGTGCTACCGTAACAGATGCAGGGCTCAGACCTGTGGCTTCATCCTGTTTCATACCCTCCTGGCGTCAGAGAGAAACTTCCGGTATAGGACGAGGGGGTGTCCGACTGTGGAAACACCAGCGGCGTTGACTCAAAACGAGTCCCAGCAGGCCTCCATGTAACTGGGCAACTAGATCTGCGAGGATCTTCGAAAGCTTGAGCTGGCTCAGAAGCTTTCAATCTGAATTTGGTTTCTCACGAGCTTCGCGCTGTCAATGCTCTCCACTTCCCAGGCGAGCCGCAGGGCATGTCCGAGTTCATGCGCCTCCGCTTCGAAATCTTGCAACGAGGTCCCCAAACAAAATGTTTCACCCTAGCACCCTGAGCCTGAAGGCAAGCCTCCAAACATCTGCAAAACCTGAGCTCACACACTCCCTTCAGATTGCCACGTCCTCAGTTAAAACGCAGCACGAACCTTAAAGAATCACTTTTTTGCATCCAAGCCTATTGCGACTGTTAAGAATCACTAAACCACTAAACCCAAACGCTTCACTGCCTCATGGTTTTCCCTGGCGACGGCCGCTTGATCCACTCCTTGCCACTCTGTCGCCACCTTCTCCTTCAAGATTTCTGCGGCTTACAGGTTTAGGTCGCAGGCCTTGAATGGGAAGCAAAACATGAGTGAGGGCACGCCTGGCCTACTATCAAGGACCAATTACATGGCAGAGTGGCTGCTGTAAACTGCTCGGCACCAGAGTCTCGTAGCTTTCGGGCGCTGGAGGGAAAGCCGAAAAAGGCCAAGCACTCCGGCCGCACCTACCTAAACAATTACCAGTAGTATTTTTGGGGGTTCCTTATTTTGGTTATAGTATAATGGCCCCACCCCGTTGGGATGCCAACTCTCTACAATCCTCTACACAGTCTCACATCGGGCTTTTGTTGTTTCCTGGTGCCATCTTTGGGAGGTGTCGCGAGGGAACTGCAGATGACCACGCTCCGGAGTTTTGAAAGCTGGGCGAAGCTTATTCCGTCATCTAGCTTCAGTAGTCAAGCTTGTTCATGTTCTGCGTAAGCTTTGGCAGCACTTCCTTCAAAACCACATGCGAAGCCGGGGAAACCATGGCCCGAAAATGAAACAGGTGAGACCCCAATTGCCTTTCGCCCACCACCTGCCGCCTTTGGGAAGACTAACGACTAGAAAGACACAGAAGGAGACTCGAATCATACAGCCTTACCAACCCTTACCATGGTGTGAGAGTGTAGCAACCCGTCCCTGATGCGAGAGCTGCAGCAAAGCACGATGCTGGCGATGGTGCCATAGCCAAAAGCCTTTTCAATTTTGCATGAATGCCAGTCTTCTGTGAGCTCGAGTCTGGAAAAAGTACGTGGGTTTTGGGCCTCGTACAACTGAACGGAGGTGTAGAGATTTTGCTTACAAGTACTGTAAGCTTCGAAGTTCAGGATGCCCGATGCTGGGGCTTAGGGTTTGGGGGTAAAGTTCTGCGCCGAGCCGCCAGGTAGAAGGGCTTCAGGACAAGATCTTGCAAGAGACTCATGCCGGTACCTCAGTTCGACATATCATGCTCATTGTCATGATGCCGATGCGTCTCAGCGAGGGGGGCCGTGCCTCCGTGCTCAAGTCTGCCTCCAGCTGTCTTGCTTGCTATGCTCCAACCCGTTCAGATGTCTTCTCACCTGTGCCCGGAGCCCTCGCCCCGAACTTCGCCCACTTCAAGAAAACGAAGGAGCCGAGAACCGAGTCTTGCAGACTGGCATGAGCCTGGACCGACGATCATGTGTGGTAGCGATGGAGGATGATGGAGGCTTTGTTCGCCCAGAGCGCTCTTAACTGCCGCAATCGTTCCAATGCCACCACCGGACCACGGTTGGGATGCTATACTGAGGCCTGCTGCTGCAGAAACGGGATGCTGTATGCTGAGAGAGAGACAGAACTCGCCATGATCTTAATTGTGTGGGATTTTTGCTCCAGACCCTACGTGTACTAGTACGTTCCTGAAACCTTGTGATCCGAAACCCTTGGAGTGCCAATGCCCTGCCAAACTGGGCCAGGTGCTTTCGATCCACTTTCTGCCATCGGTGGCACTGACGTTGGCTAAGAAGACCAGGATGTAGGTGACGGAAAGGCCACAGTCAAGAAACCTATGGAGAGGGCCAGGTCGAACTTACGACCCCACATCATCAGCACTCCCCTTTTTGTTTCTCTGCCAGCCTCCGCCAAAGGCTTCGGCTCTCATGCTCTCTCTCTCTCGGACTTGTGTGTAGGATAACCGCACCAGGATGCCTCAAAACAACCTCGCCCGCAACGCAGAGAAGCCCTGGCAGGGCCACCTGCAAGCCCAAGGTAATCCAGATCTCCGTGACGTCAGCGGGACGGTGTTCGCTCTTTTGTCGCCCAAGAGCGGTACAGGCACGACGCGAAGACAAAGCAACCGTGTTACAGCCTTGTTTCCGATCTGCACTTCGATGCAAGACTTGCCTGCCCCGCATTGCCTAGGAGCCTACTGCAAAATCATCCAAAACCTCGATCTCGATCCGAAGCAACCCCAGCTGCCCCAAGAGCCAAGAGCCAAGAAGAGCCAAGAAGAGCCAAGAGGCCACAGCAGCCAGAAGAGGAAACTCCGTAGTCGCCAACTCCGCAACTGACGCGCCCGGGCCTTCGGAGTCCACCTCGCGGGGGGCATTTCAACAAGTCCGGGCTTCAAACGGAGCTTTGTGACTCTCGCAGCTGCGCAGACCGGCTGAGGGTTCTGAGTTCCAGGGAGCCACCTAGGACCTAGGCTATTAAGCAACCCACTCAGGCAAATTGCCCTCCGGAAACAGTCCCCATCACCAACAGCCAGCACGGAACAAGGTGTCCACAGATAAACGCTTAGGGATCGGCGATTACATGTGCCGCATTTATTAGGACTTTCAGGGTCAATACATGTACATTGGAGGCTACGGCAAGGAAACGGTATACGTTTAAATTTTGGGTACCGTGATTTAGATTTCACCTTTACAATATTCTTCTTAATGGGCAACCACATGCAAGCACTACGCTTCAGCTTTCCTCTACGAGGCCGCGGTCTTGGGGCCATGCGCTTTGCATGGGCTGTTCTGTTTCGCGCTTTGAAGAAACGTGGACAAGTTCGGCAGGACGGGATGTGAGCAAGCTTCTTTGGGGTTGCTGTGGTTTTAGCCTTGAGTCCCAGGGCAGAAGTTTCGGATTCAGCACTTAGGGCTTTGGGTTTAGCACGCAGGCACCTCTCCCGAACAATGACTCGTCGCCGCTGCACCTGGAGCTCGAGAATAACACTTTGGGCAATGGCCGAAAAAAGATCTGTGCTCTTGAATAGGTTTCGCCGTGGATACTTCACACTCGGGAATGCCAGGCCAGGTTCACAACTGACAAAGACGGTCAAACAAGTTAAAAGTGATTCAGCTGTGGTACGGAACACCGAACATGCCAGACCCAGCAAGCAGCTGCCTAAAGCATACAGGAACTCCGGCACACTACGCCACAGAAAGCTTTCCACTTCCACACACATCCATGCTAACCAAACTTCCATGCAGATGCGTGCTGAAGGGGCCACAGTCCAGGGCGCGTATACACCAACGACTGGTACAGGCTTGCACAAACTATGATCTAAATTCCAATGCATCAGCCACAAGCCATCACACATGCGGAATCCAAGTCCTATGCAGTGCACAAGTATGCTGCAGGAACCGTACGCGCACCGTACGAGCCCATGTGCCTATGGCTAGTCAAGTCATCGTCCATGGCTAGTAAGTTCGTATGCACTGTGCTATGGTCTTTTCCGGGAATTAGGGCCGAAGGGTTGCAAACAAGATGTGCAGATCGATTGATCGATCCCCACCTGTACGACTGCCTCCTAGCGACAACAAGCATGCTGACAGTACCAGTACGCATGCATCAACGATCAACCATCACAACACGAAGGCCCAGACATGCAAGGAGCAGGAAGAGCAACAAGACACATCCCACAAACAACATCAAACGACTATCGACTAATTATGGGTCATGACTTAGGAAGTCCCAGGGAGCACCAGGGCCAGCAAGACAATGAGAACGTCCCCCACGAAGGCCGAGAGAATGCCTGTAGCTCTTCGGCTCTTTGAGCTATTTACTTTAGGGGCCTTAGTAGTTACAATAGGATTCTGGGGCCCATGATACTATGACTATAGCAAGGAATCCCGAACGTAGTATAGGTAGTTATTGAGGCCGGTTTTGCACACTTCCGAGATCGCGGCTGAGGGCCGAGGGCTTACGTTCTCGCAACGGGCTCAGACGCGAGGTCTCGCAGTTCGCAGCGGGCAGGCAAAGAATAGTGATAATAGTAATAATAGTAATACCAGTAATAATAGTAATAATAGTAATAATCGTAATAATAGTAATAATAGTAATAATAGTAATAATAGTAATAATAGTAATAATAGTAACAATAGTAATAATAGTAATAATAGTAACAATAGTAAAGACTTGAGAGGCGTGACTTCAGGCTTTCACATGAAGACTACTGCAAGCAGATCAACCCCAAAGTAAACATTTTAAACCGTTGAACCAGCCGCCGAATCACAACCTAAAATCGAAAAGACCCGACCCGAGACCGAAGATTCAAGCTTTGACGAGATGCCGATTATTGTCGCACGCCAAATGCGCTCTGCCTAAGCGTTTTCAAAGCTAAGTCGGTTCCTTGGGGCTGGGCGGAACGATGTGCAGGTTTTGGGATGTAGGGTGCAAGGACTTCGCAGGTTGAGCACACTTCGCGGAGAACAAGAACATACTGGAGTGCAAGAATTTGCGCTCTTTCATACTCAGACCAGCCAGATGAGGTCCAAAGTTACCAGTCGGAGCCAACAAGAAGCGTGAAGGGGCTCTGGGGCTACCAACCAAACACACCGAAGACGAAAACATGGCCGAATCCAAACGACCAGTCAACAACCTCGGCGAAAACCCACCCTAAAGCATTGTTAAATACACGGCAGTCAGCCAACACGCAGCTCTTTCAACGAACAGTTATATTACGAGACTGACGGGCGCAGCATTGGCTACCTGACTGTCCCTGTACAATCTTGGCAGCTCAACAAAAGCGCCATCAAGGCCTAACATTGACTGCTGATGATCCAAACCTGATTCTTTGGACTCATACGACTCATTCGCTGCTTCTCCCTCAACTCTCGCAGGGTGTGCAACCTGCTGCATAGCAACACAGACAGCTCATCCATCGCAGCCACATTCACGGGCTCATTCAGATCTCATCACATCTTCAATTTTCCCGCAAAAATCCCACTGCCTATCGCTGTGCCGACCAACACCGTTCACACGAGGCAAAGCCCAAGCCGTTGTGCAGGAAGCCCCTCATGTGCGATGCCAGTTGACGGTCTTTCTCGCCCCACAGTCTCTTCACTACCCAAACCCGCATCTTGCAGACCCCGCATTTCCTCGATGGCCAAACGTGTGCAAAGGAGCTCGTCGTCCTCACTCAAACACGACGCATACCCAGCATTCGAAGCGGATGGTGTCCGACAAAGAGATTGGGCAGGTTCGACGTGTTTTGTCCTCTCATCTTCTCGGCTGCAAACCTACATTCGGACAGCATGCGAGACTTGCGCCGACATCTAGCTGCCGGGTCTGGCCCATTTTCAAACAATTTTGGCTCGCAAGATTTGTACAAGTCTGCACGGACTACAGCCTCCAAAGCTCAACTTTACGCCTTGAGGATTGTTGCGCCCTGTCAACAGAGGGCGTGAGACGGTGTGCAGACGCAAAGAAGATCGCGGGTGAAGCCAAGGCTTTAGAGGCTTTAGCGGATCACCGGGTGCAACAGATGATGGCTTGTCCGGCTGGCAACATGTCGTGGAGCGGCGCAAGACTAGGAGCTTTTGATGCAGGTTCACTGTTGGTATGGTCATCTGGTTTCGTTTGGCGGTACTCACTCAGATGGGTCCGATGTTCCGCCTGGTTGACCTGAACATCAACCCACAAGCCGTGTGGGGATGGGGCTGGGACGCTGATGCCGATGCCCACCTCCCAGCCTTACTCCCACCCGGTCCCACCCAAGTGACAGTTTTGAGAAAGCCTAGAAGTAGAACGGTTTCCGGAGAAAGGCAGGAGGCGAAACCAGTTTCCAAGAAGTGAAACTAAAGGAAGTCGCCTCAAACACCACAAAAGGCCAGGCACACCAGAATGTCTCAGAAGGGCCGCAGTGTCGTTGAGGTCCCTCCGGTGGATGTAAGGCAACCACAGCTCGAGATTTAGGTCGGTCAGACAGACTAAGATATTACGTTCTTCATCACGCACCGCCGAGCGTCGAAGGTTTCCGGCACGCAGCCGTCATCAGAACTCCCGGACCTTTGCTGCTACCAATCCCACACACACATCAAGCAATGCATGCATGTTAATACTTTTACTTGCACTAGTGCTACCACTACCACTACAACCACTACTGGCACCACTACCACTACCACCTGCAGCACTAGCACGAAATAACCATCACCACAGATGATACAATTACTACAACAACGATGATCAGCCACAGTAGGCTGAGAATCTCCAGTAGAATGACCAGCTGTAGTGGTAGTGGTGGAGCAACAACCACAACCTCATCAAGAGCACCGATCACCAAAACACAACACGTAAACTTCTCTGTCCGGGGCACATGGCGGAGCCGGAGAAGAAAAGCGCGTTCGTTGCTGCCGCAGAAACCAACTTCAGGATGAGAAGGGCCTTTTCTCCGGCTCCGGTTCGGCATTTCAGGTGTAAGCTCTCGGATCTTCCAGTCTCGAGTCTGGCTGCTGGAATTTCGATGTTTATCGCGTTCTAGGCATGCCTATACTACATCCGGTTTTTTGTCATGCTGGTAGCAAAAATTTGATTTAAGTCTAAATAGCCCAAGCCCCACACCCGTACTCCTCAAAATACCCCCGAACAGCCGCACCGGCAGGAGTGCGGCGAGGAGCCGCGCGGATCGTGTGGGACCGGAAGAGGCTCACAAACCTTCGCTGCATACATCTCACACAGTTCTCAAGGCTTCGAGGCTTTGAAACTTCGGGAAAGGTTGGTCTGTGTTGGCACCTTGAGGTGACATCATGGAATTACATAACGGGGAAATTACCGCTGTGGTGCCCAATCCTTTTGCTCGAGCAGGCACTCTAAGGACATCTTCCATAAACTCAGACGAAGTCCGTCGGATCGCGCTGTGGTTTGTCTTGACCTGTCTTCACTGCCCATGCGAATGCATGCGGCTGTGGGCGTTCCTCACATCTGTCGTCTCAAAGTCCTTCGCTCAGCTGCGCGTGGCGTAGGCCTACCGGGAGGGCCATGGCATGGCGTTGGCGCGACCAGGTGTTCACCGAGCATCATCTTGCATCGATGTGCTTTCTCGGTATCCGAACATAGCCCTGCAGACGTCTGCAAGGCAGCTAAAGGTTTCACGCATCGGACATCACTGGCATTTCAAAAGGTTGGGATAAAATCGGCATGGGCCTTCAACCAGAACCGGAACAGGGCAACTCAGCTGTACATGCAGAGACCGAAACAGCTCTATGCGCGTATACTACCTGCCTCTAACACGTCAAGCCCGACTGGGAATGACACTGCTCGTGTGTTCTGCCAAGGCGAAAGAAACTGCGGGAGCCGGATCTACGAGCACCCACAGCAAGCAACCCACTGAAGACATCACCGTCATGGCATCAAGTGTCACGTCTTGGCTGCCGGGGCAACTGGGCCAGGGAGGGACAGGTTCGGCAGGGCCGGTTTGCTAGCCGGCATCATCACAGGAACACGCGAATGACTCGGAAGAGGGCAGCAAGGACGGCTTGCATCTCAGAGCAGCCAACAGCCACAAGCACCGAGCTTGAGTGCATTTCGAGTGCCCTGCCGTTTCTTCTTCCACAAGTGCCCATCGTGTGCGAGTGCACTCTCCCCGCAAAACCCCAGCAGAGGAACTATGTAAAGAGGCATCCTGATCGTTCAAAGATGTATGGGCCCCTGTGCGTCGCTGCACGACTTGCCACGCATCGTCTAGGCATCCACTTTCAAGCATTAGTTGAGCCACCGTGCTGCAGCCTTGGGATGCTTTGAGGTTCCACATGCTCCACTTTGTGGCACTGGTGGTGCTCCATATTACCATGTCGGGGGCATGCGGAAGACGTCGCCAACAGTCGAATCTTGCTGAAATCTGCAACATTCGTGAAAGCTGCCATGGGTTAGACAACATCAGATATGTCATCAACGAAGGCTTTCCGGTTCAGGGTGCAGGAACTTGTGCTTCCATCGTGCTGCTCACCCATGAAGGTAGGCATAAAGACGTTCAACACCAAGGTCAGACAACAACCGCTCAAACTACTCCAAAGGCCAGTCGGAAACTACCTGTATGCCCAAATGCACTGCTTCTACTGATTGCTTAGCTGAGGATAGCGAAGGGTTGACCTTAAAACCACCTACGCCACGGTAGACTTCTTCGGGGTGGGCCCTGGCAGGCTTATGTGTAGCAAAAATTTGTGCAGGTCATGGCCCGTGCATTGTGCCGGCGACATTCTCACCAACCCTATTAATCTCCAACGGCACCCCATTCTAATCTCCAACGGCACCCCCTTCTACTGCTCTATGTGGAGGCAATGTCTAATTGTGGTTCACTGTTTTTCACCCTGGGATTCCTCTGGGAAGAAGCATGAAGCCGGCTCTACACCCCGGGTCCATGTAGCAGGTTCAAGCAGAACATCCCTTTTGCCACTGGCTTGCAAGGTAAGCTGACTAGAACAACCCTTGTTGAACCCAGAACTTTAACAACCCTTTTTGCTGCAGGCTTGCATGCAAGGACGCCAGGTAGTTTGCCTAAACCTCCATCCCGAAACTAAACAACCAATACACCTCTCGCCGCCCTCTCACCCACCCTCGAAAGATTAACAACGTGTCTTCTCCAGGAAGAGCGTCTGCAGGGCGATCCATGGGTGCTTGGCCCGCATCAAGAGAATAACTCGAAGCCTGGGATCCGAGGTTTAGCGGCCCAGCGCCGAACCCGAAGCCTGGAAACTTTCGCCCCCGGGAAAATTCGGGGCTGAGTGCAAGGCTTTGTTGTTCATTGGCTTAGGGTTGGGGTTTCAGGAAGTGTAGGGAGGACAAATTACATCACAGGACTCCGATGAAGGGCTGACATGCTTGCTGCCTAGGCATCGTAAGGCGCATAGCTTTTCGAACGGCAGCCCCAAGCGGAAATGACGGTCTAGCAGCTGCGAAACGAAGGCTCTGAAGACTCTAGAATCTTTACTGTAGAACTCCTGAGTCTTCTTGGATGTGGAGGCATGGGCCTGGGACTCGGTGCTGTGCTTCCCATACAGCTTTGCCGCAGCATAGCTCTGCGGAAGAATGCTGGTTGCTTTCGCATAATTGGGTAGGACTACAGTGACTAACGGCTACCGAACTTGCAACTGGTTGCGTTACAACTTGTCCTGCGGCTTGACTGCAAGCTGACCCTTGGCCTCCCGAGTGCATAACTGTGCGCCCCTGGCTTTGAGAGCTCTGAACAAGGACACGAAATGCTACAGCTGCCAAGCTGCACAAACGGGCTGGAGAGAAACTGCTTGGCGGCAAATGCCTTCTTTCCTCGGTCATCAAGGCTCTATTCGATGATCCTCTTCTTCGCAAGATGCCCAGCGCACTGCGACTGGCAGAAACTCATCACTCTGCCAAAGCATCAGAATCCATTCATAGAAACTTTTGCTTATCTAGGCCTGTGTGCGACGGCACATCAGGGAACTGCTTGACTGTTTGAGCAAAATGGCTGGACTGCGAATTGAACTTTTGGCAGCCTGGATAGGGATTGTGGCACTCGGAGCCTAACCAGTGGGGTTCTTGAAGCCCACAATGCCAGAAACATTACTTTCTCGCCAGTAAAACTTACAGGACCAGTGCTCGAAACTGAAGTGCCAGGCTTCGACGATGGTCCACCTTTTCATTCATGTGCACGAAATCCCGAACCGTCACGGACAGCGCAGATGTCTCCCAGTGTCGCACATTCCTCGGCTTATCACCGTGCACAAATGTGAGGATCTGTACCCACCAGATTGTCCGTCTCAACCGTCTGCATGTATAACCCCGAAATCAGAAAAGCAATTTAATGTTGTCAGAAGTTTTGAGGCACCCTGAGTTGAAACCTCAGGAAACCGGACCACGAATCAAAGCCGTGTGGCATCTCGCCGATGTTCGTCTCGGCAGCACGAATGCTCTGCCAGTCAGCTTGGCTGGCGTAAGCGTAGATTGCGGAGATGCAGCGATTGACGAACACCTCCTGGTTCATATGAAAACCGACCCGAGAAGGGAGTGTGTTGAGTTAATTTCCGTGAGGTCCATGATGGGTGTCCGCATTGCTTGATAACTCTTGCTGTCACGTCTTTCCGGTACCCTTTCTGTTTCCAGCCGCATTTACTTCTGATGGTGCCAGTGGGACACGTCTTGCTAGCGGCCCTGGAGCAGCAAAAATTGGCAATTTTGGTATGGTAGCGGCTGGCACAGCTGTGCCAACAACATTCGCAGCACTAACTCTATGCTTGCGACTGGATTCTCAACTGCTTGCAACGGCAGCTAACAATACCACCCGTGGTATGTTTTTAGCGCACTAAGCGCTCTACTGCCATTTTGGGACGTCTCGTCTCATCTGCAGCTCCAACTAGCCTGAACTGTCAGGAATCAGTAGCACGGCAACTACCACTAGCAACACAAGTGTACGAAATTATGCTAGTTGTCTTATGCCCAAGTCTAAAACCTTAACCACCCACGACTCGAAACCTTCTCACCACATACCAAAACCCAAACCCCGCAGAATCTGTCCTTGGCGTTTAGGAGCTCCGCTAGCAGGTCAGCCTCGGGCGTTTCGAACATCACGCCGATGCACCTGGAGTTAGGTTCCCTGGCCCCCGCATCGCAAGCAAGGCAGGTCTCCAAGTGCGACCAAGGGTTCAAAGCGGCAAGGCTACATGCTCCTCCGGTAATTGCTGTATCTTCATCCATGCCGAATACTTAACAAATCCACTCAAGCAGCACGCAGCTCAGACACGAGTCGCTGAGAAGTAGGGTTGCGGTTGAGGGTTAAGCAATCCCTTCCAGGAGTGGTTTGGCATTTGGACTTCACAGCTTGGAGAACCGGGTGCTTCACGGCCTCTGGCACTTGCAACTCCTCGTTTGAGGAAACATTACTCTTTTCATACACTTAGGCCCTGTACAAACACCACGATGTGCAACCTTGATGTTCAAGATCCGGAGACAAGCGGCCATGTGCAGTTGGCAAAGATGGAAGCTGCAGCCTCGGCTGGCACTACCCAAAGTTTCCTTGGGCGCCTCCTTTGCCACCCGCCTAACTGACAGAGTCGCACTGGGCTTAGAGTTTCGGGCTGATGCCTTGGGATCCTGGCTTAGGAATGCAACTTACATGACGGCACAAGGGTGTTAGCGAGATATTCCTCGCCTGTTGTGCCTCCTGTGTCGCAAGGGCAAGCTGTACGGTAGTGTCGCCGCAGCCTGTAGCTTTATTGGTTCCACTAAATATCGGAACGGCTCTTTCGACTAACACCTTGACAGAAGGGGCAAAGATGTCTAGCGATGAGCCTGACTACGACGTGCAGCTCTTTGTACACCTATAAACCACTGCACGGTTTGCTCTCAAGGCCCCGGAGCAAGACGAAGCTCTGCACGGAAACAACAGAACGCGGAGCGCCGCTTTGATTTTTGAAGTTGCGGATTTGGGGTTTATGTGTAGGTTTACGCTCTCGCAACTCGGTCAAGCCGGACGAGGTCTCGGGTGTAGGTTTAGGCCCCCGCACCGAAAGCCTAAAATCCCGAACCGCGCAAACGCTGCCAGAACCATCCACCAGCCTCTCCATAGGCCCAAGGAAGCTCCTTCCCTCAAAGCCTTGACGCCCAGTCCTACTCGTTCCGTTTTGCATCCGCAGTGTTCCTCAACAGCCATTCTCCGTATGCCCTCCACCATCAGGAGCCTAGCCCCGCACGATGCTAAGCACGACGCTGCAAGGCTCAGACCCTTCTTGAATGTAACCAAATCCCACGCTATCAGCTAGCTCTTTGTGATGATTGGGTGTTTATCGTACTCGTATAAGGGGTTAGCTGGTGAGGTGAGTGTTGAACAGTTACTGGTGCGTGCAGTTTAGCCCAGTAGCCCTGCAGCAGCAGCCTGGCTCTGCCTGTGCCAGGGAGCTTTGGGAATTAGGGCTTTGGGATGCAACTCGTAGCTTGCCAGCCCAGTGCATGCAGTCCCTGGATTCAGGTCGCTTAGATTAAGGGCAGTTACTGCGGGCTCCGTACTTCTGGGTTACGGTTATGCACGAACTAGCACGAAGGCTGTCACCTTATTCACAAGGCCCAAGGCTCGGAATGCCCGGATGTAGCGCACCCATAGCAGGGAAGATTTCGGAAAGCAACGGAAATAGCGACCTATCACATCACAAGAGACCAGCACCCTGAATCCCAAACACAAACCCGGAGCCTCCGAACTTACAAGTGTAGCCTGAACCTAAATTCTGAAACCTGCCCCGCAGTCTCTGCCGACGGTCTCGCCTTGTCCTTTGCGGCCACCGGCTCCTCTGCATCCTCCTCAGTTTGATGAGTGTTGGATGCCTAGGGCAATGGTGCTCTTAGGATCCCCGGCATCCGGATCCCCGGCATCCTGGTTTCCGGGATCTCAGGATGCCTCCGGTAGCGATTTTAAACACAAAAGGAAGTGGTTTCAGAGTCTTATCTAGAGTCTCTACAAGTTTACACCTGCTAAGCTGCCAAAGTCCCCACACACCGACAGTGCCACACCCGAGACGCTTCGGATCAGCAACCTCCTCCCTTCTTTTGAAGCGTTGAAGTTACGAGGGCGCCCGAGGAGCCCAATGGAGCCCGAACGAACACGAAGACTCCTCGAAAAGCCCAATATACCATGCAAGCATAGCCCAAAATTGCTAGTTAGTTAGGACCCGGAGACTCTGGGGCAGAGAAGTCACCTGATCTGGGTTGGAAGGCCTTTGAAAAAAGCTTTCTTGGATTGGAATGCCGTTACCTTGCCGTGACGGCCCGACTTGGGTTTCAGGCTACAGTTGATTCGAAGCCAGGTCCTCGGAGCTTGGAAGTGAGAAGTCTTTGGAATGCTCGGGTTTCGGGCGCCAACCACGATTTCCTTGCAGAATCCCTTCCTTCAGTTCCAATGTCGCCTGAGGAGGCATCGCATCAGCCGAATCACGCAACTTGGCGATCCGAATGCATGTTGACATCCCTCTGATCGAAAAGTGCCGCCAGGAATCCTCGTGAACCTCCTCGTAAGCCTCCTCAAGATCCTGGGAAAGAGATGGTTGTGTGGATTCGGCATTTTTTCTTTGCAAACCTCGACATATTATGTGACCAGAGAGGATCTGGGTCTGTTTTCCTCCTGCCTTGCTAAACCAAACCACTGGGGCAAGGAACAAACTACGTGCAAAGAAAAAAGATGAAAAAAAGTACCCGTCGGTGACATCATACCGTGAGGAAGCTGCGCAGGATGATATTCCTTTAATACTCGCGCACCAGGTCAGACGAGGTTTGGGATCTCTACCACCAACCAGCGGAGGGTACATGCTAAGGAAGCTAAGGCAGACAGCAACACTGAGACCAGCGATTTGCAGCTCGGTTCTGGGACATGAGTATGGGATTGGAAGAGCTTCCCCCCCTCTATCCTAAAGAAGGGGCTCCGGATTCGGCTAACCTGAATGCTCTGATAGGCTCTGCGGAGCATTGCGCGGGCGTGTAGCAATCTGACAAGTCTCACGACACCTCTGGCCAGTCCGGCAACGATCTGAAATTTACCGGCCCCCGCTGTTTTGAGAGTTCTTTTTTGCGGGCCTTGGAGGCCTCTGGATCTTACAGCAGCGGACCTCCCTCAAGGCACCCAGCAGCCTCGAAGACTGCTCTGTGGCTGTCAGTGCCTGTGCCGATCTGTGCCGATTGCCCCTCCAAGCAAGCTGAACCAAAATGATTGCAAATGCATCCAGAGGTCTGGTTTTCCCTCCACCAGCAAAGAAGTCTCCAGATGTTTCCTGGAGGTTCGTGGGCTGCAAAGTGAAGACTCCGGAATCCTAAACTTCCGTCGGCTTCAGACTGCGGGTGGCTTCGGGTTCCAAAGGAGGCCCCGGCTCAACTTCCGGCTCCTTTTTTTATATGACAGGGTATTACAGGATATTGAAAATGTTACAGTAAATTATCACAGTATACTATAGTATAGACGTCCCCTGCACCCCCGAAACCGAAGCCGGCGCCCGTCCGAGAGGTGAAGCGCTTCCGATCGAGGCGAAAAGCATAGATCAGGAGCAAGAGGAAGAGGCCAAGTGCCTGGTGCGGGGTCGAGGGCTGCTCTTTCATTTCAGACCTCGAGAGCTAAGTTGCCGGTGCGCCTCATTGCTCAGCCCAGAACTGCCGTTATCGAAATCAAGCTCCCTGAAAGAAAGGAATTCGTCGGAAAGTGGGGCCGTGGCGGTTGCCCAGACAAGTGTGGCTTTGACATCATCAAGAGCTGTAAGGAGCCTGGATCCCACACACAGCTTCGGTTGAGAGCCTGGTGCTGCGATCGTTGGGCGAAGTCAACAGAATTAGTGGTTGTGGAGATCAGCACGGTGCTCTGAGGATGTAAATGTGGGCATGCGAAACATGTCGTATCAAGCCGCACAAAGTAGAGCAAGTGCAAAACAAACACTTGCCAAGCGTGTTAGTAAAGTGATAGCTGCACCACTGAAGATTGCAAGCAAGCTGTTGTTCTAGTGCCCCAGCATGTTCCATCGGAAGGGCGCTGCAAATACTGTGGCAGACCTGCTGGGTATTCTCACCAGCTGCCAGGAATGCCAGAGGTGGGCAATCATCGAAGAAAAAAACCTTTCAGCATACACCAAGCCTAAAGTCAAAGCCTGCAGAAGGATGGAACCTCCCCTGGCCTTCGGGTCGCGGGAGTTTGCAGAAAGTCTGGTAAGATGATGGAAGGCTACAAAACGCCCTCAGCATAGAGGCCCTGTAGGTTGCGCACTTTATGCCCCCCTGTTACAAACCCCTGACAAGCTGCGGTAAAGGTGATGATGCTGGAGGAGTAGTGGACCCAGGCGGTGCTGCCGAGGTTCCTGGGCATTGCGGCAACCGGATTACAGTTTCGGTGGACATAGACTGGGAGTTACAGCAGGGTTAACAGCATCTTATGCCCACCAAAACATAGAGTCCGATCCGATGTCCCCCAGAGGCCGACGCCTCGAAAGAACCGGACAGAAACGATAGTCTTGCAGCTGCCCAAGAGCTAAAGCGGTTCAAGCCACATGAATAATTCGGCCTCGCGAACGCAGGCATAGAACTTTATTGCCAGCGAGTCGTTGCGCACCCCTATGTTCAACACCCCACACACGACTTGCACAGAAATCTCCCGCTCTTGCTTGCTGGCCCCCTCTGTCACCAACACAACTTCAAGTAAAGGTTCAAAAAGGGGGCACTCTCTGTGCTGGGCTGGTTTCTGGCTACCGGTAGTGGGCTTCATGTGCTGGCCCCTGTTTCAGAAGGTGCTCACTCGTGGTGCTTCAGGAACGACACCATCAGTTTGGACTTCTGCAGCTGACTTCTACAGCTGTTAGAGACATGCACACCTTCTGTAGGTGTTGCGCAGACTCTCACTGAAGATGACCACTGACGACCTCCCGAGGAAAATGTAGCCCAAGCGCATGAAGCTTTCTGGTGAAAAGATCTGCGCGGCGGTGGAGCACCGGAGAACGTTCACAAAAGTGTCGAAGATGGCAGCGAAAACCTGCTTGTCCGGATGCTCCGTCCAGCTGAGGGCCCTTCCACGAGTACGTGGGGTTTTCTGCATGAGTCAGGGTGTTGGTTGTTCTGACTTCGGATTCTGACAGGACCTTCTCTTATACCTCGTGCCAACGGCGCGCGAAGCTCACGAAAGCAACTTAGAGTCTGTTGTGACTACCTGGTCCTCCGAATCTTCAGAGCTGCAGCTTCGGCCAAATAGCCAGGAAGCGAAGCAAAACGATCCTAAACCCATTGTGCTTGAAGCCGGCTCTGCTATGTTATTTGCCAGAATCCACTCCACTACAAACCCATCAGGCCCCAGAACCCACGAAACCCCGCCAGGCGGCAGTGAGGTGGCTAGTTCGACAGAGGATCCCCTCTCCTTCCCAGCTCTCCACACGCTGCACTCCTTTCGTGGACCAGGTGCTCGCTGCCTCGTCCCAATAAGCCTTGCGCTGAAGAAGACTCACACAAGCCCTACAGTGTTCGAAGAACTGGCGATAGCTAAACGTCACAATGCATGGTCTGTGAGGGTTTCTTGGGCAGAAGCCGGCTGTAACTTCTCATGAAGCAGGCAAGAGAATTGCAACCCAGAGGTGGTCATGGGGCTGGGATGGGCTGGGCGCTTTCATCTTGCTGGCGGTCACAGTGGGTCCTGAAGCTCTGAAGGCTTATGCTTTGCGTGACGTTGAGTAAATCAATGAAGGCCTTTTGGTCTATAGAGGTGTAAACGTCTTATGCTGTCTACCATTTCGACTTGTTTCCAGCAGCGGCCGGGCGCTTGGTCTACCAACAAATTCTGTAAGAGAAGATGAGTCTCCGAAAGGCAAGTCCGAGTTCACCCAGCAACTGCCGTCACAGATCGCATTTAACTCGTCTGACGATGTGCCCCAGAAGCAGCATTGACTTGGTTTTCATCACGGCACCATTGCTTTCGTGACATCTGTCGAAATCTAAATGAATAGGTGGTGTCCTGAGAACTTTCCTACATGAGCTCAACCAACGTGACAACTCGCAACTTCCATATCTGCAGGCAATATCCGCCAAACCCCTCCGAACCCATGGTCTTACTCTCAAACAAACGACGTCGGCCTGGAAGAAAACCCAACACTCTGGGATTCTTAAAGACTTTCGATTCATATGAGGAAGGTGCCAGGTGTGACAAATCTCTATGCTTGGATACGCTGCATCGGGGATGGGCCAAGTGGCACAGATCGCTTGCCTCGGCAGGCGCAAGCCATCTCAAATATGAAGTTCCTACACCTGTCTTGTTTCCGGACAACGCTTTCGAGAAAACGCGTACTCACTACTTCTTATGAGCCATCGGAACCGAATTGACAGAAAGAGCTGCAAAGATTTAGGCCCGCCACTTGGTCTGATGATCTCTCGCTGTCTTCTCTCTCCTCTCTCTCTCTCTCACTCTCTCTCTCTCTCTCTCCCTCTCAGGGGAGCCACCCGTACCTCCGCGCTCCCGGCTCCCTCTCTCTCTCTCTCTCTCTCTCTCTCGGGCGTAAGAGGCTGTCTGGACCCCACGCCGAAAAAGCTTGCCCCTGTTCGCAGGCAGGACTCATAAAGAGCATCGGAATAACGGAAACGATTCTTGGAATCGGCTGCATCAACATCCGGTGGCAAGGCCAAGCGACACGGGGGACTGCGGAGAGGATTCTCGATTCTTTAGGGATGAAATGTTGGCTTTTCTTACTTTCGGGGAACAACTACCGCAAATCTTGTCCTATCGTTTGCCAGCAGCTTTCTTCAGCGGAGAGATCGCTAGTGCCGTAAAGCAGTGACATGTGCACCTGGAGGTCATGTTGGGTGATCTGGCTTGCTTGTCCAAACAACTTTCATCCTGCTCGTGGCGAGCCATGCAGCCAGCTGCCTTTCTGACGCGTTTCTGAGTCGGGCATGTCGTCGCACTTGGGTTTTGCATGTTTTGCCAGCTGTCCGCTTCTCGACGGGAAATCCTGACAGTGTAGTGTGCCTTCTGCAAAGAGTAGTGCCGGAGCTGTGATGCGGGGCGGGCAAGTTGTGCAGGGACATTTCTGGATGTTGCGGGTTTTGTCTTCATTTGTTTCTGAGCACAACCTCGTCATGCCTTCTGCTGGCAGCTTTCTTCTGAGTTACCGGTCAGGACTCAAAAGTCTGTGGTGGAATCGGGGCACAATACTTAAAAAGCCCTGGGCTTTGGAAACTCCGAGGTTTCGGCCTGAAGCGAGCATCACGGTTCTCTAGACAACTCTATGCAACACTATCCGTCGAACGAATGAAAGGCTCCGCTGCCGTATTGTACATTGACGGCCTCGAATTCGAGATGTACGACTGCGGGCTCAACATCTTGAGGCGCTAGGCCACTAGGCAAGGGCTTATGCATCAATTCAGGTTTGGAAAGTGAAATCAAAACTGAAGTACGTCGGCGAAGTCTGTGAACCACATATCCTCAACCCAGATTCGAGCTTTAAGACTTTGGAGAAGAAGCGTATGCGCATCCGGGAGGTGAATCTCAATCGGCGCAGACAGCGCAGGCATCGGAATCGCAACACCTCAATACGAACTGTTTACGGGCTCACGTGGTCGTGGATTTAGAACTTCTGGTTTTGGCCTTGCCCGGGAATTTGGGGTATTTGAGACCGTGCTTCGGATTTTTGCCGAAGGGAATGTGGCTTGCACCGTATCTTAACATATCGTTCTGTCATGTCATCTACATTTTTTCCCAAAAGCCGCCGAATCCCGAAACATCTGTATCAGAAAGCTCCAAGGCCTTCGCCCTAGACTCATGCCGCTTGCTACGAACCTCCGACCCTGAAACACGATGCAAGCGGCAAACCCGTAGTAAAACCCGGCATCGACCACCGGAAAACCCGATAGTATGCTGGTGAGGCTTCTTATCTTTGGCGGACCGGATGAGGACGGGTGCATGTGAGGTGCACGGCATTGCACACCCGGGCTTAGCCCTTCGGCGCTCACACTCGGACACTCCAGGCGAGGTGTGTTCGTGGCGGTGAGCATTTGCGGTTCAGGCTGTTGGTCTGCAGTATCCCGAGCCCTGCAGGGGAAGCCCCGCCCTAGCCCCAAATTGCTCGTAACCATGTAACTCAGCTCGCAGACCTCTGAGACCCCAGCCATCTGCGCCGCGGAAGGTCACGCTGACTGGCCGGGAAACGAGCTGGCTCTGCCTCAGGTCCTGTGTCTTGTTTGGCTGTCTGGCGCCACGTCTGATTGGGTCAAAACATGCAAAAAAAAGGCCTAAACGCTAAATCCTCGGGCCTCAGAGAACATAGGCACGGGTTTGGCAGTCCCAAAGCCTGCTGAAGACGGAAGAGAATTGGGCTCGAGCCCCACAAGCCCTCTGCCTTGCGACATGTTTTTGCTACAAGAAGGGCTCGACAAACAAAATCTTGAAATGCGTGCGGAGATTGTGTCTACCGAGCTTGAAAGAAAGAAGCCCTCCGATCCTTGCATGCCGTCGGAAACTTTCAAGACTCTGATTCTTCGGCGCTTCGGTGAAGCGGCTGCTTGGAGACTTGGAGTGTGCTCGGAAAAGGGGCGATGTCCCAGACACGAGGGGTCACATTTACACACACAGCAGATTGCCTCTCCTCCGCCTCGGCATTGCCACCAAGTTCTGCCGCGAAATCCGCGTCGCCCACGGAGAAGCTGAGAACGACTAAGCCGTCCTTTTCGGCATGGCTTGACGTTAAACAGGCCAGGCTGAGGGTTTGCGGCTGGCTCCCGCTCGTGGGTTTACACAGCTTCAATTTGCTTCGGGCTGGCTCTAAAGGAGCTGATCCAGGCTGGGCCATTTTTTCCCACCCGCCCAGCTGGGGCCATGGGAGTTCAGGTTCTTCCCATACTTTTAGGTATACAACCTGGGCTGAATTGTCCCGCTTTGTGCTGGATCTTTTACGGGCGGCACCATTCCGGTTTCGTGCAAGGTTCTGCCGCCAAAACCGCAAACTTGGAAGCCTTTGAACCTTCAACCCCACAAGCAGCCGAACCAGAACCAGCACAACAGCAAAAGACAGCAGGCTATCCATGAGTCCGGGAACCTGGAAAATCGAAACCATAACCCTAATGGGCAAACCAAGAACAAACCAGCTGTGATGTCTTTGCTCAGTCCACCCTTGATCTTAGTAACTTAATAGTAGCAATGAAGGGCATAGAGCCACGTTTTTGCTGACGCTCACTTTCGGACTGCACCGGGCAAGGTCTGAAGACGAGACAGGATCAAGGTTATGGTCAATGTTGTAATGGAGGTCAAGATACGTGCGGGGAGCTATACATAGAAACATACGCATACACAGCGATAGAGGACAGCGAGAGCGATCACGAGAGGCAGCGGCAGCGGGTTAGGGACGGAGATGGAGAAACATATGGGTAGTCGTCAAAAAATTACGGTCCCTTTTTGGGTACCCTATATAATATAGGTTCCGTATTACAATAGGGACCCAAAAAGGGACCATCATTTTGAGAAACCACCCATATAGAGACGTAGCTAGAGATAAAAAATAGAGACCGAGACAAAGACTGAAATCACAGCCCCAAATTGAAGGCCTGGACGCCGGAGGCCTCCGCCGCCTGCATGGCAAATGTGCTTTTAAGGTTGTCGTACTCCGGGTTTCTGTCGGTGACACAGGTCTTCGGGACAATGCATTGATTCAGTGCTTCGAGCTTCAGGGACTTGGTGCTCTAAGGCTTCGGGTCCGCTTCTGGTTGTTGTTGCCTCCTACTCCGCCTCTGACCCACATGGCAGCTACGGGTTTGGGGCCAAGGCTTCTGACACAAAGGGGCTTCGGCTCCCAAGCTTTGTCTTTGGAGCGGCACCTGGGAGACGACGATGGGTGGGATCTCCAAACCTCGTCGCTCGATTTTATCAAAGCCACGGGGGAGGGGAGGAGTTGAGGGGAGCTGTTCAGGTTTGTGCTCGCAAGACTGTGTGCATGAAGCCGACCGCGCAGGTTTCAGGGATGCACCTAAGCACTGTGAACTGAGCCGAACTGGAGCACCTGTCTGGCTCAATGCTATCCATGCCTAGCACATTGATGCGGTGTTGCTCAGCCTCCTCGTCTTGCGGCACTTTCCTGGAACCCTGTCGCGATAATGGCTCCTAGCCTGGAACTGGGCCTGTACCCAATCCGACGAAGGCAAGACCAGACCCAGGCCCCAGTTCATTGAAACTCCGAGGTGAAGACAAGCTGCTGGCGTTTTCGCCTTGCACCCGCAACGTACGGTCGAGGCTCTCGAGAATGTCGCTGTCCCTTAGCGCGGACTTGAACTTTGCCGGAAAAGCCGAGAGCTAGAGCTTGGAGCTTGGAGTTCAGAGGTTGAGGCTTCGATTTGCGACGAGGGCCGCTGTCGTCATGGCCCGTCGCAGGTTTGTCATGGTTTGGGGCACTGTTCGGCTTGCTACCGGAATCGTTAGCACTACGCCGTGCATGACAGGCATGCCAGACACACGTATGAACGGCCAACTCCATGTGCGCATGGATGCACATCATGGCAAATCCACAAATACACTACATGTTGTCCGCAGGTTTGCCTGTGCATTCAGGGCACCTTCAAGTCGACGGACCTAGAAAATGAGCATCGCATTTCTCTGGGGTTTCTGACCCTCGGAAACTTGATACCGAACCTCGGTACCAGCCCGCTTCGTCCAAGGTGCAAGGCCAGCGTCCGCGTGATGGCCAGGTCCTTTCTCGCGACAGCTCTGACTGAAAAGCCGAGAATCTGAACCTCTGGCCCGCGGACTTCGTCTTGCGCCCCAAGCCCCGAGTCTTTTGGGCCTTTACGCAAGGAATAGAAGGGATGAAATTTGGAAGGGGACTGACAAAGCCTTACAGGGTTGCAGCGGCCATGTCGGTCACGACTGCAAGAACCGAAAGCCTCATCAGCTATGACCAACAGTCTGCCGGTCTCATCGCCATGGTAACAAAACCCACCGACAGTGAACCGCATCATCCGAAACTGCCAGGCCTCCTGGCCTCCATTTTGGCTGAAAACCTGCCTTCAGATCTAGATCTTGAATATACAACACGACAACAACTCCGAAGCCTGAACCCTTCCTCCAAAAACGCTGTCAGAGGTCCGACTGCACAGTTGCTTCCGCGAGGATGCCGTCGGAGGCGTTCGTGGTGTTGTGGTCCAGGGTCGCTAGCAGCTGCCTCTCCCGCGGTGGGCTTACTTGGATGAAACCTCGGGGGTAGGTAACAAGTAGGTCACACAATCAAACAGGACGGCCTACAACTTATAGCTTCAGGCCGGAACTTGGAACTCATGCAATTCTCCTCGAAGCTGAACATCCTTCGAACCTGATGCTCTCCAGGGCCCTTGCTTTTATCACGCTCAATGTCAAGCCTACGCAAACACCCAGCCCTCTCCGACTTGCACCTCGCAAGTCCCTGCTCCGCGGCTTCCAATTCGCCAAGGAGGATCTCCGCCCCCAGGGCACCTTACGGTTTTGGTCCGGGCCCATTCCCTGTTGCTCTGAGATGGGAAGCTCTTCACCGACTCCAGAAATTTCACTTTGACCCCTAAGCTTCTGGATTGTTAAGCTTCTCAGAGTGCGAAAGACAGCTCGCGGCTTCATGCAGGATGACTACACCTGCTCCCGTCTGCTTGCGCTTCTGTCGTGTCGACGTAGGGAGGTATTGGTATGAATACACGTCGGTTCAGCTCCGCTTGGCAGTTGTGTGTTCAGGCTCAGGCATGATCTTCTGAAAGTGCCTTTCTACAAGATACACTAGCCACACATCGTCTGACATGCCACAAACCACGTTTTCATACAGTGCTAATTATCGAGATGTACGGGATGACAGACATTGTGAACTTAGGGTTAGTTAAGTTCGTGCTTCCTATATGTTCCTGATGCCAGCACTGCCATTGATTGGAAGAGCTGCTGTTTGAGCTCGTCGTGCTGCCCGTGCTAGCCGTAGTGGTGCTCGAAGGCGCCGTCGTGCTCGAAGTGGACGACGATACCGTTGCAGAGGCACCAGTTGCCGTATTGGTGACGGTTTGCATAACCACGGAGCTTGTAGACATCGTAGATGTCAGGCTTTCTGAAGTGGTCACCGTCTCGGTTCTGGAACGTGAGGATGTGCTTGAAACCGTCTCTGTTGCGGTTGCACTACTCGTTATCGAGGTTGAGTCTGTGAGCGTGGCTGAAGAAGTTGTGGCCGTTTGCGTGCTTGTCGATGTCACAGAGGACGTCACAGATGTGGCCGTCGAAGTGGCGGAAGTTGTCGATGAGATGGTGAAAGATGTTGTTGTGGATCCCGTCTGCGTGGACGTTTCTGTAGTGAAGGTCTGTGAGGAAGCAGTTGAAGATGTTTGAGACACAGTGCTGGAGGTTGAACTTGTCCGTGTAGATGTTGCAGATATCGTGGTCTGTGTCGTGGCTGTTGAAGACGTCTCTGATGCAGTCGTGGATGTGGAGCTCGTCCATGTAGATGTTGGGGAGGTCGTTGTCTGTGTCTTTGTAGCAGAAGATGTCTTCGATGTTGTTGTAGATGATATGGACGTCGTGGTTCGCGTATTTGTAGCAGAAGATGTCTTCGATGTTGTTGTAGATGATATGGACGTCGTGGTTCGCGTATTTGTAGCAGAAGATGTCTTCGATGTTATTGTAGATGATTGAGATGTCGTTGTCAGCGTCTTTGTAGCAGAAGACGTCCTCGATGTTGTAGTCGATGTGGACTCCGTTGTTGAGACCGTCAATGAGGAAGAGGAGGAAGAAGAAGTCATCGTTTGCGAGTCCGTTGTGGTCGAACTTTGTGTGGAAGAAAGAGTAGAAGAGGCTGTGGTTGAGGACGAGACACTCGATGACGAGGTAGATGTTGTCGAGGAAATGGAAGTTGTGGCAGAAGAAGTGAGGGAGCTACTCGTTGTTATTGTAGCGCTTGTAGAAGTGGTGCTACCTGGGAAGCTGAAATTAAAACCAGATCACCATCGTCGTCATCATGATATCACTGTCCTAAGTGCTGAAATGGAAATCGCACATGACCTCAACAACGACGGCCACAGTAACGGAACAATGAGGCAGCTTGCAACAGCAGGACTGGGAGAGAGAGACTACCATAATGCCCTAATGGAACAGCAACGACACTGCCAAAAATGACAACATCAACAGCAACCGCAACAGCAAAAGCCAGCCAGCAGCGGCGGCCGCTGTTGCAGCAGCACCAGCAAAAAACTGAGACTGCAACAAACCAATGGCAACAAGCACAACAAAGCAACAAGAAGCAAGAGCAACAGCAATTGCACTATAATACCAAAAGTCGCAAAGACCGCAGCGGCCTTCTACTAGGACTATCACTACTAGGCCTGTTACTGCTACTACTACTACTGCTACTACTTCTGCTACCACTACTCTTATTACAACTGCTACAACTACAACAACAACTACTACTACTGCTACTACTACTACTACTGCTACTACTTCTGCTACCACTACTCTTATTACTACTGCTACAACTACTACAACAACAACAACTACTACTACTACTGCTGCTGCTACTACTACTACTACTACTATTACTACTACTACTACTACTACTACTACTACTACTACTACTACTACTACTACTACTACTACTACTACTGCTACTGCTACGTCGAAACACTCTACCCCTGGCTTGATTATCCAAAACCGGACCCGCAGCCCTGGCACATGCGAGCACCTTCAAGCTTAACATCCTGCACCTTCTACTACAACCATGAGCTCCAAAACTTCAACATTGACAGAGCAAGCCTGGCAACGTCAAGAGGTTTTCCAGATGCACAGAAAATACCTAGCCACGCTCAGTTATATCATCGTAGCACTTCATACGTAAGAAACCTCGCAATGCCCCGCGTGCTCGGCACAGTCTGTTATCCTCTGTTGACTCCGGCCATGCATCAGAACTTGTCATTTCTGATCTGCTATGCAGCCCATGTTCGCCGGACTCAGCTGCCTGTCAGCCGGATCATAGACCACAGCAGATTCGCTATGCCCGTGTTCCTGTAACGTGTTGCAAAAAACCACGGTGTGCATGCTACGTTCATCATGCTTTGGCGATTAAAGTATCTTACTTCATCTTGGGTGCTGGTGCTTGTCTGGGAGGTGTGCGAGGCATCAAAGCGCCAGAGTTTCGCCAGCAGGCCACCCAAGGAATCCTTCCAAGAGGACTCGGCTTTGAGCTCAAGGCCCCTTGACAGCAAGCAGTTTACACTGAGCCACCCCGCCGCCACAGGCTGCTGGGTCTTTCTGCTGTTGTCTATAGTCTGGAAAACGAGAATCCGAGCCCTACAAAACCCCAAAAAAACCAGTCCTTGCCCGCGTAGGTGTAGAGTCGACGATTCCCTTCGTCCCAGGCTACAACACCTTTGAACTGGTTCATGAAGGTTTCTTCTTTAAGCGATTTGGACAGGTTTGGTGGCTCTGTTTGCAATCCTCAGGGTTATGACAGCCTCCAAGATGTCACGATTCAAAACCTGGTTGTCCAGAACTGAAAAGCATGCGTGCAGGCCAATGCTTTTATGTTCAAGATGAACTTAACAAGGCCTGGTTCCGCAGGAGCCTTATTCACAAGATCCTCAAGACAGGCTCTCGAGTCTACCATGCAATTTCGGCATGTGGATGTGGCATCTGAGGCTCGCTCGATGGCCGACTGAATTCGAACAAACCAGCGCGTGCAGCACGACCGCCAGGAACCCATAGAGCATAACATGTGACATCAAACGTCGCGCAACATGCCACCTGACCTTGACCGAACAAGCAACAAAATCTGAACTCTCCACTCTCTCGGTGCGCCTTGTTCCTGTGCGCCGGGGCCCGACACAGTGTACTCGCTCCAGCCGTCGGTAGTGCTGGAATACCTGAAGTTAGCTGAAGTTGTGCACGCTTTCGAGATTCAAGACGTGCTCAACCCGTCGCAATTTGTCGGTCTCGGATACGGCTTAGTGTCGTTGGCACATCGAGTTTCCCAGTCTGTGAAGTTGGAGCATGTACTCAGTCAGGATCTGAGTTTACGCCTGAAAATTGAGCATGGCTCGAGCGTGAGCTATGAAGATTCACTTCCTTGTCTTGGCAATCCCAGTCTATGTGGCAGCACCACGCAGGCCCCGTGTTGACATGATCACAGACGCTGGCCACCGTGGAAGGTAGCACCAACCCCGCCCCCGATGTTGACGATCTGTCTTGTCACTAGGGAGACTGCGTTGCGGCGAAGGCCGATCGTGGCATACATGGTTGTGCACTGTGCGCTTTGGGCCCCCCCCCTGTCCCGTCCCCCCCCCTGTCGCGTCTCCATGAAGAATCAACCCTGCAGCCCGAAGCGCGACCTCGTGAGGCAGTCCTGAAAAAAAGCGTCCCGGTGCCCAGTCACACCCCGGTGACCTAGTGCGCCAGGAATGCCAACCCTATGCCCAGCCGTCCATCCTCTCCACCTCTCCACGCTCGACAACCCCAAAGGCCTGAAACAAACTCCTAAAGGCCTGGCATCACTGTAGCAAAATCGGAGAACCCAAACAGGCCAACCCGCGCCCGGGCACAGGAAGAGCGAGCCCAGCAGGGAGCTTCCTCGCCCGCCGAAGCCCAGCATCGCTTGGGCCGCTGGGTCCCAAACAGCTGAAGCATACCTGAAAAAGGATGTTGCTCAGGCTTAGGGTTTAGGCGACTTAGAGTTCGGGCCGTCGTGCTGTTCAAAGAGTTGAAGAACATGGTGCTTGCATGGCCTTCGCAACCATTGACTCACCAGAATGCCTCAATAGCCTGATCCTTAAACGGTTATCCTCTCTCTGCCATCCCATTTCTTCAGTCCCTCCTTCGACCAGCCCTATGTTCACACGACTTCCGACCTCACAGGGATGTGTGGGCGTTAAGCAGGCGGAGGTTCAGGCCCTTGACCGCAAGAGACCACCAAAGGCCAATTGCTTGGTTGCGCCTGCGGGCGGTGATGCTGCCGGATGGGGAGAGCTGAGTCCAAGCCGAGCCGTCGTAGCTCCAGAGATCACTCAGCGTCGCCTAAGTCTTGGTTGCTTTTGTTGACACGGCTCTTTTTTCCATGACCTTTAACCAAGCTTGCCAGCGGGCTGGGAGCTCGTTCGTGTCTTCCCATGCAATCTTGTATGAACTGTCGGGGAGGTCTGGAATGTGAAGCATCCGAAATCGCATAGGAATCTTCATCTTCGGGCATGTCGAGTGGAAGGCTCGAGGCAGGTGATGCCAGAATCAGAAATGAAAGGGGTGTGCCCGATTGCTTCTGCACTCTCTTCGGAAGGCGTGGCCGTCCGACAGGTGCTCTCATAATATTTCACTCTCACAACCCGGACCTTCAGATGTTGCCATGACCTGTAAGAACCTTCTCGCGGTTTCGGCCGCTGTTGCCGCGATAGTCTAGAGACGGTGGTACTGGTGATTCCGTGCCATGGAACACAGTAGTAATGGAATGTTACCCTTTGCATTGACTGGCTTCCGTGCTTACCGAATCCAATTCCAGTCCAGCGCTGACAGGTTTGATTACCTCGAGCGCTGGCTAAACCCTTGCCTTCTGCTTTGAACCTGAATGGCCTGAGGTTAAAAAGTCCCTCCACAAAACCGAAGGAGTTGAGCTCTCACCCTCCTGCTGATTCTGACCGGGATAGGTCGGCTACAGAAGGTGGCTGTTGGCCAGAACCCCACAACCAGCCCACAACGCATCCTCGGCCCGTGGATTGGAGGCCAATTAAGCACAGCAGCGCTGTCGGACAAGCCGCAGCACATCCTCAGCTATCTCTTAAAAGTCACCTCCATAGGTGACCCCGGAAGCTCCCCGGTTTTGTTTGACCTCTGCTGGTGCCCTGCATGTTTGGGGCTTCGTAGTCTTCGGCCTGAGAACCCGACGCTGCATCGTCTTCTGAAAGAAACCCAAAGTCCCGAAACTGCCGCTGCCCTGGACTCAGGGCTCAGACACGACGTGCATTCTGATCTCGACTACACAAAGTGTATGGATCCCTTCCATGGATACGACAGCTCCCGGCTCACTGATTTCATCAAAGGGGACAGGAGACGATCAACACGAAGACCCGATGGCCAAAACACCAAGTGCCCCAATGCAGGGGCCTTCATAATTAGAACAGGGTTTTGGGGGTTCCCTCTGGTTCCCTATTCTAATTATAGTATAAGATAACCCCAAACCCTATTCTGACTATTAAGGCCCCGATATTACGCCCTGAAAGCAGGAGCCTGAAGCTCCTCCATGAACCCCGTATTCTGACTATGAACCATTATGGCCCCTATATATTATAGTACCCTTATAATGACCCTGAGACTTTGGTCACAGTCCGGGTCTCGTGTTGCGGGTTTAGGAACATCGCGAGGATGTCACGCCGCACGAAGCTAACATCCTCAACTCCTCACACCCGAAGCTCTGAATCCAACAGCCTAAAGCCTGAACCTTGTGCAGGCAAGCCGCAGCATTCTGCGACCTTAAAGCTGGCGACCAAGCGCATGGCTTGCTGCAAGATGTCAAGGTTAGTTTGTTCATCCGGCTGGCTGCCAAGCAACTACCTACGATCTTTCATCTAACTGCGCCTGGCCCCTGGGCTGCAGCCAACTAAACTGTAAAAAAAGACTGACTGACTATCTTTCGCAGACAAACACTCGCACCACCACAGTCAGGGAACACAGTCACTTTACGGGACGGAACGAGGCCATGGAACAGAACCAGCACAACAAGAAGGCAAACGAGCACGTGATGTATCGTACGATCCGAAAAGCCTTCAACGAAAGTCCTTGCCGAAGGGCTGTCTGGATCCCAGACGGCGACGTGCCCCTCCCGGGCGGCTGGACCTGTTGTGGCCGGCGTGCTCCATGAATCAGTCGCGCGATCGTAGATCAACAAGCTCCCCAAGCGATTCCTTGGAAGCTTCGGATGAGGAGGCGACTTGGTGCAGGCCTGACTTCTTAGTAGGGGGAACGCCTGCCTGGCTGAAGAAGCCGCATCTTTGCCAAATTAGACTGGGAAAGGGACGATTGATTTTCCTCGGAACTGCGGAGTTAATGTCCCCGGCAAGCTGTGCGTGTCCACGTCGGTTCGCTGTCGGTTCATGATACCAAACCCAACAGTGTATGCTTGCGTCCAGAACATTGGCCGTCGCGACATTTCCAGTCTTGGGTTACAACGCCCATTCGGGGAGGATGTCTCTGCTCATCTCTGCTCTCTGCGCGAACGACTCGGCTGTTTTACACCCAGAAGATGCTGCTGCACGATAACAACAGAATTTCGGCACTCACACTCGGACAATCCAGGCGAGAATCTAGGGCATGGAACTGGCCTATGGCGCAACCACAATCTCACATCTGGCCACTCCGAACCGGGATCTTCCACTCACAGCACTGGGCCTCTAGGTCTTTCGGAGTTCGTCTGTGCTTGAGCGAGAGAGCAAGGAACTTCGAATCCCCAGCAATCCAGCCGCCAAGGCTCGATGAGCTGTCCAAGCCTGAAAGGACCAGGGGCGGAGCCCTCAATCATTTGTCTCACGCTACTCGGCTTCGGTGATGATTTCCGACCACCACCACCACCACCACCACCACCACAAAGACGACGACGATAACGACGATGACGACGACTACGACTACGCGCTGCGACTAGCCCGACTACTACTACGACTACTACGACTACGACTACGGCTTCGACCATCACGACTACGACTACAACGACTACGGCTACGGTTACGACCACCACTACAGTTACTACGACTTACGAGTTCGACCACTACTGCTCCTACTCCTACTGCTACCACTACCGCTACCGCGACTGCTGCCGCGACTGCTACGGCTACCGCTGCCGCTACTGCCACGCCTACTGTCCTACTGCTACTGGTACCGCTACCCCTACCGCTACTGCTGCTACTACGACGGCGACAGCTCCTGCTGCTACTCCGATGGCCTCCGAAGACGATCATCCTGTCTCCGCTGTCGTCCCATATCGCTGTGTGGCGCGAACGCCCTGTCGTACCTGCAACGGGGTGAAACCAGTAGCCGCACTGCCTTTCAAACACTTCAGCTACTTGCAGTTCTCCTGCAATAGCAACAAGAAGAAACTCTGTCATGCCGTATACTTCTCTTAAGGTGGCAGTGCTTCGCGGGAGGCGCGGCTCTTACTACTACAAGAAGAACATGAGTTCTTGGGGTCAGTGTGTAGATCGTCCTGATGTCCACAGATGCTTTCAGAGACTGGTTCGCCAGCGCTTGGTATGGACGGTGGTTGGCAAGCAGAGCGCATCCTACAAACAAGGTCTCCCAATCGTCTTTGAGCCTAGCGACGATGAGCAAGTTTTGCTTGTTGTGTTCCGTTCCTCCCTTGGGGGCTAGGAATGGCTGGGATATCCTTAGGGTTTTAGGGCTTGAGTTTGGGGATATCGGGCTTGGACCGCTCAGTGGCTCAGTGCATCTGAGGGAGTTCATAAAGCTAGCGTCGCAAAGACCTTCACATGTGATGATGCCGAAGGAGACTGGGGTTACTTGCCCAACCCTGCATGGCGGGGATGGATCCACAAAAGCGTGGGCACCTAGAGCCCTGAGCGTCAGTCCCCGGATGGGGCCTGTGAGCTCGGTCCATGAGTTGAGAGCAATGTCGTAGCGGTGGAGGTCGTTCAAGGTGTTGCTGCTGCTCTCCCCTGCAAAGACATACCTGCATGGCACTTGCTGCTCACTGTTCCTCTCACTTTTCTTGAATGCTCTGCGTGCTCATTTTTCGTGCAAACAGCAGCGAGCAGCAGCATCCACCGGTAGATCGTGTTGACTAGTTTTAATACTTGTATTTGTCACCGCGTGAGCCAGCGGTGGCATTCGCACTTACACGTCTGCTTGCGAGACGTGCCCTGATTGCACGCTCGCAAGACTTTCTTTGCTGCATGTGGTTGGCAATATCTTGACACACTACTACAGTAATAACCGTACCCGTGCTGACCTAGCGCTCTCCTCCCTTGAGAAGCGGCTTTGGCAGTAGGTACCTGTACTGACTGCAACTGGAACCTGGAACTAGAAAGATGGGTCACTGTACCGTCGTCGTCCTAGCCGTACTGGTCCACCCCCTGGACTAAACGCCAAGACAGGCCTCTTCAAGGAGTCTGCCATAATATACGTATACCAGGCCCGAAAGGCAGGAGCGCGTCACTCTCTTTCTTGCAGGGCCGTGGGCCTAGAGCCGAACCCCTGTACGGAGGCACGCTCTCTGTTGGAGGTCTGCGTGGCGTCTCTTCTTTTTGCACACAGCCAAAGGAGAAGGCGGACACCCTCCCCGGACGCGAGCACACCCTGGTCTCTCGCCCTACGTGGAAACTGGTTGGTACCACTCGCGTCGTCCGTGTTCCCTCCAACTCAAACTACCAGTATGAGCAGGGCGATCGTCCCCTGATGCAGGAAATACTCCTGAAAGACTCCGCTTGAAAAGTCCGGCCCCTGTCAACATAGGGGTCGCCCCCTGCCCCGAGCAAGGACCATGCAGGCCCATGGCGTCTCTCTCTCACTCTCTCTCTTCTGCAGGGCTTGGGAAGCGTGTTAGGTTCGTGGCCTCATGGGCCCATTTGTTATGGGGCTTTCGGTATTCGGTAGGGCGTGTCTCTCTCTCTCTCTCTCTCTCTCTCTCTTTGGCTCTCTCACACCAGAGACGTAAAGCCCAACGACACCGCAAGACTGCCGACGAAAGCCTCAAGAATCCAAGCCTCGCTCCACGACCTGTCTAATCGCATGCAAACTCCGACCAACTCTAGATTCACAAACACAACTCTTCCGCTTCCAGGGAACATTGTCCGAGCAGTGGGGTCTAGCACAGCAGTGTGGCGGTACCTGCAGCTATTATCAGCAGCTTCTGAGGTTTCAAGCGAAACGCTTTGGGAAGTTTGGTGTCTTTTACAAACAAGACGCTGGCCTTTGCCCTTCAAGCCGGTGATTGTTTCAGCGTTGCTAAGCCTTAACAGTGCACACGTCCATGTCTATGACAGTCGGAAACCAGGCACAAAGAGGCGCGTGGACCTTGAGCCCTGTATGTGGCAAACTTACGGTCGGAGTCCTTTTGCCTGGGGAAGGTGAAAATTATTTGGGTTTTGGCTGTGGGGCTTTGCGACAACCTACAAGATATATGATTAGCTTCAAAGGGAGGTGTTCCTTTTAGCTTCATGCCCCCGACACCATTGGTGTTTCAAGCTTGGCCGGAAGGACCTCGCCCTGATGAAAGCTTTCCTAGGCCTCTTCGTATCTCTTACAGTCCCCCTAAAGGCCAAGCCAAGCCAAGCCCAAAGCCAAAGACCAAGAGCTCTAAACCCTTCACAGATGGGCCTTGCTGACGGCCCCGAGGCCTTCGACGACCAGCTGTCCCTGAGGAAGAGGACGAAGGCTACGACCAAGCAGGACTTAAAATTCAAAGGCTTTGATGAGTTGTCCTTGGGCCAGGTTGCGGCTTCGGGGCTTGCAGCGTACAGCCACACACCAGTAAAGACTCGGGCACAAGGTCACCAGGATAAAGGGCCCACGTAGCAGTAGGATGGGACAAGCCCTCTATCCGCAAGTCAGGCTCTCAAGCCCCAAATCCGTAGCACTCGGTGCTCCCATTCTTTTCCGGTTTGAGCTTCGGACCAAGCCGTGCCCTGTCATGACCCATGCCTCTTTCGCCTCTTTCTTAGTCCGAGCATCGTTCCAGCATTGTAGAAATAGAGCTCGTCAGACTTGGCGTTGAGAAGTTTGTTGCCACCGAACACTAGCAAACCTCGTCGGTCGAAAGGTCAAGGAATTCAATGGCTTGCTGGGTTGGGGTTCCTATGATCCTTTTTGCCATCTGGCTGCTTGACTCTGGCTTAAGCTCTCGACTCTCAGGCTGTTCTACAACAAGCAGCAGCCACGCTGCAAGAAGTGCTCCTTAAAAAACGTAACATTGGGGGAAGTGATAACCCACAGCTGTGCTGTGACCTTCCATCGCTGAGGTTTGCTTTCCCAAAGCTCTGGCATGCTCGCCGAATCCCTCGCGCCAGCTTATACAAACGGGTTCGTGACATAGGGGCCGAAAAAACATGGCCTCGGCTCTTGGTAGCTGTGCATCCGGGTCCCGCAAGAAAACCTTCTACCAGTTGCTCCAATGCTTGTGGCTGCAATCAAGCAGCCGTTACCCGTTGAATCCCAGACCATAGAGTGTTCACCTCAGTCCATCGCCCAGACATTCCTGCTTAACCGCAAACCCAAACCAGAAGCCCTTAAACCCTTCAACGGCCTTTAGATCCGTTGAACGTCTCGGCCCTGCCCGGCCAGAGGACCGCCTAACTTCACCCCAAACTGGTCTTGAAGCCTGCGGGCCTTCAGCAACGCGGACGGCTTTAGAAGACGTGTGGAGTGTAGGTTGGAGGCTTTGGCGCGGTTTCGACTTTCAGCAATGCTGATGTGAAGGACTCGGAGCAGGGCATGCTTGGAGGTGGCTATGCCTTTACGGTTGGGGTTTCGGCGCCAGTGTGGGGCTCAGGGCCTTGGGGTTCTATGGCTCGAATGGGAGTTGGGTCGACCCATGAGGTATGCACAACCCTTGCGTCTGAAACCGCCGTATGAATGAACCTGCAAGTACGACACTAGAGGACTTCAAGCTCACCTGGTTCTATCACCTACGCTTCGCAGAGCTTGGGATTGCAAGGAGGGAAGGCATCCGGGGGCCAAGACTGTTGCTGAAAAATGCGACCCTAAACTGACATCCCGGCCCCGTTCAGAGATTGCAAGGTTTCAGATGGCTGGGAGGTCGGGGCAACTTCGGAAGGCATAGCTCGTTCCAGGGACATGACGGACAACTTTCATTGATCAAACACTACACGCTTAAAAACGAAGGCCAAGAATCTGCGCCCTGCAGGAATACCGAGCTGTGTTTCATCCGTCCATGTGTTGGCACTTGCCTTGGCTTGAAGTCTAGAAGCTCATTGGTTTTCAGCTATCCTCAACCTATCATCTTGCCTTGCGATGGTTGGGACCTCTGCAGAGTGTCTGACGAAAGACATGGCACAGTGTTGTGGGAAGCTGTGCTTCTGCCAGGCTACATCGGGTTGTCTCGAGTCTCGTGCACTGGCTCTTTGAACTATGCAGAGACGAATCGAGTGCTAACAACAGCAGCCTCAAAAGTGCTACCGGGCACCTACCACACAGGCGCACGACAAAAGCCCTATGTTTGCGCTAGGCTTCCGGCTGACGGACTAAGAGTCCTATTCGTTCTTTCCTTCTAGGGCCAAGTCGCCCGAGTCGAAAAGATCACCTTGCTGCAAATCACATCTCGCATGCAGGGGGGGTGCATCCAGTGAGTCCCAACCCCAGGCACCCATGCCGCGAGACAGCTGTCCCGGTCGCAATGCACCAGCACTGCACCCCTGGAGCTATCCTTCCCGGGCAGAGTCTTTTTCAGCTACTCTTGGCAACTACAGCACCTAAACTCCAAAACTCCAGAAACCGCACTGCTAAACCTCCAGACCCGAAACGTGAAACCGCTACACATCGCTACACCTTTCCTAAACCGTCAAAGCTCCAAGAATGACAGGGCACCACAGCCAGAATCCACGGCCTAAAGGCGGAAAAACTTTCGGCGCCCCGCAGAGCGAAAGTCATTGCGGCCGTGGCGGGGCTTGGGGCTTTAGTTGTTCGGGTGGTTTGGGGCCTGGGGTTTGGGGATGTGCTGGTCACGGCTTCGGGTTCGGAGATTGCTGCCCTCTCGGGCTCCATATTCTTGTTGCCTGCATGCGAATGGCAAGAGCCGGACAACAGTTCAGCATCCCATCAGGAATCCATCCTCCTCCGGCCACCGGCTAGGAAAATCCGTGGCAGGGGCTTGGGCCTCGGCCTCAGCCTTAGTAAGCCTCAGCCTTCTGCCATACCTTGAGCCAGGAGGCGCACAGAAACGAAGACAATTCGACAATCCCCGTGCCAACTGCCATCGCCTGTAATACTATGAGCAGCAGTTGCCAGGATGACCTTGATGGTCCAACTTCCAACTTGACTCTCCCTCTCCCTCTCCCTCTCCCTCTCCCTCTCCCTCTCCCCCTCTCCCCCTCTCCCCTCTCCCCCCCTCTCCCCCTCTCCCCCTCTCCCCCCTCTCCTCCCCCCTCTCCCCCTCTCTCCCCCTCTCCCCCTCTCCTCTCCCCTCTCCCCCCTCTCCCCCTCCCCTTCCCCCTCTCCCCCTCTCCCCTCCTCTCCCCTCTCCCCCCTCCCCCCTCTCCCTCTCCCTCTCCCTCTCCCTCTCCCTCTCGCTCTCGCTCTCCCTCTCGCTCTCTGTCTCTCTCTCTCTGTCTCTCTTCTTCCGCCGGGCATGAGGAGGTGTTAAGCCCCCTCGGCCACTAGGGCCCCCCCAGATTTTGTGGGGACTTTGGAGGAGTGTGAAAAGGTCTTCGCAGATATTTCCCCTTGGAAGATCATTTCAATAGAACCAGTAAGAAACGGTAAACCGTCAGTAATCCCCCAAGGGACTCCATCTACTCTGTACGTTCGATGGTCCGGATTCCCCCCGAAAACAACCTAGTGAAACAAGTAGACCAAACGAGCCAATGTCCCTGTTTCCCCGAC
Organism: Symbiodinium sp. CCMP2592; assembly: GCA_905221615.1. NCBI lineage: Eukaryota > Dinophyceae > Suessiales > Symbiodiniaceae > Symbiodinium > Symbiodinium sp. CCMP2592. Next base: position 265,217 of record CAJNDT010006178.1, on the reverse strand, counting down.
CATCTGTTGTGCTACGTTTGAGGCAAGTTCCCCCATCAACAACAACAGGATATAAAGGGTAAACCATTCACTTCAGGGGTTCTGCCTCAGTGTTTGCTCGACCCCGGTTCGTCGTAAAGAAGGTGGTAGTGAATCAAAGAAGCAACGGTAGTTCTAGTCCCCCGGGTCGATCATTCGAAAGTATATGTAGTGCATATATCCTCCGTCCTTTTTGTCATGACAAACAACAGCTAGCAAGGTAAAGAAATACAACAGCCTAAACAGTTGACACTTCAGGAGGTATGCAAGTTTGCAAGGTCTTTTGGATGCTCCACATCCCCTCAGTGCTACTAGGTCGGGTTCGAGGTGCCTCCATCAACTGCGCAAGCCAGAAAAACAGCTCGTAAAACCGGTAAAAGATCTCAATAAAACTAGCTGAAACACATCTGGAGGGCCTTCGGAGTTATTCTCCCCTCGTGATTGGCTTTTAGTTGCGAGTGGGCATGGTGGGCTCCGAACAAAGCTAGCCTACACCGACACATCAAAACAACCTGGAACCTAAACAAGCCTCGGATCCCCCCATGCAACCCCAACATTAGCCAGCTACCTCCCCCGTGCCATCAGGCCGTCACTTCTGCCATCACTCAGGAGTTCTCGTGGATGTGCTCCCCCAGGATGCGCCGTCGACGGTGGCTCGTGTCGGAGCTCGGGCTCGGGCTTCGCGGTCTCACTGTCCCTCTCCCCCGAGGGCTTGGCGCGCTCTCAGGAGTCCAGCCGTGGTAGAGGGCCATATCCCCCATTCCATGGTGTCTGTCAAACCGCCACCATGCGTCCTCTGTGTCGGGTAGTCCTTGTTTCTGTTCGGGGATTTGCCGCGAAATCCCCCGTAGGAAAGCCATGGCTGCTTCCTGCACCTGCGGCAGGCGTTCCACGGGCCACGTGGTGATCCCCCCAGACCATTCTTGGAGCTGGCGGACTGCGTGTTCCCAGGCCTCAAGTCCAGGGGGTCTCTCCACCATGTTCGACTCGTGACTCCCCGCGGCCATCTCGACGACGTTCGAGGGGTGGGTGAGGGCATTCCCCCGTAGCAGTAGGTCGAGCGCTTCCGTTACTGCTATCAGCTTTGCCCAGTCCTCTGTTGTCGTCTTGCCGTCGAGGACGTTGTTGAGCGTCCTCCGCAGCGGCTCCAAGATGGGCGGCAGTTGGATCCGCACCGCCACATCCCCCATGGGTAGCTCGGAGAACCATTGCATCAGGGCAGCAACGTGTGGTTCGAGGTGCCCATAGCTAATGCATGTTCCCCCTAGAGACAGCTGCTGACGTGCTATGTTGAGCAGAGCTTTGACTGCTTTGGCGGCTTCAGTGTGAGGTGAGCCCGGAGCTGCGGCAGTGGCAGAGTGTGGAAGTCTTGCTGCTTGGTGGCTGCTTTGCGGGGGTGGTTGGGGGTGTCCCCCCGTCACTGTTGAGTGGTAGTCTTGGGTTGCTGCGAGTTCTTCTGCCGTGGGTGTGTCCACGAGTAGGTGCATGAGTGCCATGTCGGCATTTTGCATGATGGCCTCTGCTGCTCCTCCTCCATACGACTGGATGATTCGACGTACCTCTTCCAGGTGTCTTTCAACCCTCTGCCAGGAGTGCTCTCGGTCTGCGGGTGGAGCTGTAACTGCGGGCTGCTGGCCGTCGTTGTGGTGTACTGTTGTTTGTGCTTGGCCGTGGTTGTTGGTCTCACTGCTGTTTTCCATACTGACATCTCCTGGTGTGGTTGGCTGTGGTTGTGTTGCCTGTGGCTGCGGCATTGTCACAAGACTATCCCCCTCACTGGCTTCTTCACGTCTCTCCTCTGGCGGCAGCGAACCTGAAAAGATGCTTTTTTGCATGAGACTGCTTTGGTCGTCGTTGTTGTTGTTTTGGTCTGGGTCATCAGGTTGCGCCCTGGGCTCGTTGCTCTTTTTGGGACCAATGTCCCGCCCATCGTGGAAGAGCGCAGCAAGCGGCGTGTATGGTGGCTTGTTCCGGTCCTGCGTGGGTTGTGGTTGTGGTGGTGGTTGAGCTTGTTGGGGTGAGACTCTGTCTGGTTGGTTGCGGCGCAGCTGTCTTTTGTCAACGAATGCCGGTTGTGCGTTGGCTGTGGCAGCTTTGCTGGTGGGGTTGGTGCTTGTAGGTTCAGTGGTAGGGCTGTTGGCTTGTGTGGTGGCGCTGTTTCGTGACGGTGGGTAGTAGGACCGGGGTGCTTCATGCGATGAGCTTGCTCCAGTGTCCATGGGTTGTGCTTCACTTGCATCTTGCTCTTGTATGGTCTGCATTGGCGGCTTGGGGGTATTCTTGGGAATTGCTTTCTTCTGCGTGTCTGTCTTGTGGTGAGTGGGGGCTTGTCTGAGTCGCCGGATTTCTGCTGGTGGGTCTGTGGCCAGAGCCTCCACTCTGATCACCCATTCGTTATCGACCTCTTCAAACAGCAGACGGTCGCCCACCGTGAGTAGCATGGTCCCGGGCATGTGATTGCCTGGAGTGGGTGCTTCGGTGACCTCGAGCACCCAGTGTGTTTCACTGAGCGGTGTGAAGATGGCCACAATCCCCGCGGTTAGCGGGGGTGCGCTCACAGCTGTGCCTTCTTGACCTTCCCTAACGATCCTCGGAAGGCCGCTCGCAAGGGTCTCAGTGGTGGGTTGCTCCCCCATGTTGTTGATGATGGAGACTAGCCATCCCCCGCCTGATGCCTGGACTATGTTGGCATGTGTGTGGCTTTGGATTGGCAGGTCGGGTGGGATGATGCCGAGGTACAAATCTGGCTGAGCGTCTGCCCACTCTTGTTGCAGTTGAGCCTCCCACGGCGGTATGCTGCTATCGTGGTCGTTGGTGCCTGCATCGGCCTGTCCGGTGGCTGCCTCCGGTGGTGTCTGTGGTTGTGGTTGTTGATGGTGTTGTGGAGGGTCGTTGTCTGCCGTGTCGGTGTCGCTGGCATGGGTATGTGTCGGTTGTTGTGTTGGTTGGTGTACCTCTGAGGTCCAGAGTTGCCATGCTTCGGTGGGTCGTGGCTGTTGTTGCTGTTGTGGGTGTGGCTGTGGATCGTCTTCTGTGTCTGCTGCCGCTGCTGATGTCTGATGAGTGTCGGCTGGGTGGGGGTCAGGCCGAGGGGCTCCACACGTGCCCCAGGGGAGGTTGTGGCGGTTGAGCAGGTCTGCCCAGTCTGTGTTGTCTTGCTGGGGCTGTGCTTGGTCTCGGCCTGCCGGTCGGCCTTGTTGTTGTTGCTGTGGTCGCGTGGGGGGTCTTTCCCCGGCTGCGTGCTGTCGGTCTTGGTGTTGTTGTGGCCGCCGTTGTTGTTGCTGTTGCTGTTGCTGGTCTCTATAGACTATCCCCCAGCCAGGTCCATGTTGGTCCTGGGGGGGGGGGCGTGGTTCAGGGTTGGCCGCTCCCCGGTTCGTCTGCTTCCACACGTATTTGGAGGCTTTGTTTTGGACTCTCTGGCTTCCGTGACCTGCATTCGCCCGCGGTCCGTCTGGGTCTTCCTCACCTTCGTCAGTCTCCTCTTGTGCTCCTGCAGTCGGCTCCGCGGCGTTCGCGTCTGCTTGGGCTGTGTCTGCTGTGGGGGCGTCGGCTGCTACCGCTTCTCCTTCTGGGCTCTCCCCCGCTGCTGCTTCGGCTGTAGTGTGGCATTGCTCCCCCATATTGACTGTGGCTTCGGCAGGTGTGCTGTCTTCATCCGGCTGGTGGTGGGTGGCCCTGGGTGGGCATTGCTGTGGTGTTTGGTTTTGGGTGGATTGCCGACGGCTTTGGTCTTGGCTCTGGTCTGCCCAGGGTGGGTTTTGGTGTGGGGGAGTGGGAGGTGAATGTGGCGTATCTGTTGACACCGCGTCAGGGTCTCTCTGCGCCTGCTGGTGGGTATCCGTCGTCATACTGCTTGGTTGCATCTGTGGTTGTGGTGGTTGTGGCTGGGTTGTGGGCGGCACTTTGGGGTGGTGCTGATTCTGTATGTTGGCTGGTGGTACGGGTGGTGCGTCGTCGGAGTCATGCCATGGGTCCGTGTCGGGGTCATATGCAGGGGGATAACGGACTCTGTGCAGTCCTCCATGACCATGGTGTCCGGCACTGGCCCATGGTGGCTGGGTGGGACATGCTGTTGCTGTCATTGGTGCCGTAGCTTGGGTCTGGGCATGGGGTGGAACTTGCTGTTGTGGTTGGTAAGGTTGGGGCTGTGGTGGCTGTTGCTGCGGGTGCCCTCCGTACTGTGCAGCTTGCAGTGTGGGGTGTGGTTGTTGATAGTGGTTCTGCGGCGGTGGTAAGGAGACTTGCTGTGGGATCTGGTGTTGGAGCTGATGTGCAGGTGGGGGGAAGTGGATCTGGGGTTGTCCATTCCCATCTGCCTGGGCTCTTGCTTGTGGTGTGAGTGTATATCCGCCCCACGAGGTTACTGTCGCCCCGGCACTCGACGGGTGTGTAGCAGTCCACTGGAACGAGGTGGCTGCCATGGGCATGTGCCCGGTGCTTCCTCCTGTTGTTGCTACCCAAGGTGGAAGCCATGGAGCTTGCGGTGTTGCCGGCAGCATGCTCCCCCCGTATGGTGGTGGCTGTTGCTGGTACGCAGGTGGCTGTGGTTGTTGTTGTTGTTGATATGGAGCTCCTGTCCCATGCATTGGTGGCCCGGTGGCGTGGGGCTGCTGTGGTAAAGGCTGCTGCTGCTGTGGTCCGTGTTGTTGGCCAGCTTCAGTATGTGGCGGGGTCGGTGGTGGTGGTGGTGCTGGTGTGCCGGTGGATCCGGTGCTTGCGCGCAGCTTCGGCTCTTTGCTTTGCGGTTGCATCTGTGCAGCTTGTTGCCACAGCAGGCAGTATAGTGTTACTGCGAGGCATTGGCTTAGTCGTCCCATGCTCCAGTGTGGTGCTCGAGCACGTCTGTCTCGCACGTTGGGAGGTTCTTTGGCACTTGCTAGTGTACCACTGTGTCGATCTTATTTTTTGAATTAGGACGGTCAGTGTCGGGTTGTTCAGGAGGTCATAGCAATTCGTGATATAGTGCAGGCAGTCGACAAGGTGCAAGTAGGTCAGCAAGGTACAAGTAGATCAGCATGTTCATGTAGTACACCGTGATCGTGTTGTGAACCATGGAAAAACATGTCATCGATGAGGCGAGGCGGCGGCGGCGCGGCGAGCTGAGTACAACAGAACAACCTTCTCACTCCACTGCACAACTGCATGCTGGTCGCCATGGTGATTAGCATGGATTATGCACTGGGCTTGCGGAGCTAAACGCGGCTTGCTCTTGTTGGTGCAGGTCGCCATCACTGGTTTTGGTTCCCCCACAGTGCCACATACTCACGGTACGGCGACAGGTGGGAGCAGTCCCCCAGGGTGCCGTCTGTACTGGAGGCTTCTATGTGGACGAGGTCTATCCTGGGCTACGTAGTAGAAGAGGAGGATCCTGCTTACTGTTGCCCGTCACGTTGTCTCATCGCTCATCGGCCCTCGTCGTACTTCAGCATTCTGGGTTTTCTTTTCCTCTTCTTGGTTGTGGCTCTTGTGGTGGTCTCCGCCGCACGGTTTGGTGCCAAGTTCTCGAGCTGGGCTTGGTTCCCCGAGGTCCAGGGTACGTCGAAACGTTCGACGAACTGCTCCCCCAGAGTTTCCCAGACCAGTCTGTTCTGGGCGGTCTCCTGCCATGCTTCCCCGGCTATGTCGCTGATCTGGCGTTCCACGTCTAGCAAAGGGTGGAAGCGGCTGGCATGTCGTTCGCCGCCCCAGCTCTGCGGCACCGATTGTTCGATGCGCCACCAGCGGAGGTCACGCCATCGGAGCATTTTTGAAGCGACTATGTCTCCGCGTGCTATGTGTCCCATCAGCCCCCATATCTGCTGAAGGATGAAGCTGCTCCATCTGTCGATTTTGCACTGGTGCAGCTGCAGGCGTGCCCTCCGCATAGTCCTTGCATTCCAATCCGGCCAGGACTCCCCCGCGTGACGCTGGGGGGACATCATAGTCCTTGTATGCAGTAACTGCAAGGCGTTGGCGGCTTTCAACACATAGTCCACGCATGGCCACGTTTCGCACGCCCATAAGGCGCTCTGTCTGACTAGCACTGTGTGGAGCTGCAAGCGGCTTTTGAGAGGGGCCTTCGACATGAGCGTCCCCCTGTGTTTGCCGAAGGCACGTCTCCCCCGGCCTTGCATTTCGGCTACGAGTATAGCAGGGGGGCTGGCAAAGCAGATCGGGCTCCCCAGAGTTCTGATGATGTGCTTGGGCCCTTTGCTGGTCACGGTGTTCCCCGCCACCTGGAAGGATACTCCCCCATGCTGGTTGTCGATGATCTCCGTCTTGTCGGGGTGGATGTCTAGGCCTTTGGGTGGAAGGTTGTCCCCCAGCCTGTCCAGCATGGTCTGTAGGTGGTGTCGCGTGGTCGACCATATGTAGCTGTCGTCCATGTAGCAACATCCATCTTCCGGTGGTGGTTCCCCGAAAGTGCACTTTGCGGGCGCGGACTGCTGGATCGAGCGTTCCAGCTCGAGGGCGACCACACGTCCGAATGCGATGGGGCTATCGGGGCTTCCCTGACGGACGCCATTAGTTTGGTCCACATCGAAGTTTTCCCCCCGGAAATGGACAGTGACCTTCTGGGCGTGTAGAAGTTGTACCCATGCTCGAGCTTCCCAGGGGGATTCCCCGACTTCCCCCACATCGTGGGCGATCTGTTCGGCGAGCGCCTCCTGGTAGATAGAGTCGAATGCCTTGCGAATGTCCAATTTGGCAATGTACATGGGGATTCCCCAGTCATGTGCTGTTCTGCAGACCTTCCTCAACATCATGATGAGTTCCACCCCTTGTCGATGGCGTCGTGACCACTGTAGTCTTGACGGTCCTTGTACCATATGGGCGGTTCGGTGTATGATCAGCTGCGAAAAAGTTTTCAGCAACGTCGAACTTAAAGTAATAGGTCTTGTATCCCCCCATGACTGGGGGGTGGGGCACTTCGCTAAGAGTACGGTGACTCCAGCTTCGAGGCCTTGTGGCAGCTTGCCGACGTACAGCAAGTCATTCAGAAAGTACAGCAGCTTCCCCCGCCAGTAGTCATGCTTGGAGAGGGCCTTGAGTGCTTCGTTGGCGATACTGTCCAACCCGCAGGACTTCCCATTTTTCCACCTTCTCTCTCTCTCTCTCTCTCTCTCTCTCTCTCTCTCTCTCTCTCTCTCTCTCTCGCTTGCACTCGGACAAGCTCTCTCTCTCTCTCTCTCTCTCTCTGTCTCTCTCTCTCGCTCTTTCTTTCTTTCCCCAGGTCTGAGGGCAAGCCCCCGCGGGAGCTGCCCGACTGTTGGTTGTACGCACGAAATTACGTGCGACTGGTGTTCGGTACTCCGCGGGCGGAGCTTACACTTCGGGTTGAAACTGCATGACGAACAATACGTGTTACTTTGTTGTTGCTCCCGCCCCGCTGCGTGTTGCCGGGCTGTTCCACGGCTGGCTGTGCTTGCAGCTTCGGAGTGTCTGCAGGCAAGCTTCCCGCAAGCATCGGCGCCCCGAAACAACCAGCGCCCATGTGTAAGACTGAGGCCTCGCACCGGTGTTCGGGAAGTGTACTTGCCATGCCCCGTCCAGTTAAGCAACAACAGTGGTACGAGTACGGTATGCTCCGCCAAGATACTGTAGACAACAACGCACTTACAAGTACGGTATGTGTCACAGGACTCGGGCTCTGCATGGACTGGTAGACTGGGGGATGGCCTCGGGGAAAAGACGACATGTTCCAGCTTGCTCGAAGACAAAGTGACATGAGCTAGTGCAGTACGTGCCGGCCACGCCCCCATGTTTACGGTACTTAGACAGCTCCTCTACTTGCCCCGCACAAGGTGGGAAACACTTTGGTACGAGTTAGACCTGAGCATAGATCACAGTACGCGCGGTCTCACTTTGTCTAGACTGCACTGCTACCTGCCTCGCTTAAACAAAACACACGTCCTTGCAAAGTGCATTAGAGATCACAGTATGCAGGGCCTAGTCGCTTCTGTCTGGGGAGCTGTACGGCGTTGGGCGGTCAGTGGGGCTGCTTGTCACTCGGCGCCGGCTCTCAGGCAGCTGGTACTCCTCTCGGGCCTCCCCTTCGTCCTCTTCTCGTTGTGCGCTGGCTTCGTCCACAGCTGTGGGTTGGGCCACCCCGACATGGTCTTCGTGACACCCGTAGAGCGAGGTCTCGGCCGGGTCGTCGTTGTATGTTCCCCCCAAAAAGTAGTCGCTCTGGATCCGCCTTCTGCGCTCCTCCGTTTCAGCGGGGTCTGGTGGACGCCCCGCGGCAGGTGTCTGGCCGTTGGGCAGGTGGCAAGTGACACCAACATCTTCTGCGAGGTTCACTCTGTCTCTCTCCCTCTCGCTCTCTGTTCTTTCTTCTTGGGCCAAGGCTGGGATGGGGAATTGCCTCCCTTTGCTTTGCTTTGCTCGGGGTTTGCAATTGTCTCCCTCTCTCTCTCTCTCTCTCCCTCTCCCTCTCGCTCTCCCTGTTTGTTTCTCTCTCTTCTTCCGCAGAGCTTGGAGGGCTCTCTCTCTCTCTCTCTCTTTCTTTTGCGAGGGTAGAAGGAGAGGGAACGACCCTCTCTCTCTCTCTCTCTCTCTCTCTTTCCGTCTTTTGCGAGGAAGGGAACGACCCCTCCCCCCTCTCGCTCTCTCTCTCTCTCTCTCTCTCTCTCTCTATCTCTATCTCTATCTCTATCTCTATCTCTATCTCTATCTCTATCTCTATCTCTATCTCTATCTCTCTCTCTTCTTCCCCGGGGCATGAGGGGTGTCTGACGCCCCTCGGCCTAACAGGCCCCTCGTAATTCGTTGGGGCGTTGGAAGAGAGTGAAAACTGAACGCTTTCCCCCTGATTCCCTCTCTTCTTCCGCCGGGCATGAGGGGTTGGTTAGACTCCCCGGCCACTAGGGCCCCCCCATATTTTGTGGGGACTTTGGAGGAGTGTGAGAAAGTTGTCTGTTGCTTGCCCCGGTTGATCATTTTCCCCATTCACTGTAACTCTAGTCGCACCTACTATACGATTCCCTCTCTTCTTCTTCTTCCCCGGGGGTTGAAGGGCTGGTCAGGCCCCTCGACCTTATAGGGCCCCCCGATGTCTGTACGGAGGCTTCTGGAAGGGTGTGAAAGGAAGGACAGTCTGTTTTGCTAGGATTTGTCTCGGGGAATCTCTTCTTCCCCGGGGCGTGAGGGGCGTGCGAGACCCCTCGCCCTTGAAGGGCCCCCCGTTGTTTGTGGGGGTTTTAGAAGGGCGTGAAAGCTTGTAGCGGTGTGTTCCTTGGGTCGACACAAGGTACATTGGAGCATAAATCACTAGTTAGAGTACAGGTTCCCCCGGGATTCACACCGTACAAAATCGACTTCTTTGGGTCGTTGTTGCCGGGGTCAGTGTTCTTATTATCAAATGTACTGAGTACTTAGGTCAGGTGAAGGATGGAACAATCAAGATATCCCCCGGCTGACAGTAACGGTGAATCTCTCTCTCTCTCTCTCTCTTTCTTGTTTGCTGCCTCCCTTGCTTGCACTCAAGCAATCGGCACGAGGCCTCCGCGCACGTTTGCACCGGTCTGGCGGTCTGCGTGACACGTCGTCTCCGGAACGAGGCACCGTCTTGGACCGTGGAACCCCCAACCCTGTACACTTCCTAATTCAACCTTTCCTGGCCTCGTCTCCCTCTTTCTTTCTTTCTTTCACAAGGCTTGAGGGCACGCCCCCGCCTGGAGGGCTGCCCCTTGTTGGCGGCACGCACGGTATTACGTGCTCTGCGCTACGGTTACCGACAACTGTTGACTCCCTCTCTCTCTCTCTCTGCTTTTCTCTTTGCTTTGCTTTGCTCAGGGTTTGAGGCGGGAACTCTCTCTCTCTTCTTCCCCGGGGCATGAGGGGAGTGCGAAACCCCTCGGCCCTAAGGGCCCCCCCGATGTTCGTGGGGCTTTTGGAGGGGCGTGAAGATTTGGTGACGGTTTTCCCCCGGTTCGTTCTAGTTTGTATTTATCATGTTCTCAAAGTACATGTAGATGAGGGATAGTTGCCGGGTTAGTCACCAGTCTCTCTCTCTCTCTCTCTCTCTGTCTCTGTCTCTCTTTTCCTAGCCCTCTCCTAATGTTTTCATCATGATCAGGATTCCTTCCTCCGCCACCGGACTAATCGCACTGTTGTCCTGAAGAAGAACTTGCCCATCTGTGTTCGGAAAACCGGTGGATTTCTCTTCCAGAGTCATGGGCATGATGGAACCTTTTCGCAACAATAGCGGAGATCTCACAGCGCAGGGCAGCTTGCAATGTCACCGACCCTGCATCAAACAACCAGTGTGCACATCTTACAAACGTATTCTGATGTACCACAGGACTTGATGCGACTACGACTACTACCAATTCGACCACTGCTGCTACGACTACGACAGATACGGCTACTACCACCAGAAGACAAATACGATTACCACTGCTACAGGGGATTGCCACCACCACCCCTTGCCCTGCGGCAGCGCGAGTGCTGTATACCATTAGCAGTACCACTACGGCTATCGCGCTGACCACCACTACTACGACAAAGACGACGAAACTTCCTGCCTGTGCTTCTGCTTCGGCATAACCTTGCTTAAATTTATTCCGGCGCTTGAGCTGTTCTGCAGGCCTGCTTCTTTCAGAAGGAGGCTGCATCTGCTCTGCACCAGGAAGACCGTGGTGGTCTGCAACGACGACACGACTTCGGGCATCGAGGGACCGAGATGTTTCAGCCTTCAACTTGAAACCGGAAGGATGTCGCTCGAAAAATCGCCGATGTCCGAAGGCAACTCCTCGTCCCTTGAGGACGCCTGCAAAACGATCTTCCGTCCAGCAGGCAGCTAGACCTGAAACTGAAAAACTTCTAGAACTGCTATGGATTATAGGTGCACCAGGACCTTCGGAACCTGGCCTGCCCGCAGGCAGGATGCACTAACGTTTACAGCTCCCAACGGGCACAGACTCAGCGTCATGCCAAGCAGGAGGGGGTTTCCAATCTCCCGATCTTGTACACCACTCCCGGACCGTCAATTCAGGCGTGGATTTTGAGACTCGCACCTCAATTTCGTTCTGTAGCGGGTGCCTGGCCAGGGCATCTCTTGATTGGCGCAGCAGACGATAGAATTCTGACAGAAGCTATGGTAGAAGCGTGGCATGTGTGGCAATGCCCTGCCTCAAAGCTCAGACCGTCCGCCGCGAGGATCTCGAGTGCAGCAGAAACCGCAGCGTTTGGCGCATCATTTCGAAGGAGTGGATCTCCTGTGTCTGCACTCCAGAGCTGCAACCAACCACCTGGCAAGTGTTCATTCACCACGTACGCCAGAAGCTGAGCATGCATCATACCCCGGTAAAGTTGGGAGGTCTGCATACCACCAGGATGACCACTTCTGGGTGCATCCAGCCCAATACAAACTGTCATCAGACTGCCCAGGCCATCTGCATTGTCAATGCAATCCAGAACGATACTCTCTTGCTCTGTCGTGGCGGAGACAGTGCTTGGCTGTGAACGCAGCTTGCGCGAGGATTCCTCGAAAGAGAGTAAGGAGAGGTGCCTATGTGGAAGTCGGTGGCGCAGGCGCCTTTGCAGAATCGGCTTTAACCTGTCGCAGAACTCATTATCCGGCACCAACAAGGCTAGGCGATGCTGAAGGCTGATCCCAGGAAACGTCTCCACCACGTGTCGAAGAGCTCTCAGGACGTGAGTGGTGTACTGTGCATATCTTGTCGCATCAGGACTCGGTGGCGTTGAATGAAGAGTTTCTTCCAGCAAGTGGAAAGGACAGGTGAACCCACATGGGCAGTCTGGACTCCAGTCGTCGCAGCTGAAAAGGAACGTCTTGACCGGTGGCCCACCAAGGCCCAAGCATGCTACAGGCTGTTCTTCATCGTCTGGGCTTACCAACATCGATGGACTGCTTGAGCTTGGGAGCTCGGGAAGCTTGAGTTCCGTAAGGCCTGGACAGCGTGCGCGCGAGGACGCGAGGTGTGATGGGTCAGACGGAAGCCAGTGGCTGTCTGCAAAGATGCGCAACAGCGAGGTACTGTCCGCCTCAAAGCACTCAGAAAGGACATTTGGAGTTCCCTCAAACATGCCGAAGTCAAAGGTCTCGTCCACGTTGAACACAGGCTCTGTGTACACGCAGTTGCCATGCAACTCCGGAAGCAGAAGAGTCGTATATGGAGCATGGAGAAGTGTGAGCCTGGAAAAGGTGTCCTTCATCTTTGCCCTGCACCGTTCTGGGGTGCCCCTATCACCGGAGTCCTTCCGAATCTGATCTGCCAAGCACTGCACGAAATCCAACACTTTGGCCTCCGTCGAAGCCACGTACAAGCCCTGAGCCGAGGGGCTCACCTCAAGAAGGTCCAGAAAGGAGGCTGCCAGGCTCGGCGAGGAGAGCCGGAGATGTATCTCCTGAAGTGAAAAGCATTGAAGAGCTGAAGAGAACACGGCAAACACTGCTAGCTCCTAGTAGCTAGCCGCTTTTCTCTTGTCTCCGCAGCAAGGCCCCAGCTGTTGATCGCTCTTTCGCCGTTAAAGGGTCCTGCAGGCCGATCATCTCCTTCCACTTCATGCGTTGCTCCGGCGCAAGCTCCCCAAAAGCGAGAAGGCTTTGCTCGTAGACTTCCAGGAACCTGGCTTGGTCCACTTGGATCTGCAAAGGATCGGCGACGAGGAACGCGTTTACATCTCGCTCGAAGTCGCCGCCCAGGACTCGATCCCTGAGCTCCTGCAGCGCCGGAAGGGCTGGAACCTGGATGTCCAGGCGCAAGACCGACACACCCGAAAGGAGCTTCAGAGGACCGTAGCCATCCAAGTAGACGCTGCGAAGGCTCCGACGGAGTCCATCATACAAGTATCCACCACCTCGGCATGCCACCAGTGACAATTTCGACACCGGTCCGACACCCTTGAACTGAAGGCCGTAAGCCTAAGCAAGTGGACACCAGAAATCGAAAGCTTCCAAGGGCCATGACTACACTCTGAGTGTGCCGTCGCAAATTGAGGCTTCTATGCTCGCGAAGATGGAAGCTCTGGGGATCTCGCCGCACGCATCCAAAAATGCCTCAATGCTGCGACCAGGTAATGACGAATCCACCATGGAGGCCTCCTCCTTGAGGGTCAGGTACAAGGTCTCCTGCAACATCTTTCGAATCGCTTCCCTTGCCACTAGAAACAAGACGGAAGCTGTGATGAGGATTCCCTGCAGGAGTCGACCAATGGATTGCTCATAACAAAGCCCGTTGAGCAAAGACGGAATCCAAGGATTTAAGAGGCCGATTCTGCTGCACCTACGACTTGCAAAGCATGGGCATGCCACGCAGCGTCTGGAAAGCGCTAAGGCCAAGTGCACTAACAGTACAACTCACAGAAAACTCTCGTTCCCACTGTGATACAGGCAGACTAGCAAGCGCAAAGAACGTGCCTGGATGAAGAACACGTGCATCGTTTCAGGAGGCTGCGGATGTGATACAAGCCCCGCCACATAACGACAAAGAAACGGAAGAATCTCGAGATGAAGGTTTGAGGCTACATGGAAAGACATGTCGCACGCTTTCTGACATGTATGATAGAGATCAACTCTCGACCAAGACATGGTCAAGAGATGTTGACATTCAGCAGGCCAAAAGGAGAAAACAACTCTGCACACACACACACACACACACACACACACACACACAGCACCCACAGACGCACGCACGCACACGCACGCACGCGCACACGCACGAACGAACGGACAAACACACCGAGGCCGAGCAAGCACGGCTTACCCAACATAACTGGCTACTTCTTTAAAAGGGCAACCAGGAGCCAAGCACGAGTACTTCAAGTGTAGTTATGAGTAGGACTTACAACCTATATTCTGGTGCCTTATAACCCCACGTATAACTACCCCTGAACCTCCAAGTAGCAACAAGAACCCCCTTGAGCAGTCCTTGCGGATGCCCATGCTTCCGTCAAGGAAGTCCTCCAACTTCGTTTGCGTCCCGCGCGAGACGGTGTCTGTGTCTCTGGAGACACTGCAGCCCATCGTCTCGGAAGAGTTAACATAGGGGCCTTAATAAGTAGAATAGGGTTTTGGGGCCCAGTATACTACGATTATTTAGGCCCCTATAGTATGGCATCAACTACGAAGGGGGGGTTTCTGTGGCATCCGGCCGAGCACAATCAACCTCAACGATCCCGAGGACCTGGAACGAAGCCTTTGAACAACTACACCAAGAGGCCAAAAATCCTGCAGGGAAGATATGCAATTCCCATTCCCACGACACTCAAGAGGACGAAATCAGAACAGCCGGAAGTCAAACATAGTCAATCCCTCAGCCGGCCTGGCTTACATGGAGCGCGAGCCCCTGAGCGTCGGAACCACGGGCCTGGCCAGCTGTCGTGCGGGAATATGGCGTCTGCTGGGGAACTGAGGGCTTCTAAGCCTCGGCGGTTAAGTCCGTCGATTCCGCAACTCGGGCGCACTGTTAGGTAGGTGTAAGCATTCTAGCTCCGCAAATGCGCTCAGGCTCTGAGCTTGAGAGGGCTGCCCCACATTAAGGTTGTTTGAAAATGTGCACGTTTTTCAACAGTGTGCACGGAAACTCGGAACAACTGCAAAGGGCCAATGCGCATTGAGATGGCTGGATTGCTTGGTCGACGCCTTTCAATACAATCACGACTTCCCGGTGCGCATGTAGGGCTTAAGTTGGCAATGTCCGGTGGCTTCACGATCCAACGCTTCTTCTTACTTGCGCTTCGATATCGACACGGCCGTTGGCAGTCACTGGTTCTTCTTGCATTGTCACATCCATGGCGACAGTTTCCTTGGCAACCATCAGTGCCTGCTGCGCGAAACCAACTCTGGTGGCTCCAGCAAAGGCGTTCCGGTGACGTCCAAGCCGACGGACGAATTCCACAGGATTTTGCAACAAGACGAAGACACAGGCATGACCAAGCACCATGTTTCAGCTCTCACTCGGCAGTCCGGAAGAGCTAAAGGCATGCAACAAACGATGCGTGAGTTGTAAGTGCTGGGTGGCAACAAGAGCTTTTGCCTTCCATTGGAGATCGGTTAGTTAGCCAGACCTTCGGCTGAGTCAATGCTCAGGGCTTGAGTATCACAACACCACACAATTTACTGACACGCACCCAAAGGATTTGCAACACAAACAGGAGAAGCTGCACGGAGGGCGCTTCGAAACACCCAGCTCTTCAGAAACGAACCTCGTGGTGGTGGCCATGGGCATGCTACTTCAAAGGCATTGGACATACAGGCATCCGCAAGCCTTGCGACAATGCGACACAGCAGCCCACCATGCTGCGCTCGCACGAGGACTCGAGCGCCGTTACGGAGGCTGGGTTTGCATAATGCAGACTGCCGTTGGGTTCAAGTTGGACTGTAGGTAAGCTATTCCGGGCTCACGTGAGGAAAACCCAGGACTCAGTGTCTTTATTGTCTTGCTGGTCCGTGCCATGCCCTGTCACCGGTTAGGTACTGTGCAACCTCATAGGGCAAGAAACCGAAATGTAAAACAACTCTACGACCCACTATGATAAAGATGTGGGCCAGCTGGAAGCTGCAGAGGCAAACACCCACAAATCGCACTGGACGACTTGGCAGCTCGAAGATGTGGCCAGTCCAGCTCCTTTACGAAGCTATGTGGCTATCACAAGGCATAGGCCAGTACAGATGAAGGCTCTCCTTGCATAATCTGCGATGCATCGTCGGAATCTACCGTGGCATCCACGACGAAAGCAACATGCCCAAACTCTGAACCCGTGAACCTTGCCCCCCGGACTGTCTTTGTACCCGGAGTCTTCTAATCACTGAGTGATGCGCTTGTGGCATATTCCATCTGTCTCAGCGGCCGCCCCCAGCATGCTGGAAGTCTGGACTCGCTAGACTTTGTGATGTGCATGCGTCCAAAGATCTAAGTCGGACGATGAGAAAGCCTCTGGGGGCATGACTGTGCTGAGACACAAGCACATGGTTTCCGCTGAATCCGTTTGCGACTTGCTTGCAAATTTGACACATCACTCTCTGTAGGCACTTCATCGAATATCGCAGAGAGAACAAGATTGGACGGTGTTCTGACCAAAGTCTATGCACAAGTCGATCGCGCTTTTCCAGACCTCAAAGCCTCAAAGCAACAGCAGAACCATCTACTACTAAATTGATGGCGCAATTGCTGACAATCCTACAACACCCGTACCCTGAACCTGTTCAGGATTTTCCGCTTTAAAGGCCACGGAGATGCCGTTTCAGCTTGTTGGGGGTTGGGTCTGCTGATCGCTGGGTATTTTCCTCCGGGTGCCCACATGGCCCTTTTCGCGCAAGTGAAAACCAACAATCTTCTTCATGCATAGCCTGTGCTTAGCTTGCGGCCTACGTTGGCTAGGCAGAGGTTTAATTTCGATGTCAAGTCCAGGTGTGCCGACTTCCGCAGCGGGTCTGCACAACATGAGTCAGAGAAGACAGCGCACAGCAGGCTTCATGGACCCACCCAAACCTCCGAAACTCGAACTCCGCGCAAACCCAAAAGCCAGTTCCAGTTGGGTTTTGGGTGCTTTTGCTGCGGGTTTTCCGGTCTGGGGCTTGTGCCCTCCCTGGGTTGGGTTTAGGATTCCGGGCCATAGATGTCGATCCTCAGACACGGAGAGGATCGGGCGGATTTGCTGTTTTTTCCCTCCCACTTTGCAAGGACAAGCTACAGTCTCAGGATGCAGAAGCCAGTTCAGAGGAAGTTCGAGGTCTGTAATCGCTAATGGGCTAGTGGCCCATGTTCCCCGCATGCTCGTGTCTGGTACCCATTCAGGCCCATACTGGCATGCACAGGGCCTCAAAGAATCAGCTGTTGTTGCTGCTGTCGCACTCACGAGCCACTTGCACTAGCAATCCGAAGATTATGACTACCAGTAGGGCCGAATGCTCCATCATTCCCAACTAAAAAGTGTCTCGGACATGAAAAACTATCGGAATCTATCGTTTAAACAAAAGCCTTCCAGATTATCATGAAAGTTGTCGTCTACGACGCCTGTCGGAACTGAACCATCAGGGGTCACCTCTATCGGACTCTAGCGTTTGCATTGTGCTTGAATTTCTGCTAGTTGCATCTTTCAGCCAAGCCCTGCGCTCTCTACTACTTCCGCCTCACGCTACCGCTCCGGCTCCTGCTCCGGCTCCGGCTCCTGCTCCTCCTGCTTTCCTCGCTCCTCCTGTTCCTCCTGCTGCACTACTACCGCTACTACCGCTATACTGCACTACCACTACTTGTGCTGCTCAGGGACCCATTCGGATTGCCGGCGGCTCAGCTCAGCCAGGGTTGCCGCGGCCTGGTGGGCTGGAATGGGGAACGGCAGCACAAGTGATGGTTAGCAGCATTTCTTGTTTCTAGAGTCTGGCTTTGCAATGGGGAAACGGGCTTGAGGATTGGGCCGGACAGCTTGCAGGTTTATACTGCTTTCATGTCGCACCTTGCATGCGAAACACCTCCCACCATGCCAGCCGAGCCACAGGCTCTTGAGAACGGCCTTGCCATCGGCATCACACCAATGACGGAATGCACCAACGAGGGTCTCCTGCCGCTTCTGGCTCGGCCGCTCGGCGATCTTTTGAGGCTCGAGGTGCCCCCATGCTTCGATCATTTTGTCACAATTACCGAGGTCGTCATCAATTGCATCGGGCGGCTGTTGCTCCTAATGATCCCCGTTCTGCCACCAACCGTGCCAACCTCCAGGACACTCTGCACAGGTTCAAGTAAGGATAGCCAATTCCGGAAAGCAATGCAATACATGCTCGAGAAAGAGTCCACAGTCACCACTTGAACGTACTCAAACCAAAACAGGATCTTCTTGCTACTGTCCGCATTCTGTGGTTCCGAGATGTTCCGGAGTCTCTTCTTCTTTGTTTTACATGCTGCTTCGTCTGGTTCTGGTCACCTGAAGAGGTTCTCTCTTTCGGCTGCACCCAGCATTTAACCTCATCATTGTCAACAACCTCCACCACCACCGCCGCAGCCAGCCCCACCACCGTAACCACCACCACGACCACCGCCACAACCACCCCACTATCATTACCATCACTCGCTTTTATGCCAAGGCTGCACTTATTAGAAACTTTTCTCAATGGCATGCCTCTGTTCTTCTGATTCCTATTTCTGCACCATCACCGCCATCGCCATGGGCACTACCGTCAGGCTGTCAGGCTGCCAGTCAACTCTTCAAACGTGCAGGCTGACGGAGGAAGCCGAAACAACCCAACCCCAAGTGGGAAACTCGAAAGGCAGCTCAAAATCCACGGCACTGCCTGCTCTTGCGGCATGTGCGAGCGGGCTCGTACGAGCCAAACTCCCAACAGCTTTCGGCGCGGGTTGTGCGCCCGCCACTGCAGGCAAGAATACCTCCGAGCCATCTCTTCGACTCCTAGTTCTTGTGAGCACTAGTTGTCGTCTCTTGGGTGCGGTGCTGATGTACGGGCTTCGGTTGCTTTCTGAAGCCTTGGAAAGCTCCAGGAACGGATGCGCAGAAACGACCGTATATGGCTGTGTTAGACAAGGAGTGACAAGCTCCACAAGCTAGTATCCCTCTACTAGACAAACCAGAATCCATAGGAACCCGACAACAAGCAGGTTTCTCTCCAAGATGCCCTCCGAGCCCCATGCTGTGGTCTACGTCCTCCACCAGCTTCCTCCAGCGGTTCGTGGCAAAGTCCACCTCTCAAGCTGGTCAGAGCCCGTCTCAAAGCCCATGCGCCCGTGGAGCCCTGAAGCACCTTCTGAATTCAGAAACCAACCAAGTTAGAAGCTTCCGGGCTCCAGGATGTCGGGTCTCAGGGCGAATCTGGCAACTTTGCCTGTTGACCGTTTGGCCGGACTTCGCACATTGCCGAGAAGCTCATGGACAGCTGTCAGCAAGGCTGCTTGAGATGATCACTTGCTATATATCTTCATCCAACAAGCCTGCAAGCTGCGAGGCTGTTACATGCTGATCCCTCGAATCGAAATTGGAAACCAAAGCACACTGCCACTGCAGCTCCAGCCCCCTCGACGCAGAAAAGGCGCCGAAACGTGCAAAAGCCCGTCATACCACCAGAGGTCCATTTCTAAAAGTGAGCTTGAAGGCTGCGATCGCGGAGCATTACAAAACAAAATTCCTCCAAGCCACTGTCTTGGGAGCCGGCATGGACATGTTGCCCCAGTTGGGAAGCTGGGTGGGGATCTGCGCCGTGAACGAAGGATAGCCTGGGTAACATTCTAAGTTTAGGACTGTTGAACTCGCGGCTCAGGAACTAGGTTTCGGGTAGTTGCTTCTCGTTATCTTGTGGTGCCGACTGGTAAAGAATCAAGAAGGGCAAGAGCTAGTTGAAAACCAAACATACATGGAAGACCAACCAGACATCCCGTACCTCGCCCCAAGGTGAACCAACGAAAATGTCTTCAAGCCGGTGCAGGCAACCTTTGCTCGACCAGAGCTCGACGACTGGACAATGATGCCAGAAGCTGTCCTGGTCTCCTCTCGCACATGGCCGCTGAATTTCAACTTGATGGTGCCGAGGTGTTTTTCCTCTGACTGTAACGTTATCGAGGTGATGGTTGCTGGGATTCGGGTCTTCCTGTCCGAAAAAGCAGAAAGGATGAACTTCCCCGTGTTATTGGACGAGTCACGGACCGGTTTCAGTTCAGTAGTCCGACGGTACTGGCAACTGCGGCTCTTCAAACTAAGCGCAGAGCAAACTGAGCAAACCTTGAAGAACTCGGCAATCATGTGTATTCTTAGCGTTGCAGGAACAACAAGGTGCCGTGTGAAACACCTTCCCATCACAAGCCTGCAACCTTGAATCGAGGGCCGGGCTTATCCCAAATGCCGAAGCCTCCCCAAGCTCTAAACCCATGCAGAAACCTCGGCTGAATCGGGCCAACCTCCTGAGGAATTACAGCACGTGCTGCTCTGAAGGGTTCCGTAAAGTCTGGGAGAGTCTCATGCTCAGAACTTGTGGGGCCGCATGTTTCAAGGGCGTAGGTTTCTCGCTGCGATAGGCCGCCCGTGCATTGACTTGCAACACCTACAACAGGGAGTCTATCCCGGCAAGCTGTACCTTCTGTTCTCAACACCGCGACGAAGCCCATGCCGTTCCCGTGCTAACTACATCTCGTGCCATCCGAACACCTGCAAGGGAGGTCGCCCCCCGAAAAAGACCCAGGCTCCTGCACAACACCGCACAGCAAGCAGAATTCCTACTGCCTTTGGGGTTTGAACCTCTTTCATAAAACAACAAACTCAAACTCTCCCGATGACTTTAAGCACGTCCACCGACAAGAACAAACCCGAACCAGCCTTCGCGGTTCTCCGAGAATTACCTGTCTTTACGGGGCCATGTTGACAATGATCCTGCGAGGTGGGATCTTTGTTCGGGGTCGCTGCTTTGTCCAAGCTCCGAACAGCATGCGAACTGCTCTAACCAACATCTAGAAAAACCCTGTCCTCGGCACTTGGGTGCGTCGAGAACTCCAAAAAGCTCGACGCGCAGGGATTTGAAAGGGGCGTCGGGCGAAAACATGTTCCAGCGCTGGTTTAATGCCTCGGTTGACGAGAAAGGCCTGCCGGGTGGGTGGGCGTGGCTGGATGGGTGGATATGCGTACATACCAGCACATGCGCACGTGCATTCGTATGTGTGTGTGTGTGTGCATGTGCATGCTTATGCACATGCACGAGCATTTGGCACACACACACACACGCACACAAAACTACGTAGCCTTATGAGGGTAAATATCATATATTCAGGGGCTTAGACATTCAGGCCGGAACCGCTTCTCTCCGCATGTAACTCAACATACGTATGCAAGCGTGCCGGGAAAATCCACAATCATGCACATGCATCTTGCTTATCTCCATGGGTTCCTTTTGATACGATGTTTTACCCTGCACAGCACCAAAAACAGAAACTGGCAGCCCAGAGTCCAGCTTTGCAAGCCACCCGTCGGCCTTTGGCACCAGCTTTGCGGCGCCGAGCATAGAACATTTGTCCTTTCGGGTTAGGTTGTGCAAAGAGCTATCGGATAGCCAGTGACCAGTGGCTACTGTAAGACAGCTCGCCGCCGAGAAAACATCGGGGAGGGAGCCAGAAGCAACCGTGTGAACGATCCGCACCGGGACAAAATTCCTGTTGCCTCTGTCCTGGTGTAGAGCCCAAACACCGCCAAGAGCATGACGTGTGAATGGAGCCCGCGGGGTGAGTAGAAACAGTGTTGATTCAACAAGGCTGTTCACGTCTGTTCAAGATGAGTGAAATGCTCCGACTGCTCCGACCTCAGGCTGTGCCCTAGCAGAAGAGACATCGATTTTGACGGAGTGTCCCCTCGGAATCTGCATCCCTCCGCCACGGTCACCAGCATCAGCACAAAGCCGAGCAGCTGAACAATCCCGAAGAGCCTGGCCAGAGTCACGAAACGAGGACTCATCCTCTGAAGATCCCTATGGACAGTCGGGCTCTGCTTCAGTTCCCGGAATCCAAAGCCAAGTATTGTCGGGAATTCGGATTCGGATTCTGTGCATGTGGGTGTGCGTCTGTGTCCAAAGCCAGTGCTACCTCTTTTCGATTGTCGAAGGGTTTGTGCTTATGATACGTAACCCCTAGCTTGATAGCGAGACTTCGTAGACTGCAGAAGGGCAAGGTGAACAAGGCTCATCAAGACCTCTCAACTTCATCCTCGTCCGACCTCAGTCATCATAGAACCCTTACTTCCTCGCTAAACCATGAATCCGAAAAACCTACTTTGCACTTTGCGAGTGGCCACTGCTGCGGTCGCGTCTTCGCACTCGGGGGGCCCCGTTGCAGAGCACGGCCCACTTGGGGCCAGAGGCGAAGAAGCAGAGCCTCGGAGTGGGATTGAAGCACAGTGTTGCAGGCTTCAGAGCATCTAGCAGCATCTAGCAGCTAGCAACAGTCTCCATAGGAGCAGAACTAACTGGAAATCTATGCTGCCAATGTTCACACAGATCAACCCAGAAAGAGAGATAGAGAAATAGAGAGATAGAGAGATGGGAGAGATAGAGAGATAGGAGAGATAGAGAGATAGGAGAGATAGACAGAGAGAGTGAGTGAGTGAGAGAGCGCGAGAGAGAGAGAGAGAGAGACACACAGACAGAGACACAGAGAAAGAGAAAGAGAGAGAGAGAGACACGGACAGAGGCAGGGAAAAAGAGAGACATATGCATATATGTAGAAAGAATTAGAAAGACAAACAAACAGACAGACTGACAGATAGACGGACAGACAGACAGACAGACAGACAGACAGGCAGGGAACGAGGACGAGGGACAGACAGTGAAACGGAGACAGACGCCTTGGATAGCAGATGGAGGGGAGTGGAGAGATCGAAGAAGAGCGAGATACAATTGAAACGGGCGAGGTAGAGAGAAAGGTGCTGCTCCTTGTATGAAGGGCTTACAGCCTGATGTTGCGGTGTGAGGTAAGGCCGGGGATGCCGGAAGACACCTATGCAACCTCCGGAACATGAAAACACTTGGGCAGAAAAACAAAAAAAACATACTGAACCTCCACCCAAAAAAATCCGACAGCCACGCCCGATCCCCGGTTGTTGTCTCGCCGGTGCCTCGAATCGGTCCAAGAAGGGTCTCGGAAGTGCCACCAGCCACCCGCTCATAGCAAAAAGCTGGAAATTCCCCACCCGCAGGGCCAGGTTCATACCGAAATGTAGGCCAAAGAAGAGGCAGAAGACAACCTCAATGCGCAACAAGTCGTGCCTACAACGGTGATTCTATGGGCCTGGTTGCGACGGACCAAGCTCAGACACAAGCCCCGAACGAACAAACTGTTCGACTTCTGTTCTGAATGGCTTCCTGGGGCGAAGTTGCAACAAATATCAACAAATCATTCCCAAGCTGTGCCCAGCCACCATCCTGGCAGAGGGGTAAGGCAAGAAAGCCAGCATCCAGGCAAACTTCTCCACATACCAAGTGGAATGTGTGAGGAGCTGGCACAGCTGTGGGAACATCGCCAGGAATCCTGCTGGGCCATCGAAAGAAAGGCACAAACTCGAGCCGGGCCCCCTTCGGGCACTTCCGCTGCCTGCCATGGGCTCGCGGGCAAACTGCCGCAAGTGCAGCGTCTGGAGCACCGCGCTGCCTTGCTGCCACGTGCTGCCCACCTGAAAGTTCCAGAAGAAGCCCGAACACCCCTTCCAGCCCGGAACCCGTGGTTGCTCAACGGTTGCACTCCCAGGACACAAGGGAAAGGAGATGCCTGCTAAATCCAACCCCATCGTTTTCGTTCCTCCTGGCCCAAAACTACTGCAATGTTCCAAAGTGCCTTGAGCCTGCACTCTTCATGGGTTGGGGTCTGCGAAACTTGGCCCGAACAGGTAGCTTTGGAGTGTGCGTTGTGGCCTGGCACCTGTCGCCGTGTAGTGGAGCTTCGGCACTGGGTGTTTGTTTTCGCGGGGCTTGCCGGGAGCTGAGGGTCTTGCGTAAAGACTCAGGACACCTTTTCAATTGATAACTTCATCCCCGAGCATAGGGGAGAGCAAGCATAGGTCTGAAGCAAATCTTGTCCTACAAAGCAAGGCAGCAGGAGAAAAAAGCCCAGTGCGAGACGACTCGCAAAGGTCATGAGATTGATCTACAATCCCAAATTTGTGGAAAACGACTCTGGTGTCAACGGGGCTGTTGGACACGACTGTCCCTTTCCAGATCTTCAAAATGCAAAGATTCTTGTAACGAATCTCTTGTCCCTGCTCGTTCTGGGCAGGAGCTCCATCTAATCCAGGGCCAGGGAGGAGCCGGAGCCTGTTGGGGCCTTCCAGACTTGGGAGTTTCCGAAAATAGGGGACCCTAACATAGTACCCTAAATAGTAGGATCCTCATTATGAGGACCCCAAGATAAGGTACCCAAATTTTCGGAAACTCCCACTTGCCAAGGAAGTTCGGTGGCCTGTTGACTGTTGACCAATCACTCAAAGGCTCAGAAGGTTCTGGACTTCTTTTGGCTCTCACATCCCCACAGCAAGCATAGCCGGCCGCTTAGCCGGTACAAGAGATGAGAGGCGAAGCAGGTAGGGATCTCCTCAAACCATATGACACTTCGGGGCGAAGTAACTTGGCCGGCCATATATTCTTCAATATTGAAAATCATGCAAGGACAGCGCGACAGGTTACGGCTTGGCTCCAAAACCCAACCTCTGGCTTAGGCTCCTAATTGCCGGCTCGCCGCTTTTGTTGCTGCAGTGTATTCGTACCTCAGTAACAGACAGAACCCTGACAATACAGCAGTCTGAAGAAAACCTCCCCTCACCGGCAAACAAAAGAGAAAAAAATAAATAGAGGACGACATGCTCCTATGCATGTGCTATTTGAAAAAGTGCCTTGCAGTTTGGGAGTTCATGTGGCACGCGGCATGCTGATGCGGTCAAGTCGACTTATTGAGGGAGCTGCCCGAGCCAGTTTCACGAGGAGCGAACGTCAGCTCTACAGACTGGGCTCGCACCGGCGAGAGGACCAGTGCATGTCGCAGAATCACCCTGCACCCTCGCTGTCCTGAGAAAACCTTCCGCGGGTTCGGGCTCTTATCTATCAATCTATCGCCTATCTAACTACATTCTTTTTACGACTACATGTACATAATTGTACATACGGTTTGACATCCCCAAACCTGGACAGCAAAGGTGCATCGATGCCATCTGCATCAGAAGAAGGAAGGCACACAGAGGAGCGGCAGTGCCCCCGTTCAACCTCAGTCACAATCGAAAATTCTCGACTGGCCCGAGGTTCTTTGCCTTACATGTACTAGCCGATTTGGTGTCTCCACTTGGCTGGACCTGTCAGTGTGCGCAGCATTCGGCACAAAAGCCACGTAATTCCAGGCCCTTGCACCACTTTGGAAATCCTGCACACGCTGCCAGGCCCAACACAGATCAAAACGTGCCAAGCGGCACCTGGGAAACACAACTTCCGACTTGCTCCCTCTGCTCTTTGACCAAGCTGCTGTGATCGCTGCTTTTGCTCTCGGGCTCTGGGACTCGGGGACTTACAGTTACACAGTTTAAGCTGAGAGGCGGCAGCCTAGCATTTGAATACTTGCTGTCGAAGCTAGGGCAACAAGTTTCGATAAGCTCCCGACCGTGCGTCTTTGCGGTCGTCGTGCTCGTCCTTGATTCAATACATTTCGTTACGGTCTTGTTGTTGGGTCGAATTCATACCCTGGTTCTTCGAAGGTGTCGATGTAACAGTCGTCCACTGCCACTCCACCGCAACACGGCTACGAAAGCGGATCAGCCGTCATACCACACGTGCTGGCAGACGGTGATCAAACTCCATGAGCTCCTACACCTACACCCAAATGTCACACACGCCATCCATGCTGCGGTGTCAAAGCTTCGCTCTGAATGTTTTCCTCAAAGATGCATCGACAAGGGCTCCAGCCCTTGCTGGGATCAATGAAGATTTTGTGAAGTGCTTTCAAGCCGTTGCTCTGGTGCCAGAGTCCCGTACGATTGGGCCCGTCGACCACTATCGTGGCACATTCAGTTGTGACATGTTGTGACTATTTCTTAGTTGTGTTCGTCTTAAGTTTGGGACGCCCAGCATGTGGCTTCGTGAGTACTGCGGCATTCTTCGACGTTTTCTCGTTTGGCTGCCTCGGCATGCTAAGATTTTTCTGCTTGTCCCAGACCTCCGTCGAGGTATGGTTCCAGTTCCAGCTCTCTGTTCCGAATCATTGCTGCACCGTGTTTCCAAGACTTCGCCATCTCCACAGACAATCGATGATCTGAACATGTGCCAGCACGGAGCATACTGGAGATACGTGCGGTGGATGTGCGCCTGCTCTCAAGCACCACAGGACTTCTGCGTCAAACAACATGTGCGTCATCAAATCCGCGTCGCGCGAGAAGCCGCGCAACCCTGATGCGCTTCTCGTGGAACAAGTTCGGACCAGAACTTCCTACGAAAACATATCAAGGAACCCTCCGATCTCCTGCAAAACATGCGAAAAGTGGGCCCTTGCCTTGATTTGCCCTTGCCTTGACTTTGATGGAGTTTTGTCCCTGAACCCACGTCTAGGTCCCAGGGGCTACGGCTGCGTCCTCGCGACCAGAACCCGGGTTCGAGCAGGCCGTGGACTTCATGCGCTCACGCAGTCCGGACACCGGCGTCCTCAACTCTGCCTGCGAGAGGCTGCGGCTGTGGAATCTCTGAGGCAACAAAGCATTTTCGAGCGTGAGGAGGGATGTAGGACCGGGTTCGTACTCGACTGAAGGTCCGGAAAATACATTGGGCTATCAGTGCTCCCCATTCTATATAGCAACTCGCACTCCCAGGAACGGGCTAACCGATGAAACAACACATGAAGATTAGCATTTACAACTCAATAAACGGTGAGCCAAAAAAGAAAGGACCAATCAAAATCTCACACTATTTGCGGAAGATCCTGTGAACCACCATATTGTCTGAGAAGGACAGTGGTGCTTGAAACAATTCAACTTGAAAATCTTAAAATGGGGGTCAGTAGATCCAGCTGCGAGCCTGCAGCGTTCAGGTGTTGCCGCTTCAGAGCATGGAACTTCGAGAATTTGGGTCGGCCGCGGAATATCGTAAAGAATGGCCGAGCTCTACAGTGAGGTGTTAGATGGTGTTAGGTATCCCAGCTACGCTGTCGATCTGCCTGACCATTCCATAGGACCCCGCACTAATGCTCTCAAGAACGCCCCTGTCCCCTCATGCCTCGTCCTGGACAAGCTCGGGTTCTACACGCCGTACTCTCTTCGACAGGGAGTTGGCGGCATCCAACGACCAAACATCCTGCACTAGACATGAAGTCTAAAAAGTTTTTGTGCTCATATCGAAAATCCGCCGAGGCCAAAGGCCCAGGCGTCTTGGTGGTTAGCTAGGTCCACCTAAAGTTTCCTCCCCCTTTTTGCTTTCATTTCCCACTCCCCCCCCCCACCCCCTTTTCTTGCTGTTTT
The DNA here is from genome assembly GCA_905221615.1 of Symbiodinium sp. CCMP2592. Lineage (NCBI taxonomy): Eukaryota > Dinophyceae > Suessiales > Symbiodiniaceae > Symbiodinium > Symbiodinium sp. CCMP2592. The sequence goes on along the minus strand of CAJNDT010006178.1, from coordinate 238,289 downwards.
TGGCCATTTTTGCCGCCCCAAACGGGCACCAGCCCAGCACCCCACCGCTCCCCCACCCCCCCTGCCCCCGCATCTCTCTCTTCCGCCCTCCCCCTCCCTCAGTTCTGCATCAGCAAGTCGACGAGTTCTGTCAAAGTGCTGGTCCCCGCCAAGAACCCGACGCGGGCGGCGTAGCGTCATGACGTTGACCAGGGCAAGAGTGACGGTAGCACGGTCAATCGATCATCCACTTCCCCGTGACCTGTGCAGCGATCGCCGCAGCCAACTGTTTTCATCTTACCAAAACCTCAAGCAAACTGAATGCTACAACATGCTAGATGTCTGTTCGGGACGCTTTGAGAACAGTTAAACATGACACCAACTGACGCAGGAATGAAGAACCTCAAAAGGCGCAAAGTGCAACAGGACGACAGTTATACACCTTATTTGACAATGCTTGCTTGAATTCAGCGTTCAACTTTGATAGCATGTTTATTTGCTGCGAACGGCCCAACCGGTCCGCCAGAGGCTGAAGCTGCGCCCAGAAGAGAAGACATGTTCGGAGAGCGTCCCCACTGTAGGCCACCTTGGACGCAAGAATACGCACAAGCACGTTGATTCTCGCTTTTAAGTATAACCCAAATACAACCATTCCATTGTCCTCGTCGCTGCTGTTCTTGCTCGTGATTTTGGCTGCTTTTGCCGTGACTGTTGGCACTGCCCCTAGTTCTGACCATAATCCCTGAGCTCGCTTACGTGTTAACCCGGAGGCTCCGGTACTGTCAATATCATGCAGAGATCACAGCGTTCGATGCAGCTGATGATATGGAGCGGTATGAAGCGGACATGATCATCCTTCCGTGGTGCAACTGCTGCCGCGGCGCACAATTGTTCAAGCGGTGTTGCTGGGACAAGGAGAAAATCCTTGGCGATTGACCCGGCATGATGCCGTCAATAATCTAGACCAAGGATTTCAGCGATGGTTAGAACCACTTATGGCACGAGAATGAATGAAAAAAATAAAACACATAGCCAACGGTTCTGCAACAGGGCTTTCGCTGATGGATCGCATATGCTTGGTAAGCTAAATATGTACGAACCCGCATCCAACCCCGCAACACGAAACCACAAACCCGAACGGGAACGGGAATCCAAAAGATCAAAAACCGAGCTGAATCACAGCACCAGGGTCCAGCAGAGGAAAGCGGAAGTCCGAGTCCAGAAACCCAGCATGAAGCAGAGCGACGATGTCAAGTTGACCCTCGCTCAGTCGGGTTTTGGTTAGCGTGCGTGGAAGTTCACTGGAACGCTGTGAGGTTCTAGATAAATCGAGCGCTTCCGGTTTATTGAGCTTTCAAGCATTGCGAAACGCTGCAAACAGCATAACCGGTCGTATCGCGTTTTGTTTTGTCAACAGTTCCCGCTTGACAACGGGAGTTACAGCGTGTTTGGCGACATCCATCCGAACGACTGAGGCCAAGGACTAAATTAAAGCTCTGTTGACGCCCGAAGCCTCCGGAAGCAACGCGTTTGCAGAAAACCTGTTGTTCTTTGCACGCAAACTCACAGGATCTTGCGATTTGTGACGCGCCCTACCCCGGATATCCCCGGATCACTACCACATGTCCGAGGAACAGCAACATGAGCAGGATTCCTTCAGAGCCTGTGGCGGCCAAGTACAAATCCTTGGATCGCAAGCTTCGGCCAACCCGACTTTATGAAGAAATTCCCTTGGGCCACTGTTTCGGCTTCGGCACGCCCGCGAATTTCCAATAGCTGAACTTCACACGAGCAGCTGCCTGCATTGCGCTGCCACGTGCACACGTCTTCTGCCCCCAGCGAATGCTACTCGCCGTCTGAATCGTGTGTACGGTAAATGACCTTGCTAGTCCCATGGCCGCAAGACGAAGATCTGAGGCCAACAGCACGTAGTGAAAACAAGGCTCGAACATTGCCTTGCTTGCAATGTGCTCCACTGGGCAAACCTCAGACTTCTTTCGGTAACCAACCATTTATGAAGGCTCGTACAACACCGTCCCCTTGAACTCGCAAACCGTGCGATATTCAGCCCTAAAACAAGCTGTCACGTTGCTCCACCTGGAGCCGAGCCACTCCTTCCGGATCGAGAAAAGCGGCACGGTGCGAGATCAGCTCGGTCACCTGATGGGGTCCACCGTGGTTTAAAGCCGCTGCCTTGACTAAATTCAAGTCGTTTTCTTTTTCGCGCACCGTGGCGGGCTCCGTAGAAAATCTAGAACATCGACAAAATTGATCCCGCCAACATCTGAATGGCACTTTGCCTGTCCGGGTCAAACACTCAGGTCTCACGGAGACACGGGTACGAGTGGGACCTAACTAAACAGCACTGCATGGTGCCAAACCAAACCTCAGCCACGGCACGATACCAGCCCACGTACATCACGGCATGTTTCGCTGCAACGCGTCGTTTCAACACACACCTCTTGTACGTCCGTCCACTCCGGTCCCCGTGCGCATGCCCAAAATCCAAGCAACAGAATACGGCAGCCAGGACGTCGCTGAGGAGCGGTATGTTTTCATCGACGTTGGCGGCGCCACACAAGCGGAGGGAAAGGAGGCTGGCGGCAAAGGTCCGCGCTGCTGCGAAGGCCAGGAGCGCAGACCAGCGCAACACAAACGCGGCAGCGCACGCTTCCCAGGTTGTGTGAAGGTTTTGCAATGCATCCGCGAAAAAGAGGGTGGGGTCTTGCAAACGTAGCTGGTCAATAGACACTTACTGCCATTCTTTGTTTTTCTCCCCGCGCCTTTTTGCGACTGCAAGTCAAACGACAATCCGAGCCACGTACGTGCGCCTTCCGCGGTCGCCTCGACCGACCCTTTTTTTCCCGCACCATTTTGCGACTGCGAGGTACGACGGGTCCCCGTGCTCAGCACGCCTCCGAAAGGAGCTCATGCAGCTCAGGCCCCGAAGTTGGCGGACGGGGGGCATCTCGAGCAGGGAGGCTGCGAAAGCGCACTGCGCGGCGACGGCTAGAAGGCCGGACCATCGCGCGACCCAGGCCGTGATAGCGGCAGGGCGCAGCGGTCTGGGTACGGCAGTGGCCCGATGCTGCGCCAGGAGGTGCAGGAACTGCACCGCTTCGGTGCCGAACCTGCCGCCAAATTCAGTGCCGAAAACGACGAGGCGGCACCTCCGGGCACGGCCGAGCTCTGGGTGGGTGCCGTGGCGCTTGTGTCTAGCGGCAGCACTGACGGTGTTGCTAGGGTCGCACGCACGGGCGGCTAGTCGCTGCCAGTTTTTGAACGGCCACGGGTGAAAGTCTCCGCCAGCATGTGGGAGTTCCGGCGGGTGTGGGCCAACTGGCGCCTTGAGGATCCCAGTCGGGGGCTTCGAAGCCGGTCCGGTGTAAGAGCGTTTGCGATGCGACTGCGGCTGCGGTGGAGGGGAGGGCAGCTTCACTGTCAAGCAGGCGCCCCGCAGCTGCGGGCGCTCGCGCCCGGATGACAAGCAGCGTGTCCTGCCACGAGGCGCAATGCGCGGCGCTGCTGTCTGCACGGGCAGAGTGGAGGCCTAGCCCACCAAACCGCTTGGGTAGCTGGGCGGCACGGAGGCCGATGGGTGGTAAGGGCGCCTCACCTCGTTCGAGAAGTGCAGCGAGGCCGGCGATGGAGGCATCATGCGCTTCTGCGTAGGTCTCATTGAGGTGCGGCGGCAGGATGCGCAGCAAATAGTTCGCGCGCGGCGCTGCGCAACACTGGAGGAGGAGCCATGAAGCCTGCATGCAAATCGTCCAGCGAGGGGATGCGTTGCAAAAGCCTCCTGCTCCTCGCGCTTGCGCTGCAGCTGGCGCGCGACGAAGTCTTCGTGGCCAAGGGGGGCCCAGCAAGTTGAGTTCCTCGCAATCCGGGGGGAAGCACCAGCTGCCAACCCAGATAGCGGCGGCCCCTCGCCGGCGGCGTTGCCCTCGTGCAAGCGAATCCACGCACGGTTCCAGAGCTCCTCGGCGAGCAAATCGTAAAGGGCGCGGGTGCCCTCTGGTAGGGCGACGACATAGACGTCGTCGAGGAAGCCGAGAACGGCTTCCCCGTCACGGAGTTGGCTTTGCAGGTCGTCTCAGCGATCACAGGGCTGCCTGCGCAACTTCCGGAGTGCATGCCTCAGGCCCTCCCTATTGAACGGGCGGCTGCGAGGGTCTGCCACGAAGCCGCGGCGCCGGGACTGCAGCACTGTGACAGCTCAGGGCCCGGCTTGCGAGAGCAACAGCACAAAGTTGAGAAAGGTGCGTCTCGAGCTGAATAAGTATCCTTTCGGGCAGCAAAGGCTATTGCAACATCAAATCATCCGTCTGTTGGACGTGGAAAAGGTTTGTAAAGAGTAGAAGGCGGCAGGCAGATGTCAGTGAAACTTTACATGGTTTTTTCCACGTTTTCTATTCGCTCGGTATCTGTTTTTTGCCTTCGGCGCTGCTTCTACAAGTAAGTCGACGAAGTCGACGGTGGTGGTCCATGGCACAGCCTGATGGGTTGAGGCGGGGAGGGGGCCATCTGCAAGGACCTCTCCTAGAGAGAGTTCCTGCCCGTCGAGTTCCGCCGCTGTAGAGAAGCACACGCGTGGGTGCTCGAGCCCCGCACCATAATGGTCGACATGCACGGGCGTACACAAGCAAGCACAAGAAGGTCAGGGTGTTTCGGTTAAAGCGCCTGCCCAGCTCAACCCAGAACACGACCAGCACTGCAAGCCGTCGTTCTGGGCACGCTCGCAGCTTGCGGTCGACAGTTTTACGGAAAGCGAATCCCTGCTTGCCAACCGCGATCTGCGCACCTTTGCAAGATCGAAAGGTTGTTAGGCGACAACCTCGATTCTGCACCCGTCCGGCAGGTGCAAGCGGCCCACCACACAGCCGAGGAGCAGCAAGTTCCGGCGCATGCCGACAAGAGCTGCCCGGTCAAGACATGGCATGAGGCCGCCCAAAAAACTGTGCGCTCCACCCCTGCCAGAGGGATGAGCCTTGTTAGCGCCCCAGTCGCTTGCCGCTGCGCCCGTAGCGGCTGGCGACGAGGTCGAGTAGCGAGCGCAAACATGTTTATCTGGATTGGCATGAGATTTTTGGTTCTCGGCTAAGCACATATCCCACAGACTATTGAATTAAGTTGGCTGGTGCACTAAGCTTGGGAACAAAAGTTCGTGGCGATGGCTTCTGGAACTTGTTCGACCGACCCGTTCGAAAACTGGCAACATTCTGACAAAGAGACTCTCATGCGCGACATCGGGCCAATTGCAACATCAGGCCTTGCTACAACTTGCATTTGCCGCCACCCACATCAAGCCACAAAGACACTTAACGCCTAAGCAACTCAAACCCTGCATGGATGTGCATTCCACCTAACGCGACGATTTATTAACCCGACGGCTTGAACAACGCCTCCACCACCAGTGCCACGCCCAGCGCAAGCCTGAAGACCGCCAGGGCGCGGAGATCCAGAAAAACATCCTTCACAGGGTTGCTTGTTTCACACACGACAATACGGAGCTCTTACATTCAAACCAAATCGCGCTAGGAGAAGCACATTGCTGGCATACACGCAGACATAAATTTTCAGAGACCGATATCAAACCTAAGACCTAAAGCTGCTGCTGCTAAAGGGTACCAACAAGCGGCAGGGCGAGGAATGAGTTGCGGTCGGGATTGGATAGCCTACGACGACAATTGCTGCTGGTGGCACGCGAAGCATACTCGCGTTGTTCAGTTCTGGGGTCGTTGCCACAAAATGCCCAACGCTGGAGCGACTTTGGTATGGGCAGGGTGGGTTCACTCGTGGGCACACGGCAATGGCTATCATTGATGCAAACCGCACAGTGCCACGACAGACACACAACTATTGAAACACATGCAAATGAGCAGATTAACGCTCGTGCAAAACCTCCTTCAGATATTCCGCATTTGTTCCCACCTGCCCAGTACATCTGAAATACTCATTTTGTCCGGCTTCCTACATGGACACGTCGAATCGTTCCCGACACTTGTCGAATCCAGCTGGAATGGCATATTTACAGAATTCTGCCCTTGGGGCAGGCAACCATGGCAAGCAGATCAGTTTGTTTTGTAAACTCTTCTTGCCTCCTGACGATGATCATCCTTTGTTTTTCCGCTTTGTTTGGCGACCGGGGAGAGGAAACGCCGCATGCCGCAAGCGAGCAGCGAAAATTGCGAGATCAATCGCACTGGCATAACTAATTCTTCATTCCGTTGCCCGGAAGCCTGCACCAACTTGCCATTCGCGTCGCTAACCACACTGGATACATTCCCCCATCGAGCTCATTACCCAAGCCACGCAGGCGCAAAGAAGCGCCGAGACAAGAACATTCCGTCCGAGTGCTCCTTCCAGCATGGCCCCCAGCGTTGTTGCATCCCGGCGCGCCATGGCACTCGAAGCTTGCAGTCCTCCATGTAGGCTTTCATGAGGCACCAGTGACCAGTCATCCGTTTGTTTGTACGTGGTTCGTTGCTGTCCTGTGGGAAAGACAATGATTCCCCGACTTGGACAGCTTACGCTGTTGCCATAACTACATACTAACTAAACGTGAAAAGATGCAAACAATCGTGTTTTGCCGTCAGTGGCAGTATTAACCATGTTTAGATTCTTGCTGCCCTGATATTTGATGGAACCAAGGCGGAACATGTGCCATCAATGCCAAAGTCCTTCTGAATAATAATAATGATGCGAGCCATTGACCATTGGAGGAAAGTATTAATGATATTTGCGCAAGGAAATTTTAAAAACTATATTTCTACACAGTTTCTGCTCCGCGGCAATGCGCGTGCTGTGGACTCGTCGCTGGTCGGGTGATCTACGTGTAAGTGCGCCTCTTGGCTTTGCGAACATTGCAGACTGTTCCACCCGAACGTCTACTTTTGCAACAGCACGGCAATGCTCTGGATGGATGGCAGCCCGTCGACGGCAACGTGCGAGCCGGTCCGAGGACGTGGGATTCCTATTGGTGGTGCAGCCCATTGCATCCGCGTGGACGTCTCGCCTCAATACGCGTTTCCACCATTAGCGCCGCAGTGGCAAATGCATGAGCTTTAATTCAAGCCCAGCTTCCCACCAGTGTGGCCTCGCAAGGGCACTCTGATTTTTGCACTCAGACGCAAACAAGTGGCAATGGACAGGAGCTATGCTGGGCAATCAGCAGCCTGTAGGACGCCACGCGTTCCCAGCGAGCTTCCGAATCGTAGGTTTCGCAGGACGACGCAGCTCAAGTGCACCCAAGCCCAGCTTCCCATCAGGGTGTGCCTCAAGGGCAGGGCTAGACGGAGCGCAACAAAGAAGCGTGACTGCAGTCCAAAGCAAACCATGCCACACCGAAGGTAGTAGCTGGCACCTGCATTGACTGTTCTTTCGGCACCCATCTTCCGAAGCTTGGAGCAAACTGACTGAGTTGTCGTAATGAAGGTGCTGTCTATAACTGCTAGCCACTGCAACTAATCCGTCAGCCGTCGCACTAAAACTCTGTGATGCCGTTGGAAAAGACTGATCGATGCAAGCATGGTTTTGAAAGTGAAGTTTGTTTTGGCTTGTGCGGGCATCGTTGACAGCATCAGCTGCACTCAGTCCCTGGCTAGACTGAGAAAGCAATTAACGAAAAAACGGGGAAAGGAAAGCGCAAGACCTAGAACGGCCTGGAGTGGCTTTTAAGCCCCCTTTGAGCCCCCCCTTAAGCCCCACTTTCAGCCCCCCTTCAAGCCCCCTTGAAGCCTTTGAAGCCTTTTTTTTTTGGCTTGCGCGGGCCTCGTCGACTACAGCTGTAGCACTCACAAACAAACCAACAAACAAACCAAAACAGCGGTGAAACAAGGCGGCTAATTAACAGAGGTCGACAGCTAGCTGCGGCGCACAGGCTTTGCCGGTGTTGGCCGTTCAGCACAAGCTACGGTGCCTCAGCGACCGATCCACAACAACCGTGGGCCGTCGCCCAAAGCTGTCCAAAACCATCGGTGGAGCCCAAGTCAAAGCTCCGGCCGCCGTTCTAGTTCCGTCGAACAACGGACAGCCCCGAGGTCTTGTTGTGTCACGATCGTGCACGGAAAATCCACAAGTCCACGGAGCCGACAACCAGTGGCGGGTGCCAGATCAAAAGACCCTTCGACGTATGTCGAATGTCATGGACAGTGGAACTGGGGCCAGCTTCCTTAACGGGCTCGCTCCGAAGTAGACGGGGGCCATTGATCCAGCAGGCGCTGCATGTCGCTGCCACCGGTCGGGAAGTGAGATTCCCGCAGGAGGTACAGCAGTTGATACTGGCCTTCAGTATACAAGGTCTTGAGGCGGTAAAAACCATACTGAAGCGTGTCTGTGTCAGGCTCATGAAGATGAGGCATGAGCTCCTCGGTAATGAAGGGAAGCTGAATGTTCGGGCCAATGCCACCCTGCTCCATGAAAGTCTGAGCCGCTGCTCGCCAGCTGTCCTGTCCCCAAGGGTGGCCGAGCCGGTACCGTGGACGGCTACCGTCGGGCATAGCATCCTGATTGGACTCTTGTGCCACCAAGCGGTGGATTAGAACTTGGGCCCTGCAGTCGCATGCATCGAAGAGGGCAAAGCGCCACAGGCGTGCTGGGAAGTAGAAGTCCATTTTTCGAGGGCCGCGCAACCAGAACACAACAACATTACTGAGCTCCCAACCGGAGGTGGTGGCAGCTGTGCGAAGGCGAGACAGGGCGGCATGCAAGAGCCCAGCAGACTGGATGGGGAGCGTAGGCTGTGCTTGCAAACCCAGAGAGGAATCATCTAACGGAAGCAAGAGTCGAAAGGTGCCTTTATAGACACCTAGGTGCGAAAACATTTGAGGGTCGAAATCCCCGCGTCTAGCTGGGAGAAGTCCACGATGGAAGCCTTCCATCATGCGGGCAGCGATTGCGATTTGGGGCTGGCCTACAAGAGAGGCCGGCACCTCCGCCTTGACTCTAATCTCCACAAACCGCAAGCCGTTGTGCTCGACGGGCGCGACCTTTGCGAGCTGCAGGAGGGAAGCCGCATCGGGCTCGTCGGTCAGGGCCCTGGTTAAATAGAACACCAACTGCACCGGGAGCAGGACACCGCAATGAAGAACGGGGGTACCCTGCTGCGGATCGGTGCTCGAGTTCCCCCCTGCCGTGGGTCGCTGAGTGTTGGAGTCGGCGCCACGGTGGCGTTTGCCTGTTTCAGTGGGCCCTCTCCTAGGCGCGAGGGACATTTGGATGAGGCTACCGTCACGGACGGGTGACTTGACGCCTGCCTTGGCATTCGGGAGCGAGAACCGGAGTCCATCCAGTTCATCCAAGAGCAACCACCACCAAATTTCCGGACGCGCCAACTCATACCACGATAATCAAAGACTCGGCCCTCGGGCAACCGCAGCACCGGGTCGCAGAACTGGGCCAGCGCTACGGACACTGCCAACAGGGGTGTGAGGCACACCCGGAAAGCCTCACTGGCCGTACAGTGTCGCAGCATGAGAGCACGATCGGCAAAGTCGACTACTCGCGCTCCGAAGTTCTGAGGGCTGATCTTGACTTCGCATGCCGGCAATGAAAGGGGAAGCGACAGAAGGGAGAGGCAATCCGTCCTGCTGGGCAGAAGATCCCGTAGCGCCAGCGCACTAGCCGGGCCTTCGAGGAGCTGCCCTTGGCCTGGTAGCTGCGAAGGATCTCATGCTGTTCTGCAAAGTCATCCTCCTCCTCAGGCGGGACACTTTTGCTGGGAACGGCGTCAACCCCGGGCACCAGGCGGTCTGGCGGGATGTCGACGGCGTCCAGCAATGCCGCCACTCTCTGGCTCCACGCAGTGTCAGGAGCCTTGGGAACTGAGGCGGCGCAGCTTTGGCTGCGAAGCTCTGCCGTCAAGCCAGGATCCTCTATGGTCGGTTCGCCATCTTCCGGGTCGGGCGATGCAAACCCATCTTTATCATAGAGAGCACGGGGCAGACCTGTGGTGGCGACCGGCGAGAGAAGGGCATCAGGTAAATCGGATTTATGCAGTAGCGTCGACACAAGGTGTTGGAGCCGCCCCAGCAACATCGTGTCGACTGTGTCAGAAGCAACCGCATATAGGTAAAACACGAGGCGACCAAAAGCCCCGCGGCGTCATTTTGACCCCGGCACACAGTTGTCCGCGTATCCACCGCGATGTGCGCCCCAATTGAAGACCGGTGATGCGGGGAACGGAAGGCGCTATAGGCTCGTTTTGGTGGCTTCAAGCCCACCCCCGTGGGTGCACGGAGGCGGTGGAGGCTGAAGCGAGGTGGGTTAGTGAACTCCAGCAACCCAAAAACGGGGTTCTTGGTGTTAAAACGGGCGTACTCGTATGGGCTGCCCAGTAGGACCGCTGTGCTCAAAATCCGTGCCGCGCAGGAGCAACTGCACGGGGTAGCCAGGCAAGCCACTAGCAGCAACCAGTGCACAGGCAACACAGAGTGGGGGGGTGCTGTTAACCGACCACTGCTGGTAGAATTCACGGGCCGTGTCACAGTCCTCGCGCGGCGGGTGCTGCGACCCCAGGCGCGCAAGCCCGTAGGTTCGATAAAGAGCCTCCCAGCTGATGAAGGTCTTGTGGAGCAATGCATGGAGCTCCAGGGCCGCGATAATGCCCCACCAATGGGACGGAGACGCAATGATCAGCGGGCCGGTGGGCCGTGTGCTGCCGGCTGTCAGTCGCTGGTGGGCATCCTCGCCAGACATGGTGAACCTACCGGCCTTGTCAACCAAACAGATATCCACCGCTCCAGTGGTGCCGGCACACACCGTAGTGGTAAAGAGGTCAATGAACACTCCCAATTCATGTCGATGACCGAAGAAAAATTCGAACAGAGTTTTGGCCTGCGCTTCGGTAGCGCTAGCGATCCCGGTGGGGGGAGATCTGGCAGCCGTTGCGAAACGAACTCGGAGAATGAAGTACCCTCAGCGACCACCCGGTGCGCGGCGCCGGTTTCTGCATTAGCCGGACGCGGGTTGCTCAGGCCTAATCCGTGTTTCAGGATCTCAAAGACCTTGGTGGTTGGCGTGACGACGGTGATTTTCCGCCCAGCCTGTACCGCGATTCGATGACCGCACATATTGTACGCTAAGACAAGGAGAACACAGAACCACTCCACCACCAGGCCTCTCTGAGCAATGTTGGATGCCTGTTTTGGGAGCCTAACGAAGTAGACTCCCGATTGATGCGTGCCATCAGCCGCAATCCGCTGCAAGCGCCTCGATGGCGTGTCAGCAGCCAACTCCCCAATGGTTGCCGGACAGGGTGAGGAGTCAGTTGCAGGAAGCAGGAGATTGGACTGCGGGTATCTAATGGCAGTTATCAACATATAGAGATCTGCGAGCAACCGCGTAGAGGCAACCAGGGCGAGGTTCAGACACACACCGTTGATTGGCTCTAACTCTAGGCCTTCCGCTTGCAAGGCAGAATGAGCCGGAGCAAGTATTGCTCCGACTGAGGACAGGCGATTGAGGTAGCACAGGAGCGCCTCACTAGACTGATGGAGGAAATCCACTGCAATAGCTGCTGGCGTAAGGCGGCCTGGGTGTGGGCAGGGCACATCGCCTACTCGTACTATGCCAGAGTAGGGAACGAAGTAGTGTTGTCCCTGATAGTTCACCCTACATCCCCGAATGTCACAAAGATCTTCAACAAGCCCCACCTCAGCAGGGGCATCCAAGCCGAATAGGCACTCGGAAATGGATGGACATACCGTCAAGCTGGTGCCAGGCGGAGGCTCCGTCCCATCCTTGCGGTGTCCAAGGCTTGACCATTGGACAGTATGAAGAGGCCCCCCAGGCGAGGTGGAGTGCACCAAACCGCGGAGCGCGTGAGCCATGCGCCCGGGAGGGTAGGGCTAGGGTGGAGGAGCAAGCTGAGCAAGTCCACGAATGCCAACCGGCTTCGCAGTGAGGCGCGCTAGGGTGTTGAGCTGCACATCGCCTTTACCCCCACCGGTGGGCTGCCGCGGATCTCCAGTACGGATAACGAGCTGGCAATCCGCATTGGCCAAGATGGCGGCCGATGCCGGAAGGCCCTCTTGTTGCCCTTCGTCAATGACAACGACATGGGCGTTTTTGAGAAACTCCTTGACCTCGCTGTAGGATGAGACCTCAACTGGAGGGCACCCGATCCTTGCGCAAGTAAAAGCGCGCTGCCAACGGATGGAGAGGTGTGCCGCGTGTCCCGGCCTCTTGTGTCAGGCCGGTCCGTGGCAAATTCTCCCAGCCCAGCAGCAGTGTGCTCAGCCGTCTCTGTGCGCGGCCGCGGCACATGGTCAAAATCCGGTTCAACCATTTCATCCCGCTGGAGACGCGTCGAACGACAATGAGGGGGCGCAACCACCTCGGCGCATCAGCAAGAAGATTGGTGGCAATGCGAACAACCGCGATGAGGGCAGAGTGCTGTTGAGCGGTCCAGTTCTGCTCCAACACAGCATCGATGCAAACGAGTGCACACCACAAGGAGAAAGTTTTGGAGGATTCCGCACAGCCCAGGATACCCAGCGAGCTGCGATTGGTGGCTCGCGCCGCCAAAATGCGGTGATGTGCCCGACAAGGAGGCCATCTGGGCTGGCCAGCAGTCGATGTGGCGACAAAAGGTTTCACCCATGAGAGCGGCCAGGGTGTGAAACTCATTCGGAACCAGAGAGTTACTGATGCGCCAGTCGCTGCAGAAAGCATCCCGCGGATTGGCCCGCTCCGCCAACAAGCGGAGGTCTAAGACACGCTTGCGGAAAATCACAAACTGCGTCGGCGTCAAATCCGGAGTGGACGGAAAGCGCGGCTTCGCAGTCTCCACAGCCTGCAGGAAGGTAAGCACTAAATGTACTTCGGCCGCAAAGTGACACCGTGGCCGCAGCGCAGGCTGTGAACAAAGACAACTAGGAGTTGGCGAAAGTCTAGCCGAAGCAGGCGGCCCTCTGACTGGGGACGATTCCCGCTTTAGCGATGGAAGAACCAGCCAGTGTTCGGCGCTGCCGACGTACGGCTCATTGAGACACAATAAGCCAAGCACGTACAGTGTGAGAAAGTTCTGTTTGCAAGGTTCACATGTTTCCGAGCGTTCCACTTGTTATTTTGAGTTTTGAAGGAACACCGGCAAAATGCAAAACAGAGCTGGCGAGGTTTATATACTGTTGCACGCAACGGCCAGCTGTGTACGCAGATGTGGCATCTGCTCGAGGAAAAAACGGCATAACTGGGCCCCAGAAATGGCTCCCAAATCTGAGCTCTAATTTGGGGCCCCGAATTGCGTGAGCTTGTATGTCCAACGAAGAAAGCCAAAATCTGGGGCCTGTTTCGGTGCCCGGACTAGAGCTGCTTTTTGAAACCCGTTTCAGCTGGAAAACTGCACGGAAAAACAAAATTCCTTCCGCGTGCTGTTTAGATCAACGTCCAAGAAAGCCAACATGCTGTGAAATGTGAGATACTTTTGGATAATTTGCCAAACTTGCCATCGGCTGCCGTTTCAAGACAAGTGCTTCTGTTCTTGTTCGGACAAGATAATTCCCGCACAGTGTGAGAAAGTTCTGTTTGCAAGGTTCACATGTTTCCGAGCGTTCCACTTGTTATTTTGAGTTTTGAAGGAACACCGGCAAAATGCAAAACAGAGCTGGCGAGGTTTATATACTGTTGCACGCAACGGCCAGCTGTGTACGCAGATGTGGCATCTGCTCGAGGAAAAAACGGCATAACTGGGCCCCAGAAATGGCTCCCAAATCTGAGCTCTAATTTGGGGCCCCGAATTGCGCGAGCTTGTATGTCCAACGAAGAAAGCCAAAATCTGGGGCCTGTTTCGGTGCCCGGACTAGAGCTGCTTTTTGAAACCCGTTTCAGCTGGAAAACTGCACGGAAAAACAAAACTCCTTCCGCGTGCTGTTTAGATCAACGTCCAAGAAAGCCAACATGCTGTGAAATGTGAGATACTTTTGGATAATTTGCCAAACTTGCCATCGGCTGCCGTTTCAAGACAAGTGCTTCTGTTCTTGTTCGGACAAGATAATTCCCGCACAGGGGAAGCCCTTCCAGGCTTCCTACGATTCTGTAGGAAAAAAGAGCTCCTGCAAGTGGAGCTTCCAGACGCAAAAAGCACCGCGCACGTACAGGAAGCAATCGAAACAGTTGAAGCTACAAGCTGAGATTAACGTCTGCCAGTACATGCCCCAAAATCCTCGCATCAGCGTGCCAGCATTTAGCCGCAGCAAACTTATCAAGAGCATTACAATAGGAGGGTGGCGAGCTTCATGTGCATCAGACGTGAGCCTGTTTAACGTCTTTGGTCTCGACCCAAACTACAAACAGCAGACGCGAGCTGGAGAAATCATGGGAACCCACATGTACTCCACAGGGAACCGAGCTGACACACTGCAAGAGCCAACGGAGCCCGCCCAGACCTTTGCGCAATAAAGGCTGGGAAAACCCACTCGCAATGCTGCAAAAAGCAAGGAACCCACAGGGAACCCACCGTCGATGCTGTTAAACCATGGGAACCCGCTAAACATGCTGCAAAAAACCAGGGAACCCACAGGGAACCCAGCTGCTGCAAAAGCTAAGGGAGCCCGCCCAAACCTTTGAGTGATATAGACTGGAAAACCATGGGAACCCACTTCAAATGCTGCAAAAAACCAGGGAACCCAACAGAGAACCCACCGTCGATACTGCTACAAACCATGGGAACCCACTTTAAAATGCTGCAAAAACCAGGGAACCCACAGGGAACCCACCGTCCATGCTGCAAAAAAACATGGGAATCTACAAGACATTTAAGTGAAGAACAGACACAGACGCACCCGAAATGCTGCAAAAAACAAGGGAACCCATATTTAGCCCACCTGAAGTGTTGCAAAAAAAGGGAAGAACCCACAGAGAACCCACCGTCGATACTGCCACAAACCATGGGAACCCACTTAAAAATGCTGCAAAAACCAGGGAACCCACAGGGAACCCACCGTCCATGCTGCAAAAACCATGGGAATCTACAAGAAAGCTAAGTGAAGAACATACACAGACCCACCCGAAATGCTGCAAAAAACAAGGGAACCCATATGTAGCCCACCTGAAGTGCTGCAAAAAACAAGGGAACCCACAGGGAACCCACCCCATCTGCTGCAAAAACCAAGGGAACCCACTTACACACCCTTTGGGTAGTATAACACTATTAGAACGGTGGAAGGTCCCAGACATGCCGGAGTCAATCAAACTCAGTTGGCAGCTGAGTATTATACCACCGGCTTTGTCCTAAGGGTGAAATCATTTGCCCGCCACCGCTGGGCTCTTTCAGGTTCCCTCGTCTGTATCCTCACACCCTGCAGCATACAATCTCGAATCAAACTGCGGCGGATCAGTAGAGTCTGCCTGTCCTAGCTTTCTGCAAGCGGACAGTTTCGGATCCAGATTTCCCATGCTGCGTGTTGCTCTACGTAAAAGACTACGGCGCTCAGCTTCGACCTTGCAACAGGCTCAACATTTCAGAAGCACTTGCGAATGAGCATGATATGACGGGCTCACATTCGTGCATTCGGAAAAACCTGCTAGATGTCAACAAAGAGTTTTGGCTGCCCACATGGACTACAGCAAGGCTCACTTACTCATCCTAAACCCTACACTGCAACGCAACCACGTGTTGGGGTGGCCTTCAGAAAAAGAAGGCTGGGATTACGTCAAAGCAAGGCTTCGTCACTGACAAGCCGAAAAGTTTACAAGCTGCTCAAGCAGCAGTTTGGGCAATGCTCATATATTCACCGGCTCAGATGGCAGACCTCATTGCCAGATGGCAAACCACACTCCGCCGCGTGTTCGCTTTTAGTGCCGGGCTCAAAGCGCGTGCAGCGCGTAGAACATTCGTGCCCTGCCTCAGACAAGGCACACTGCTGAACCGACAAGTGTAGTAACTGACGCAACAGTTCGGGTCACAACAAGACTCACACTCAACCGAAGACGAAGAAGTTACTAGCTGCTCACGCAACAGTTCGGGTCACAGCAAGGTCGCACCGCAGATCACTCTCAGCGCCGGGCTCAAAGCCGTAAACCGTAACATTCATGCCCTTGGAAAAGAAAGAGCGAAGCTTGGTCACTGCTCACCCGACAGCGAAGAAGAATTTACGCACTGCAGGCAACCGTTCGTCACAGCAAAGCTCACTCACTCACACTCACTGACTCACGTGCTAAAAGCTGGCAGAGCTTAGTCACTGTTCAACAGATACTCGCGCTGGGGCAACAGTTCAACACCAGAGAGGCGACAGCGAATCTCGACCGCTGATCACTCTCAATGCCGGGCTCAATGCGCGTTAAAACATTCGTGCCATCGTGTGAGAAACAACAAGGCGTACTTACTGCGATTCAGAAAGCTGCCGTACTACTGTCTGTCTTTTTCATTCTACGGGGCAGACAACACCATGCCTTGCGAAGTCTTCTTTGCTCTGCTTTCAGGGTCTTAGCGACTCTGCACGCTTCTACCTAATTAAGACATCTTGTAGACATGCAGACAATACCACACCTTTGCATCCTGAAGCGACATCCGCCTGTGCTCCTGCCCAGAGCCTCCAGTGCGGCTCCTTGGCTGTAGCCGCTTCTGTGCACTGTGTCAAGGTACTAGCTGCAGCCGAGGTCGTTCACTAAATGAGGAGAGCATTCAGCGGTCATCGTGGCCGACGCACCAAGCGGCAGGGCTTGCCACGGTTCAGTCCGGAGTAACGTCTTGCCTCCTCTTTTGGTTGCTGCTGCTCACACAGGGGTTGGCTGTGTTACAACCGAGATTGTGTCTGCATGTTATCATGGATGCCAAGGTTAAGTTCAAGCAAACTCCATTGGACATCCGACTGCTGCACCTCGCAGAGACCGCTTCACAAAGTCAGGATTGTACATGTGTCCCTCGCGGCTGTCTAATGTGCCTAATGAACCTTTTGGCACCCAGTGCCACGTTACTTGAGAGGTTGCAGCGTTTCATGTCGTCACAGGAACTCACTCCAGCTCTAAAACGGTCATGTTGCCGCCGGTTGCAACTATGGGCCTACCGCCTCCATGATCGGACGGGAAAGCGCCCGGACCCGGACACAGTGTAACATGGAGCCAACATCAAGACCGACCTCAACTTCGTCTTCTCCAAAGAGGCATTCCGACAACTCCCAGCATGCAGAGAGCGGCCAGGCAAGCCGAATGCAGCTCCTGCAGTGGGAACTGCGCCACGCCCGTTGGAGTTGAGCGGCAGTAGAGGCCGGGTGGAGGTAGCATATCTGACGCCAAGCAAGCATGAGCTAGTGGGATTAGGGGTGACTTGCAACTTGCTAAAGGATTCCGCTGGGCACTCTGTCTCCATGGATCAAAGAGGGGCTTACGCGGGGCTTTAAGGGCTTTAAAGGGTGTGAAGGGTGAGCAAAGGGGCGCTTTGACGAAGAGGCTTTGAAGGGAGGCTCAAAGGGGCTTTTAGAGGGGGTTTCGGTCCCTCACTGGTCAAAGTTTTGGAAGGATCACAGGTTGAAGTTTCAGAGCGGCTGCAGGTCGAAGTTTCGGTGGAGCTTTTCGTCACCGAAATGCGCAGCATCTTTTTTTTAGAGGTCTCACTAGAGAGAAGTCGAAACTTCGACCCATGAGGAGTCGAAGTTTCGACCGGGAAATGTGATTTTGGATATAGAACTGTGATTTTGGATCTGGGATCCAAAAAAGCGCTGTGATTTTGGAGAACTCGACTCTGTGATTTTTCGGATTTTCCAAAATTACAGGATAAGATTTGCTGCTTTTGCTTGGATGTCAACCCGCCAGAAGCAACAACCTGCTTCTACCAGCCGCCTGGCGGCCCGACGCCGACTGCTCGCTGAGGCAGTCTTGCCGCGCAGAGAGACTACCTTCCGGATGACAACATCATGTCAGCACCGGACGCGTGGTGGGCGTCGATGCACCCGATATGTTCAACGATACGGTTGCTGCTGTCGAGGACCACCGTGTTTCGCGGCGCCTGGCTGGAGCGCGAGTCTCTGTGGCAAGAGCGAAAGCTCGCGCGGATCCAACAGCGCCGAGCCACCAGAAACGCCCTCGCGGCTGCGATCCAGGTTGCCGGGTGGCTCCATTTGGGAGCCACAGGCCTTCCTGCAACAGCTGCTACTCCAATGGAGCCGGCCGCTAAGTTTGATTGTTGGCTTTGTCTTTGCGCTGCAGGATGGAAGGTGCCGCAGTGCAGCTTGTGTGTCAATGAACAGCTCTTCTCCTATTTTGCTGGTAGTGACCTAATACGGAGCATATCCGTTGTCACGTCGAACCGGGAATGGACTGGGCTCCTCCTCGGACTCCGACGATCAGACCGCTTCGGGGACCGTTGCGGACATTAGTCTCTTTCAGAACGGACCCTGGGGGTCGGTTCATGCGCAGCCAGCGGGAGCAGCCAAGGCAGCCTGCGGGACGCCCCGAACCATGGCAGCCTTTTGTCCGACATGCCCTAATGTCGCCTTTTTCTGCCGCAGAGCGGCTTGCCGACGCTTGCTGGACGCATTAGCTTAGAAAAGCTGCATTGCCTGGCCCTCTTTTCTAGCTTATTCTGGTCAGCTGCTCGAAGTCTCAGCTGCTCGTTGCATGTGCAGCCGTTTTAGGCGTACACTTTTCCCCGTCCCCCCTTGTTTTCCAGGCAGGCATGGCGCTCTCCGAGCAATCCGAGCTAGCAGCCTTCCTGCAAACCCAAGGGGTGCATGAGGTAGTCAGCAACGGTCTGGCTTTCAAGGGGCTGGAGACTATCGAGGACCTAGCCTTTGCATACCCAGACCTTGCAAGTTTTGACACCTTCTTGCAAGGAACTGTCAGAATCAGACCTAGCGACATGGGGGTGTCGGACGCGCTGCACTCTGTTCAGGCAGCTCGAGCCAGGAAAGCCCTTGCAACAGCCCACAGGTCGCAGGACGCCCACCAGCCTTCACCTTCTCCGCCCTCGCTCTCGGCAGCTCTCACCCCGTCCGCGTCCCCATCCTCATGGATGGAACATTTTCCGCCGAAGCTCAGTTCCGAGGTCGTCCAAGATCTCGTCACCACCTTCAAGGCCAATTACCCGGGTGAGCTGCTGGACGACGACACCATGCTTTCCATACGCCTTCTCAGCCTAGTGCAGCACAGCCTTCAGCCTGGCGAGAAGCTGAAGTGGATACCGTGGCAGCTACGACTTAGCTCTGAACAGTATTCTGAAATTATGGAAG
Source organism: Symbiodinium sp. CCMP2592 (assembly GCA_905221615.1). NCBI lineage: Eukaryota > Dinophyceae > Suessiales > Symbiodiniaceae > Symbiodinium > Symbiodinium sp. CCMP2592. Next base: position 219,147 of record CAJNDT010006178.1, on the reverse strand, counting down.
TCAAGTCCTCCAAGCCTATGCGGACGGAAGCAATATACGATGATACTCCTGAGATGGAGGCCCACTGCAGCCAGGCTGTCATGATGCTCTGCATGGCTGTAGGGCTTGGCTTAGGGCTTAGGGTGGCTCCAGTCGGCTGAGCGCACCGTCGCAGATGGGAGCTTGGTTTGGCGTGAGCTCGACATGGTGATTGAGGGCTGAAGTCAAGGCTGTGTAGGAAGGCTGGCCGGCTGGCCACATCCTCGGTGAGATGGAGCAGTTGCTGCCCGGTGGGCTGTTCAGAACGCTGTATAGCGGGGCGACGTGGGCACGGAGGACCTTGCTGATTGCTGCCTTCTCGCGGGCAAGCAGGCCTCTCAGTTGGCCGCAGAGCTTGGATCTTTTGGCTTCGCAAAGGTCCACGGTCTCCAGGCGGAAATTGAAGTGCCAACCGCACCAGACAAGGCTGTCCCCTACCGAGGCCTTTTTCCAGCTGATAGGGGCTGCGAGGCTAGATAAAGTGGCTATGAGAAGGAAGAGAAGTTCAGGCGCGAATGCTCGGAGTAAGGCTGATAGGAGATCGTCCACGTACAACCAGGCTTTGTGGGGCGCAAAGGCCAGCGCGTGGTGCGCTATGCGCGTGATGAGGCCACCCACGCGTTGCCACCAGTAGGCTGAGAACTTGGCCCCGAAGTGGCAGACGACATATCTGTAAAGGATTTTTTCGAATATAAACAGAAGAAGGCCTTGTTCGGAGCTATGGACTTTGACTCGCTTGTGGGCTGCCTTGAAGTCTATACTGGCTGCTAGAAAGGAGCCGCGAGGGTCTGAAGGCAGGAAGGTAGCTCTGACATCATTGACCGTAGGCATGGCCACTGCTTCCGGGATGCGGCACAGAGGGTTCACTTGGCACACCGTGCTGTCAAGGACCAGACGCGGGTCTCTGTTTTCTGCCTTAACCAGGCTGAGTTTCCCGACGGCTATGCCTTTAGGCCAAAGGCGTCTGGCTGCGAACTGTGTCAGGGTCGGCTTCGGCTGGCTTCCAGTTGCCTTGGCAGACCTCCAGACCAGACGAGCGAAGTGGCTGAATCTTGGCAAGGGGCCAAAGCCCCGAAGGCTGGATTTCATCGAAAACCCCGTGTGAACTCCTACCCGAAGTAAGGCTGGCAGGTTTCTATATCGAGGTCCTGGAGGAGGTCCGCAAAGGCCTGCATCAGATTAAGGCGAAACGGCTGGCCGTCGTCGGCTGTTTGAATCATGGAGTTGTAGTCCCAATCCATGACATCACAGGCTATGCGTATAAGCTCGAGCTGGTCCGCTTCGGGGATCGGGTGCTCCGGCACCCGCTTGGGTAGGTCTCACATCTCCGCCTTTCAGTCTCGTGGTTGCAGCGCATCCAAACCGTCTTTCGGAATGCGTGGGCCCTGTGCGGAGCAGCCCATCTTAACAACCTCAAAGCCTTCGACAAGCGTGTCGCCAGATCTTGCCGACTCCTCTCTCCGCGGACCCACCACGCAGGAGCTCCTCGCGGCGGACCGAAAGATTTGGAATACCATATCCAGCCTTGTGGGTTCCGGCTGGAGCCTTGATGAAACCTTGTATGAGGTCACTAGCATTCGCAGTGATCTAGCCAACCTCTTGCAGCCGAGACCCAGGCCGCCGCCTACGCCGCCGGGCCCGAACCGCCGACCCAACGGGGGCAACCCGCCCCCTCCACCGACCAAGCGCTTGTCTCAACGCACAAGCCACGGAGAAAGGCGGCAAAGGTAAGGGTCGCGGCAAAGGCCTTAAGAACCCGGATAGCCCATCTAAGTCGGAAGCCTGGCCAGCCAATTGGGTTTTGAAAGCCAAGGGTAAAGTCCTTTGTAAGCGTTACTAAAGAAATCTCTGCGCCTTGCCGGACTGCAAATTCGCCCACCTCTGTGCATGCAGGGGGTGCGGCAAAGAGCATTGCGCCATAGACCATGATAAAAAGCCCTCCTGACTATAGGTCCCGCCTCTCAGGTACAGCCAGACCTCCAGCCCGGTCAGGAGCCACCGCAGCCAGCAGCGCAGCAACCACCCCCTCAGCCACAGCCAGCTCAGGCCTCGAACCCCGCCGCCGCAAAGCCCTTAAGTCCCACATAGTTCCTTGCCTTAGGACCCGAGCGGTTTGCCCATCAATACCCATTGGGGCCACATGCCTGCGACACGCGCAGGACGCCAATGTCTGCGCCATTGATCTCTCCCAGGAGGACTCACAGCAGCTCCCAGACCGCCTTCTCCAGGCCATCTGGTCCCGCACTGTTCTCGGCATTCTGGCGGACCTCGGAGCGTTGGCACCTCACGTTGGTTCTTGCAAGCCATCCGCTCCTCCGGAGCCTCAGCCCTGCTCTTCCTCTCACCTGACCATTTCCTCTTTCACTCATCGCCCTTTTGTGTGATGACGGCGGACTTTTCCTTTGCCCGGAGCCGGACTCCGACAGGGTCATTCTGGCCACAGCTCCTTTACCCACCTGGCCGTGTGCCGACCCGGGCCTGGCAGCTCTGGAAGCAGCCGGTATGTTCGCAGCCATGCCTCTCTCCACCAAACCAAGCCAGCCTCTCACCCTCACCTCATCATATGCAGACTCGTACCAGGGGTCAATTTTGTTCTTCAAAGCCCGTGTGATAGAGGTCGGCAGTCGACCCGTGCACTGCAAAGCCGACCTACCGCCCCAGCCGAAGTCCTCCGGACCCACCTGGGTCCGGATCTCAGATCCCACCTGCCCGGAGATCAGGCTAACCAACGCTGCCCAGGACAGCCTTCGCTGGCTCCTGCCCCGCATTGAAGCCATCCCAACCACCAGCCTGTCCCTTCCGCGCTTGTGCCTTGCCTCGCCCGTGCAGATGCCATGGCCGAAGGGGACAGGGTCGGCATAGGTGGACGGATCACCACCAAGCAAAGCATGGCGTGGTTCGCTGAAACCTGGAGCATGGAGGAGGTCAGGCTCGCCTTCCTCATCAAAGACGCCCAGAAGTACATTGCCTGCTTCGAGACCCTAGCCCAGCTGGCCTTAGCCATGACTGCCCGAGAACGCCACGCCTTCTCGCAATTCTCAGTCTGCTTGCCTTCGCAGAGCGACAACACCCCCTCAGAAGCAGGAGTCAACAAGCTGACAAGCTATTCAGCTATTCACTACCAGGTACCACGCTGACCCAGTTCCTTCAGCTTATAGCCTCGTGGTCATCATGCCATGGCGTTGAACTTCAGGTGTCCCATGTGGCAGGGGCACATAATCAGTGGGCGGACGACCTCAGCCGAGGACGTCTCCAAGCCTTCAGCCATAGACCGCAGGAGCGGGTGCGGATCACCCTGAACCGCCTTGCATCAGCAGCCTCCCAGGCCACTTGGGCCGGAGACCCGGGGTCCTCTGACTCTAGCCCGCTCATGCCTCGGCCCGGCTGACTAAGTCAGCCCAGCGACCAGACTAGCCGACGCAAAGGGGGAAAAAGACTCGTGTCTTGCACGGCGGTCTTTTTCAACCTAGCCTTGCTAGAAACCAGCCGTCACTTCTTGCCTCGCACAGGTCCAGCTCCACCGCCCGCGGTGCGGGACTACTCCAGCCTGCCTTGTTTACCGGTTGGATCTGTCCCTGAAGTGGGGGATTTCCTATTCGGCCGATCAAGCCTTTCTTGATCGGCCAGCCTTTGGCTAGCCGCGAGCCTACAGATCCAACACGGTTAAAAAAGAGAGCTGAAGTGCTAGAGCAGTGCAAGCCTACCTAAAACGTTACCTGTTTTGTTTCAGGAATGTTTTCGGAGCTTGCGAATCTCTACACATGACATGCCTACATGCCTTCGTGTAGCCTGGCTCTAGCACTTGCAGTTCTCGAAAAGCCCCGCCCGCCCTCACCTATAGCCTGCAGCCTTGCCAGGTATCCGAGCCTTCAGCGCCGCGGTTGCGCACCAGGAGCTCTGGCTATCGGATGCAAAGTCGTTCGACGATCGGTAGCCTCAGGTTGCACAGGTCAACCTTTCGGATCTAGCCTTCGATCCCTGCGCCTCAGCCTTTGCCCTCGCCTTGGAAGCTTTCTGGTTTTGCCGCACTGGTGTGCTGTCCGACAGTGACTTCATCACTTGTGATTATCACCTTATTTCCTTTTTCACAACAACCGTTGTCGAGTTGCGACAAGGTTGAACATGGTGATTTTCATGAGATTTCCGTCTTTTCACGATTTGCTCTTTTACTTTCACGCATGAGCATTGAGAAACATGGGCATTTGAATGACGATCCGAATGCAAGGTTTCTTGCTCAAGTGGGCAGGAAAAATTCTTTTTAGGGGGCTGGGTCGCTCTCGGGCTGTCGGCTCAATGGCTGTCTCTGACCGCGTGAGTGCTTCTTTTCCAGAGAGTGACGATGCCACCCTTACAGGCGACGACGATGAAATGGTGGAGGTTCTCATTGAACCGGAGCCACACGCGCCGGAGCCTGCTGCCCTCGCAACTCTTCGTGATCTTCACGACCTCCAGGTCCAAGTGGGTGCCAAAGTGGCGCCGGTGGCCGATGATGTGGCTGGCCTCATCTTCCAGGTCGGTGAGCTTCAAGCACAGGTACGTACTTTGAAGACTGATGTTCTGTCTCGCCTTGATAGCCTGGCTGAGAGAATGACTGAGCTCGAGGAGGCGATGGCCGAAGTAGCCACTGCCATCACCAGTCTTGCTGTCACAAGTGTGCCGCCTGTATCGCGCTCTGACGGCAGCTGCTAGGCCCTGCTTTTCTTTAGGTGGCCTAGTTTTGGTGACGTCTTCCAGGGAGACTTGCCTCCGTGGGCTGTCGATGACCGACGCCGTGGCACTTAGGACTTTTGTGAGCTCTGCAGTTGCATTGCATTTTGGCTTTATTTACGACAATGCTGCAGTGCCAACCTGGATGAAGATTCTGGGACCAGTTTTGCTTCGGCACGCGCCGGCGATGCCCGGCTCCAGGACTTCCGCTTGTGCGCTGCTTTGTGCACTTGCTCCAAGCGCCGTTTCAGTCATGTGCTCACAGTTGTCGACAACTTCAGTTGCGCGAAACTCAGCATGTCTTGCTCTCAGTGAACATAGCATCGGCGCCTGGTTTGCAGATCTCCTGACATAGCAGCTGGCGATGCCCAGCAGGATCGTGCATCACTCAGCTGTGAGTAAAACGGCATTCTTGCAGAGTGACATGCGTCAGCTGGGAGCCTTTCTGTGCGAGAGCTTCGTAGGGCTGCGACTGTGTGAGTTGCGTTCCGCCTCGGAGCTTACTTTTCCGAGTTTGAGCCGTGCCTGCATCTGGCTGCGAGCGCTTTTAGGGCATTGCAGGGCACAGGTCCGTTCATTTTAGGACATGGACACGTCAGCCCCTGAGAGTTCCTCTGACTGTGGGGCAGATCTCAGCAATCTGCCTCCTGATGACGAGCCGGCTGCTGGGTCTTCAGAGCGAGCTAGCACTGATGATACTTTCTTGCTGCTCTCTGACCATGTGTGGGAGTTAGAGCAGCGTGTGACTGCTCTGGAACAACGCCTGATTGCAGCTGATCCTGTGCCCAGAGAAACTCTTCGACGCGAGATCACAGGGATCTCTCGGGCCTTTTTCGGGCTTGCCGATCGAGTCTCGAGCCTGGAGCTCCGTATCACTGAGCTGGTCAGGTCGCTTCGAAATTGCTTTGCAGGACTAGACCGATAATCTCGGCTCTGTCCTGTCGCCAGGCAATTACAGTGTCAGGCCTCACGGACTTTACACGTCGACTTGAGAATGCTGCAGCTCAGATCGTGGCCCGCTCAGCAGTGGCAAAACACTCAACTTGCTGCGCGTTGTGCAACATGTGTCGCATGTTTCAGTGCCTTGCGGTGTGGTCCCCCACAACTGGTCTGTGCACTTTAACTTCGACCGGCATGCCACTCACATGTCATAGCGCGCTGTCTGTGCCGCTGATCTTTCAGTTTTCGCAAGGACCCTACGCCTTTAGGTTCTTTACTGCGGGTTCGGCTCCCTCATCGATGGACGCGCTGACCGGGTCCCAGATTCAGTTCTTGCAAGATCTCCAGGAGGCCCTCTTTGCCGTTCGGGAGGCCGAACGTCAGCGTGCACAGACTGGCCCGCCTTTTGCTTCTGCCAGGGCAAGTCGTGCGCGTGAGCGCTCGAGGTCCAGGGACTCGCATCGCGATGCGACCGTACACTCCAATGCTTCAGGGGAACGGGCACGGGACCTCAGCCCCTCGAGGTTGCTGCGCCACATTTGCTGTCTCCGCAGTGACTGTGAGTCTCTGGGGCACAGAGTTGACAACCTCTGCTTGGGACGCACTCATTTGATGAATACCTTGCTGGCTAGCCAGGAGTCCAGTTCTCCTTTTTCTGCGATTTCCGAGTTTGTTTTGGATACCAGGGCCTCCCTCAGGACTCTGCATTCACGTCTTGATGAGCTCACACGTGTGACCGCCGAGACTGCGATGAGTACAGCTTTTCGTCTTGATCGTTTGGAGGCCGCTTTAGCCCCCACTCTGTGCCCACACGATGGGTCCAGCTGAATCACCTTACTTTCGAAGCCGGTCGTGTCTGCTGATGGCAAAATTACGCTGCATTGCTGTGGCCGCAACTTGTCGTGCCTGTGCTGGTGACCTTGGTGCTGCTTCTTTGCAGACGAGCGTCGCTGACTATGGCCTGTCACGTAGTTTTGGCTGCTAGCCGGCTGCTTGCTTCTGCTGAAATTGCTCCTGTGCTTGCACTTGCATGGCCGAGAGTGCTGGCCTGCGCGTCCTGTGACCTTCGGGTGCAGTGGACTCGCTGCGCTCACGACTCGAGCACAATGCAGGGGGCGAGTAACGGGTGCTCGAGCGATCAGGGCCCAAGGATAGACTTCGAAGCTTTGCTGAGTGCGGCTGTGGATACCTGTGCTAGCGATGCTAGACAGCCCACGGAATTGCCCTGGGAGCACGGTGTGTTCAGGAGCATCTTCGAGCCTAGCGATGTGGTGGGCTGGGAAGACACTTTTATGCTGCCTGACCTCCCTGTACCAGACGATCCCGAGGAAATTCTCCCACCTTCGGAAAAGAAGAGGCGTCTTAGAGAAAGTGGCCTCGTTCCTGGAGTGTGTTTTTCGGTGGTACGTAAAAGCCACGGCATATCTTGGCAAGATCAGCGCGACAAGGACCATGACAAGGCCATGGCTCGATGGACCTTTGTTATCTTGAGGTGGGCCGATCTTCGCCCGGACCTCTTGATCTGCAAGAGTCTGCTTGAGTGTGCTACCGCAGAAGAACGTACGGAAGTTCTTCGGGATTGGTTGCATCCAAAAGCTCCGAGTACGCTGCTTAAGCGTGTTAACTCTCTGCTTCGTTTTCACAAAAGTGAAGGATGGTCCGACGAGACTTTTCCGTATGAAGAGGGCAATGTTTACAAGCACATGGTTGCAGCCAGAGCTGGCGGAGCGAAGCCAGCACAGATGCGTGCGCTTCGTGAGGCGTTGATCTTCGTTCGACATGTCTTCTCAGTTGAGGAGATTGAGAACGTGATATCCAGCCGGCGGTGTCTTGGTGCAGCATCAAGGGGTGCACGGCGTAAGGCGCGCCAGAGGGCAGACCCTTTGACCTTGAAGAACTTGAGGCTGCTCCATTCCATGTTGGGGGACAAGAGTGTCCCCGCTTGGGATCGAGTTTTCGCGGGGGCAGCTTTGTGCTGCGCGTACATGCGATCCCGTTGGTCCGACTTTCAGCACTCTATCTCGTGTGGGCTGGAATACGGGGCTGATGGTGAGAGACTCTTCCTGGAATTTACTTGTGAGGATTACAAAACAGTCAACTCTAAATTCTTTGCGGGTGCACCGCTTCGGATGATCGCTCCTGGACGAGGTATCGCTGGGCCAAACTGGCTCGATTTGTGGCACGAGGCTCGAATGGAGGTGGGACTTACAGAGTTCGTTCCACCCTTGCCTACGCCAGGCCCTGCGGGAGAACCTACCGGTGCATCCGTGAGCACTGAGGAGATGTCTTTATGGCTTCAGAAGATCTTCGTCGACCGTGGATCACTCAGAACATCTGGCCACACGCTTAAAAGGACTTTCCTTACCATGGCGACAAAGCGTGGCGTTGAACACTTGGACCGGTTGGTTCTGGGTGGACATGCAAACTCGGCAGGGATGGCTGACACTTATGGCGATGACGAGTTGGCCCGGCCCCTCCGCCTGCTCATGGCCTTGATCTCAGAGATCCGAGAGGGTGTCTTTGATCCAGATGCTGGTCGTGCGGGTTATTTGCGTGGGAGTGGCTTGGAGGAGCTTCGATTGGGTTTCGCCGCCCAGACGGATGATCGCCGCCCTCCCTCTGCTGAGTCCTGGGAGAGGGTGACGGGTGACGACGACATGTTTGGCTTGGTAGACGCGCTTGATAAGGGAGCACCGAGCCAGCAAGACGTCTTCTTTCCGGGCGATGATGACGCGAACCTTATGGGGCAGGATTCTGCTGATGAGCCACCCGAGGCTGAGGTGGGTGACGGCGGTGTGTCATCTTTGGGCGCAGAAGATGACAAACTTGTCGGCAAGGATTCCGATTCTTCTAGTTCGAGTGGATCAAGTGATTCAAGTGATAGCTCCGGAAGCGATGACGAACCGGCCCGGATTATGCCGCCGCCGGAGCCTGCGGAAGGCACAACATTTTTACAGCATCAGAGAACTCGCTTGCTGCACATGATTGCTGACAACAACCGCCGCGTACTTATGTGTGGGCGGATGGTTAGCGACTTGTACAGTCTTCCACAGCGAATCAGGTTTGACTCATCAGTGTGTCGCAACTGCAAGAAGGCAGTGGCGGACAGTCACTAGTTCGCCTTGCGGGGCCGAGCGAGATGCTTGTGTGTTGGGGGTCATCTGGTGTGCCGGTCATGTTACGTGAGCGGAACACAGCCCTGACTTCTCAGCTGACTTGGTGCTCGAGCCGCCTTTAGGGGGGCGACATGTCGCTGGTTGACAGTGAGGCTTCATTTCGGCAGCGATGTCAAGACGTCGGCGGGGGTGCGATTCACACCGCACTGTCTGACCAAGGGATCACTTCCTTTGCCTCGCTTGCATATTCATGTGGCACGCCTCAGGATCGACCCACACAGGCGGAAATGGACGCATTTGCGGTAAAGATCTTGGGGGCTGCTCCCCGTTTGGGGGATGTGTCTATCTTGAAGCGATTGATGTTTGAGTCCTCCACATATGTCATAGCTCAGTTGCGTCAAGCTGTGCAAGGGGACTCTGCCGAACAGCCTCGAAAGCTTCCACTTGCTGAGAAACAGGCCAGGGCCGAAGATCAGCGCCGTCGGCTTAGTGGAGTGCATATAGAGCGTGATTTGGTCCCTTCCCATGCTCTGGTGGACCTCTGTTGTCACATGCATGATGTGGGCATCACTTGGATATCGCCAGGCAAATGCACTAGCCGCGAATCAGAAATTCAGCTTTCAACGAAGGACCAAAGCAAAATCTTTCGACTTGAGGACAACTCCTTGAAGGTCGGAAGTGAACAGCCCAAGGACATTGCTTCTTATGATTCGCCGATCAAGTTGCAGTGGTGCCTTCAGCGCCGCGGTCTGGCCTTGGACCAGGCTAAGGTACTGACGTGGGCCCAGCATGAGCGTTGGGTTCACTGCTTGCTTCACGCACTGACTAAGGAGTGCCCTCCAGGGTTCCACAAGCCTGATATGAACCGCATTGTGCAGGCCGATCGTGAAGCCTGGTTGATTATGGCGTCCGAAGTGCCATCGCTTAAGCCCAGTACCGCTGGCGAGTACCCTCTGGGTAAGGCTTTGGATGCTTTGCGGACAGACCCTCGGATCACCATGTACTTGATGGCTACCTGGGGCCGTGCACCGGATGTTAAGGTTCAGGACCCTGATCAAGGCCCCCCTGCCAAACCAGGTGAAGGACTGTCCCGAGCCGCCAAGCGCCGTCGCCGTGCAAAAGAGGCGGCTACCGCTGCCAAGCATACGACACCAGGACGGAGTACAGGTGCCCAGGCTACTGCTGCACAGGCTACAAAGGCACGCACCATGCCGGCTGAACTTAAGAATGCTCACCAGAAAACCGAGGACGGCAAGCCCATCTGCTGGGACCATAACTGTGCCGGCTGCAAGGCCAAGACTGAGGGAGACCCACCGCGCTGCCCTCGGGGTGTCCATGTTTGTGCTTACTGTCGCCGTGTGGGCCACTCCTTCCGTAATTGCCGAGCTCGCACTTGGGATCCGGCAAGGGTAAATCCGAGTGACAAACAGCTCTCGACACCTCAGCTCCGCCTGTTGAGGCGGCTGCCATTTCTGGCTATGGCCCACACTCAGTGGGCTTTCATTTTCCACCTGCTGCCACTTCTGAGGTTGCCGACGTGTTGGCACCCGCGGAGGCGATAGCATTGCAATGCCTACAGGCCGGTTTTGCTAGTCACGACGATTTTCGGAGCTTGATCGCTTTGCTCCCTGCAGACACTGCCGGTGCCCCGTCAGAAGAATCTGTGGACCCGACAGCTCCCAAATCTTTCACATCCGGCGCATATGTCCATCAAGCCAAAGCCGGACTGCGCTCTAATTTTCACGCCTTTCCTTTCAGTACCATGCTTTTGGCCGCCGTCTTGTCGGCGTCTTTTGGCTCTCGCTGCTTCTCGTCTGTTGGACTTTTCTTGAATTTAAAGGCGCCTCTGCACAACGACGCCAACAACGATCATGCCCATCCCAACCTGATCTTGCCTGCCTCTGTTTTCCACAAAGGCCAGATTTGGGTTGAGGGTAAAGGCGAGTGTCCGTGCCCCGACCCCGACGTGCCGCGTCTGGGCTACTTGCTGCCTGTTGCTGACGGCCCACAGTTGCTTCCTTCAGAGAGGCTGCACGCAACTTGTGATTGGGACGGTACTCGCTTGTTGATTGTTGGATTCTGCATTCGTGACACTGGCCTCCTGTCCGAGGCACATCGTGTTCGACTTCTTGATGCTCGTTTCCTCCTGCCTCAAGTTGAGTTCGGATCGGCCTCAGACGCTGTGCTCCCCGTGCCACCGCACAAGCGGCCCAAGGTTGCCTACCGACCCCTTGTTGGCCCTAAACCCGCCGCCTGCCCCTCCCTAAAACCTCTAGGTTCGCCTGACGCCGGACCATCCACCAGTGCATCTGCTTCCAGGCATACTGGCTTGCAGGAGGCCTTTCCGCAACGGGCCACACCGCTGGTTATCGAGGTCTTTGCCGGCACGGCTCGGCTCAGCACTGCCTGTCAGAAGCTGGGTTTCAGAACGCTTGCAATTGATAAATCCACAGCACGTGGACGCTTCCCCATACAACGTCTTGACCTCACCGATGCTGACGACCTTTGCATTCTTCTGGATATCATCCGTCTTGAGGCGGCCAATATTGTCTGGATCCATTGTGCGCCGCCATGTGGCACCGCGTCTGCGGCGCGCTCAAGACCCATTCCAGAATTGACTGCTGCTGGTGTTCGGGTGCCGCAACCTTTGCGCAGCACTTCCGAACCCCAAGGACTCTCCACTTTGACTGGCGCAGATCTTGAACGGGTCCAGAAGGCCAATATGCTCTACCGTGCCGTCGGGCAAATTGCTGACCTGGCTCGACAATTGAACATCTTCGTCACCGTGGAAAACCCACGCAACTCTTTGGCTTGGTTGTGCGATGGCCTGGACGAGCTGTTCCGCTCACCACATCACACCGTGGTCTACGATGCCTGCATGCATGGTGGCACACGTGACAAAACCACCCTGTTGTGGTGCTCTGCCGATTGGTTTCAGCCTCTCGCTCTCCGATGTTCACGTGACCACCAGCACGCTTCTTGGAAACCTCGTTTGCCACATGCTACCTCTTTCCCGACTGCCGATGAGGCTGCATATCCAGTGCTGCTTTGTGAACGAATGGCCCACATCATTGCCGCACGTGCTGGGGGACTGGCGCTTGCTGCGCCCGACCCGCGCCCTTTTTCCCAGGTATACTTGCAGCGACAGCCTCGCTTTGCACGACCATTGGTTGCCTGCTATTCTGGAAGTGATGACTGGGCCATCCCTGTTCGATCCGATGATCTCACCTCCACGCTGCTGGCTTGCTACCCAAAGGGAGCGCGCATTATTCAACGCAAACTGGTATCCTGGGGTATGGTGCGGGTTTGCGTGCCTTCCAAATGCACAGGCATCGACCTGTCGTCGTTGCATTCCAAATACCCCCAACGGGTGAAGATCGCTGATTGTATTGAGGGGGACCACCTCAAGCATGACGAGACAGTTGCGATAACAGGTTTCGTTGCTGCAGACGATCCGTGCTCCGAGCATGCGGAGATTGTTTCTGTTGGAATACCCAAAGAACCTTGCGACTTTGTGGCGGATGCCGTGAAGGCTGGACATCCTAGGAATGCTTTGAACGCGAGCCGGGAAGGACCTTCCTCCAAAGTTGCAGATGCCATCCTAATGGATTTCGAACGGAGGGAGCGGCTTGCCTCAAAAACCAAGGATCGTTGGAGTCAGATTGCGGCTACGACTAAGCCCTTGAATCACAACATGTTGAAGCACAAGCCGGACTACATTGTGACCGCGTTAGGGGATAAGAACCTTTTGGCCTGGAAAAGTATTCTTGGTGACAATGGCTTCCCGGACCAACAACTCTGGTCCGACCTGCGCGATGGACTTAGGCTGACTGGCTGGATGCGGGACACTGGAATCTTCGACAAGAAAGTCCGTCCCCCGCAAACATCGCTGGAGCACCTGCTAAGTCAATCCCAGTACCAAACACCGTTGACCTTGAAAAGGCTACAGAAGACTGTTGTTGACATCACGGCACGCAAGGCGTGGGCTGAAACGGTGGAGGAAGAGAAGAAGGGATGGATCTTTCGGGATGAAAGTGCAAATCTTGATGACATAGTCTTGGCTCATCGTTTCGGCTTGCAACAGAAGGACAAAGTTCGCGTGATCGACAACGGCAAGGAGTGTGGCCTCAACTTGGCGTGTGGGCTACCAGAGAAGTTCACCTTGCATGGAGTGGACGTGCTTGCTGGAGTTTTCATTGAGTTGCTCAACCGCCCTGAAGCTGCCGGCAAAAGGATCAAAGGGAAAACCATTGATCTTGTCTCTGCGTACAAATTCTATCCAATCCACCCTCAAGACAGGCGTCACTTGAGGATCGGGGTCTATGACACCGACTCTGGCGTGGTCAGGATTTATGGAACCAACGTTCTTCCTTTCGGTGCCACCGGAAGTGTGGCGGGTTTCCTGCGAGTTTCGGCGGCGATTTGGCGTACGGGCATCCAGGACCTTGGCCTGGGATGGTGCGCCTACTTTGACGATTTTCCTTTGATGGCCCTTGAAGGTCATGAAGACCAGGTTGGAGGATTGGCTGGAGAAGTGTTCGACGCACTGGGGATCCAATACGCAAAGGAGGGTAAGAAGGCCACTGACTTCGATTACACCTTTGCCGCCCTGGGATTGCAGTATGACTTGACGAGATTCAATGAGGGGGTGGTCATCATTCGGCATACGGAAGCACGTACTGCTGAGCTGGTGGAGACTCTCGAGGGAATCTTACGTGATGCTGTACTCCGACCTAAGGATGCGGAAGTTTTGAGGGGAAGGATGCACTGGTTTACTTCGTATCTTTTCGGTCGTGCGCCGTGTGAGGCGATGAGACAGATATCCTTGAGTTAACAAGATTTTCTTCTACACAGGGGGGGGTTTGCAATTTTTGAATTTAAGGCAGAATAAAGGTAACCGGTAAGGCAAATGGGAAAGGTAAAGGCAGGAGAAAGGCAGATCGGGTCGATTCGGCAAAGGCAAAATCAAGACAACGTCAAACGCGAAATAAAAGCAACAACAAAGGCAACATAAAGGCAACAGAAAAGGCAGGTTACCAAGCCATACTCAAGAATATTCACATTCTCTTTAATTCAGTTCGATTATATTCAATTCAATTCAGATTCTATCCAAATTCTATTCAATTCAATTCTATTCTATTTACTATTCTATACAATTTTATTAGGTCCTTAATGAGGTTTCTGAATATCTGGCTTATGAGAATAGTTTGAATAGTGAATAGTGATAGTGAATAGTGAGTAGTGGTCGTATGTCCCGGAAACAGAGATAGAGTGTCCTGGAAATGGTGACCGTGTGTCCCGCACATAACATAGTGAGCGGACATCCCGCAAATAGGAAAAAACCATCAGTGATCGGATATTTCGGAAATTGTGATCGGATTGATCGGGCATCCTGGAAATAGTCATTTGTGCACAAGGACATGAAACAGTCATCTGTGCATTCGGGCATAGAGACGTGAAGATGTTGCGAGTCGAGTGTAAATTGTTTGGTTTTGTCAAGTTGGTGTTTGTTTTGGGGGCATAGGTCCTTTGTTAAGTCTTATGACAGTCTTATGAATTCGTGTGATGCATTCCATGATAACATGATATTCGCCCCACACCGCATTGTCATGACTCGCGAAAGCTAGCAGCTAGCAACTAGCTGCTAGTTACAGTTCGGTGGAGCGGGCAGGAGTGGTCATTTACCGTGACTATGACTATGACTATGACTAATGACCAAGGTACTATCAATCATAGATGAAAATTGTGTGCAGCACAAAAATCAACTCCGATTTACAATCGGAAACAGTGTGGAAGGGGTGCCTACAAAGCAGGCCTAGCAGGCTCAGCAAGGTTAGGGTTTGCGGGCCCCTTGGCCTTGAGTTTCGGGTGTTCGTGCTGGCCTGGAGTGAAGAAGCTGGACTCTGCATGTGCGCAAGTGCGATTTCTTGGCTTCCAGTTTTGGACTCAAGCCCACAGGCACAAGAGGGCCGCTGTGACTGTTTTTATCAGCACCTATCAGCACTATCAATCAGTATCAGATCAGTATCACATACGATCAGTCCTTATCAGCAACTATCCACGATCGGAGGCAAAATCGGCACTAACTGCGCTAAACTAAACTAGCTAAACAACGAAAATTTTAAACCCATCAAAGAAAGCTTTCCGGTCTCGTATTTATTTGCGCATTTGCAATGCATGATTTTATGTTTAGTTTAGTCCTTCGTCATCACGGGATTGATGGGCAGCTGTTTTTTCGAGACAGTGCGAAGTCACACACTTTCAGCAGCAGTCAGCACCTCACAGAACACGGGGTCTGGTGAGCCTGGTAACCCTGGTAGGTATCGGCCGAGGGCAGCATGTGGGACCAGGACATGGGACGTAGGCCGTAGGCTACGCCGTAGGCATTGTTTTGCGGAAGCTGTGTGTGCCATGGGGTGGTGTGACCTGGATGAAGATTTCCTCGAACTGTCCCAAAAAAGTGCAGATTCCGTGGAGGCTGCAGAAGCCGCTCGGCTAAGTGACGGAGGTTCGGACTGTGAGCCGGCTCAGCCTGAATTTGGGAGTGGCAGCAATGGATGCTGGAGCGGCAGTGGAAGTGGATCTGGCGATCAAAGTCCTTGGTGGGTTGAGCTTTTGAAGGACAGCACTGCTCACCTACGTACTCACGAGTCGCCAGCGACAGGGCCAATGACGATCGTGTCTGGTTGCAGTGGCATGCTCGCAGAAGCATTCGTGCTCCAGGCCTGGGCTTAAATGGGCCTAATGATTGCCTAGGCCTAGTCACCTAGTCACGGCCTAGTCACTAGTCCTAGTCCTAATGATTCCTAATGTCCTTGTACAATATTACAGAGGTTGGGCTAGGGTTTGGGCGGTTCAGGGCTTTGGCCGCCCGGTTCGGGCGAGGGGTGCAGTGTAGTGACAGTGTAGTGGTTGATGCCGCCCGTTTCGGGCAGGTTAGGGCCAGGTCGATTTGGTTTTGTTTAGGCCCAAAGCTTACAGATATCATTGCCATGGGGTCATAGAGTATAAAATAGAATAGTATAGAATAGTTTCGGGCAGGCTGCCTTGTGGTGCAAGCAAGCTGCATGCTTCCGAATCATCGAAATGTGTGTTCGATTGACTCTAGTGACACTGCGAATGTTTCGCACGGCATGCTGGAGGGCGACTCGATCACTTTAAGCACTTTAATCAACCATTTTGTAGTAAGCCCAAACCAGTGTTAGTCACTGTTACTCACTCAGCTGCCTGAACCTAGCGGCGCGAACCGCTACAATCCTCTTCAGCTTAACTAAACCTGAGTTCTGTAAATCTAGAATCTAAACTAACTACCTAAACTAGTTCGATGCTCGCATAAAGATTTCAAACCCGGGACGTCGGACCTAAATTCTAAAATACTTAGCAGCCTAGCAATCAAACGTCGAAGCCAAATCGCTGACAACAAACCCTGAGTCTATAATATCTCCATGCTCTATACTTCCTATACTTGACAAAACGGGTAACCCTGGTAACTACCTGAGAGAGAAGAGAGAGAGAGAGAGAGAGAGAGAGAGAGAGACCGCCGTACAAGCCTGCTCCGTTCACTTTTCCTGGGGCGGTGGATGCAAGTGGGTGCGGTCCTTGGCTTCCGTTGTTTTCTCTGCTGCGCTTTCGCATGGCACGGAACACGCTCAAAATCCCAAAATCCTAACACCTCAGGTCGGGCGCAGAGGAGGAGTCGGCTGCAGAGATGTTCGTGAACGAGGTGCAGGCCTTCGCCTTGGAGCGTGATATGTCTGATAAGCGACACTCTCCTTACTTTTCTTCGTGCAAATGTCGGTTTGTCTGTGTTTGTGCCGCTGCTCCTGGGGCCGCCGTTGCTTTAACTTTAAGACTCTAATCCTCTAAGCATGAATCCGGTCTTACATCCCGTGAGCAACTGGTCATCCCAGGTGCGTCGATGCAATTCCTGTGGGACGAAGGCCTTGAACTTGGGCTGTTCCATGTGTGGGAGTACCCTGGGTTAAGGTCTAAGTCTTAGTCAGCCGCGGCTAGCGCGAAAATGTTCCCAAGATTCCAAAATGTAGCGACATCTGTAAACAAGTTCTGTTGAGTATTATATTCATTCACCAATTGCACACACTTAAACCAAGCCCTAAGCCCTAAGCTCCTAAACCCCGGCCAAACCCAGAAGCCGCCCTCAACGAGCCAGATGAGGTCATCAATGTGTGACAGTGGCAGCCGGTGGCAAGCACGGGATCCCGAAGCCCAAACACAAAACCCCTAAACCCTAAGGCCCTAAGGACCTATAAGGACCCGGAGCGTTGCACCAGCGGCCACTTATCCGGAAATTTCATGTCGTACATTGCACCGGGGCAAGGAAACCATGCCGTACCTGATGCCATACCTTTGTTTGCGCATCATCCCCTGCATCGTGATCTGGATCATCTTACCTAGCAGACCTAGCAGCTACTTACTTCACATCCCAAAACTGTTGAAGCCTGACATCGCTAACTGTTAACTCCTGCAGCAGGTGCTGATGTGGGCCCTCGGGCGTTGCCACGACCAGCGGATTCCAGCCGAGCCATGGGCCAAGCGTTTTGGGTCTTTTAGGTAATTTTAGGTTTTTACGGTTTTTTAGGATTTTAGGTAGTTTTAGGTTTTAGGTTTTAGTTTGGAGGGTTCTGTTCAATAGATTCAATAGATTCTAGAGATTCTAGGGCCTCTAGGGATTCTAGGGCTTCCAGGGGTTTCAGAGTTTGTTTGGAGTGTTTGATTATGGATGACTAGACATGGATCGCTTCACTTAAGCTGTCTGAGGTTTGGGTTCTTGGAGGGCGGTTGGTAGGAGCTTTCGGGCTTGAGGTGAATTAATAATTAAGGCTATCGGGGAGTCATCCTCGATTGGTTTCGTGCTGGATTCGATTTAGTTGATTGGCTTCGATAGCTACCATTGGTATGTGTACATATATATATATATATTTTGAGCAGGTTCAATAGCATAGCCAAATTAGCTACATTGCTGAAAATATCGTCAGTAACATCAGGCTTCAGTTTGTAAACCCCTCTGGAACGAAACCCGGTGTAATCCTCTCTGGCCATAAGGCCAGAATTTCGAGCGGGTCGTCGAAACCCTACTGACCTATTGTTAGTCAGTCACTTTCTCAGGCACCCCTCTGCTATCTGCTATCATGGCTCCTCAATTACTCCAACCTCTTTGAACAACTAATCCATTTGGGGTCCAGGTGCTTTGGGGCCAGGGTTTTTCAGGGCTTTGGCCGCAGGGACAGAAGGCTTCCAGGTTTCTGGGCTTCGTGATGTCGGACCTGAACAACTGGACACTCAATCCTTAGCCCCGAATCCCCAAAACCCCAGCAGCTCAAACCCACGAGACTTTTTGCAATCACCAATCATTCGATTCTAATCAGTTAAACTAGATTAACTAGATAACTAGATGCCTACACATATACGTATACATTGTAGATTGGAGATTGTTGGGCCTTGTAGGGTCTTCTCAACACAAAAAGCCAGAGAAAGCTTCCTTAAGAACTTAATTGCCGCAGCTGATTGAGTGATCCTGAGAATTATTCGGCGGCATGATGTGCTCGAGTCCAGGTCCGAGTCTAGAGTCTAGGACCCTAGGAGTCATCATGAAAAGGCCAGGGGTCATGGAGGAGCCTTCGCCGAAGACCAGCCGCCATAACATGCAGGCGTCGCAGAATGTGGCCGAGGCAAGTGCGGCAAGTGGGTCGAAGAATGCGGCGGAGGCAAGCGCGGCAAGTGGGTCGACGAATGAGGCCGAGGTGCAGGCGTCGCAGTGGGATGTTCCTCCGCAGAGACCGTCCTGGGCAAGGGTGGGTGATGGAGCACCTGTTAAGCCTGGTGCGGTGGAAGTCGCTCAGCTCCACGAGGACAGGTGGATTTGCACGATGGACATAGATCTGAACAGCAGCGTGGACAGTACCTGGGCTCATCATAGTTTTGAATACATGTTTTGCTGTTGGTGGAGCTTAGGCTTAGGCCTTAGGCTTAGGCTTATGCTTGTGCATGCCCTGACCAAGGCATGCTTCAGGAGTTGAAATCTACAGGATGCGCTCGGGGTTTCCGCTATGAAGTGGTGGGCGTGGCAGTGTCAGTCAAAGAAGTGCCTGAGACGGCTACGGCTATGGCTACGGTGGAGGCAGTGGAGGCCGACCGTCGCAGTAGCAGCAGTAGCAGTAGCAGTAGCTGAGTAGCTGAGTAGCTCTGAAGTTCACTCGGGAGCATACCAGCAAAAGCAGTATGTGTGCGCGCACACACACACATACACAGCATACAAAGAACATCGCAGCACAGCACAGCACTGCCATGCAGCAAACAGCTCCGCTCCATGTTTCACCGTCGTGTGCGATGTGCACCGAACCGGCTGTGCTCGGGTTCATTACTTGAGGCACTGACCAGGCATAGGCCGGCATAACCTAGAATCCTAGAATTCTCGGACCATTCTCGGAAGGGGTGGAGCACAGCCAGTTCACCGAGGAGTTCATGTGGCAAAAGTGGGGTCTCTCCTCTTACACTCGCGACCTTTTTCCCTGTGTCCCACACTTTGGAAGGCTTCGTGTCAGCTTCGGGCCGGGGGTGTAGTGTAGGCCAGTGTAGGGCTTGGATGACCCGGTCGGTGTAGGGGCTTCGGTTACTTTGTTGGTTGGGGGCTTCCTCGGCTTGGGTTTCTTGCGAGACACCGAACCCGATGTCCTCAGGTCGTGCGGGCCCCTGGGCCAGCGCTGAGGTGGCGACCTCGGCACGGCATGCGTTTAGATTTAGAATTTAGATTCCCGCTTCTGTGTTGGGCTGCATTCCTGCTGCTCTTTTCCAGTCTGCTCACATCGAACATGTACTCTTGTTGTGTTTCTAACATTCTCACGAAGCCTCATTCTATACTGGCCCAGGTTCCCGTCGTATCCGGCATTGGGCCCTGGTCGTGGGCTTGGCATTGGCTGCAGCACCGCTCTTTGGGTCATTCTCGGGCTTGGGGGTATGGTTTTGCTTCAAAGAGGGTCCTCCCACTAATGCTGGTTTCGATTGATCGTGCACCATGCGTGTGTGGCTTCTTCTTTTCCCGGGCCGAGACATTCTGAACAGCCATTGCTTTGCTGGCAGGTCTTGTGATGGGGCAGGTTCCAGAACGGCCGCGACCTTGACTGTTGCCCATCCATGTCCCTGCTCGGAGTGGGGATTCCTTCTGTGTTCCCGATGCTCAGTTCTCGGGGCTCTGCCGTTGCCGATGTTTCTGCTATGCTTGTGCATGGAACACATGTGGATAATCGACAAATTGATGCTCTCTTGATCTCGAGGCCGGTGACTGGTGCTCATCCCTCCTCGATCTTGTGGGATCCCGAGTTGTAGGATTGTAGGCTTGGGGTTTAGGTCAAGTTTAGGTGCTTCTGTAAGGTGCTTGGGCCCTGACACCTGACCCCCAGAGAGTCCAGAATCTCCAGAATGGAATTGACTCATTTGCTGATGCGGCTAGCGGCTATCCAGATTGTGGGCATACATTGTTCGATTCTGTCGGATTCTTAGAGTCTTAGATGCTGTTAGATCATTACATTACTAGGTCCGCTAGCTCCCAGGGTCCTAGGTCCCAGATGCTGGATTCTAGATTCTAGATAACAACATCCATGTCGTGCAGCACTTCATGCCCAACATGTGGGATGGGGACTCATCGGTGCAACGGTCGTAGCACCAAAGCTTGTGTGGTGACACGTGATCATAGTCATAGCCGACACCTGAGGGTGGAAAGATTTCTTCTGGACAGCGATGGGCCGCTTCCTCGGAGTGCTTGCCCGTTGGCGGAATCCAACAGCAGAGCGGCATGAGTGGCAGTCGAAGTTACCCGCTTGTCCCAAACTGTGCCAAACCTTGACACAGGACAGAGACATAGCTACGTCGCTTAGTCACGGGCTTAGTCACTTAGTCAATTACTACTTACTACTTACTAACTAACTACTAAGTTACTAAGTCACACTTATCACTATCAATATCAGAGTCTCTATCAGGTACTGTCAGTCACTATCACTTAGACACTACTAGGTTCTTAGGTCCTAGGTCCTAGCTTAGTCGGCGGTTACTGCGGGTTAGTCACTACGGTTAGTCTCTCGATCCGAATCTATCCGAGTCTGTCCTATGATCCTAGGTCCTAGGTCCTAAGTTCGAAGTCAGATGTTCTCATTCCAATGTTCCGTGTGCAAGCATTGCTTCGTTTTTTGGTCCTTGGTAAGAAATGGGTTGGCATGCCATTCCGGCTTCTGCCAATCAGTCAGTGCGATTATGTTCCAGAATAGCAGACATGAGCTGCAGGCTGAAATGATGCCGAGTGTGTTTGGGCCTGAGCTTCAGCTTCAGAGCATGGCTTCATCAGTTCAATAAATTTAAATCATCGAAAAATTACTTCTGACATTGTGACACAATCAGACACATCGATGGAGTATCGCTTTCTTTGTGAAGTTGCACAACCGCCATTTGCGGCAATGGAGCCAGGGCTTGCAGCAACTCTATTGAGTCTATTGAGTCCGTAAACTGAAGTAACCCTTGTGACTCTTGTACTCTAGTTACTTACTCTGGTTCTAGATTCTATCTAGTAACTCTAGTACTCTAGTAGTAACCTTAGGACCTAGTGACTCTTGTAATTGTAACTTTGTTTTAGTACTTTTGAATTACCGTATTCCGAAACAAGGTGAACCTGTGAAGTTCATTCCCTGTGCCCTAAGCCCTCAGCCTCGGACACAGAGCTCTGAAGCCACCTGCCACAAACCCTGTAAACCCCGGGCCCTTAAACTTAAATTCTGAGATTTAAAGGGTTTGGAATTCAAGCCAACCCAAAAACACAGCTCCAAACCTAGCACTTCGATGTCGTTTGCAATTTGCTAGGCTGCTAGGCTCCACGACAGCATCCGTTCTTGTCCGAGGTTCTCCTGGATGCCACCGTGACCGTCTCGGTCTGTCAGCTGCAGACTCCTTTCCTATCACACTATCCACCAACTAGGACCTAGGACCCGTAAACTTGTGGATCCCTGCTGGGCATGCCCCGTCTGTCAAAACCATATTCTAGATTCTGGGATACATCACGAGTGGCACTCTGTAGAGTCTGTAGAGTCCAGAGAGCCAGACAACGGAGAAGACAAAGGGTTCAGCGAAACTGTCGGCTTCGGTGCTCGGGGGGATCCGGAACACCGGCCAGGGTCATGGTGCTGTTTTCTCATGTTGTTACGATCACATCCTTGGCCCCTGGAGGCTTTGGATCTGCCATTTCGCTTCCAGTCCATTTCAGAGACCAGTGACAGCTGCAGGGAGTTCATTGCGGCGAACTTCACACAGGAACAGGTGAATCATGTGTTTCGCACGATGCAGGAGCAGTGCTCCGACGACCCTTGCATGTACCACGAAGGGTGTCGCACTCATTCCTGCCACATGCCTTCTCCGACATTTGCGGTGACTGGTGCTAGCTGCAAAGCGTACAGTTGTTTGCGACCCGGCCGGCACACGCGAGGCTCAGTGCAAGCGCATCCTGACAATCAGTTGACAGCAAAGGATCTGCTTGAATGGCTTGAGGCTCAGCGGCCACTTGCAGGTATTGCTGAGAATGTTGAAGGGTGGGACATGCCGGAAGATGCATCTGACACATCGACGCCCATGCGAAGGCCTGGGTTTCGGACTACTTGCAGTGCCTTTGGACCGAAGGGAGATTGGCATGCATGCACTTGAAGGTTTCACGCGTTGCCCAATTCAATTCCGTGTTCCCGCAGTCCAAGTGATGTTGGACGGTGAACGGTTACTGGTTACTACTGACCATTGTCAGCTGGGGTGTGCAAAGCTACTTATACTTGGGTTTTGTCTTTATCATGCCCGGAGGTGGAGGGTGGTGCTTCTTATTTCAAACGCGTAACACATTGTTGTAGAGGTAGAGTCGACTCAAACCCAGACCTCGACACCACCTAAAGTCCAGGAATCCAAAATGTGTAGCTTTACTAATTACTAATTACCAATTGCTGCTGATCGCTACCAGTGCCCATTTCTGGCATGCCAGGTTCTGTGAGAAGTTGGCCAATATCGGCTACCACATCATCGATTGTCGGCTGGACAACCGCATATGGACACAGGTTTCACGACCCAGGACTGCCTTGTTTGAATATTGGAGCTCTTGTGTGTCATCAAGACTAGTGACTAGTGACTGACTAGTGACTCGGACAGGAAGGCTGTGTTGACAAGCTCCGCTCGCTGGGTTGTAGGTTGTCGGTGTTCTGGTGAGTCTAGTGAAGTCTAGTGACTCTAGTAACTCTAGTAGACTGCAGTGCTGTCGCATACTCGCTTCGATGGGAGCTGCCTCCTTTTGGCTTGGGGCTCTTAGTACACATTCTAGATTGGGGCCAGCCCACATCGTAGATCAGGCCCAGTATTTTTTCATTCCAAGATTGCCAGGCTACAGCGTAGTCAGCTACAGTGCAGCTGCAACAAATAGAGAGTCTAATTACTGTAGTTGCTGGATGTAGGTTCTATGCCTATGCATTACATTCATATCTAATTGCTTCTCGCTGCTCATCTCGCTATATACTATATACACATCCTGGTTGCAGAGTTTTATGCAGTCTTTGGATTCGAATATTGAATAATGAACAACCAGTGTAGGGCAGTGTAGGGTTGCTTGGACATATTGTACTCGGCGCAGCACATGGAGTCATTACTCATGAGTGACGATTACTGCTTTTGCGATCTCTTCGATGGCTGGATGGGACTCATGTGCAGCGGATCTCTTGAGAGGGAGGCTGGATGCAAATCAGCAGCCCGGGGCATCAGAAGCCGAGGCACCTGCTGAGGCCGGTGAAGTGGTTGATGAAGCAGATGCTCCGTGGAACTCGAGAAAGTCTCGTCGCATTGGAAACAGGACAAACAGGTTTGGCAGCAAAGTCTTTAGGGCTGCTCTGCGTGAGGTGTCTCTGGAGAGCCCGGAGCAAGGCGAAAGGCGGGCAGTGCAGCAAGGCCGTGGCCAGCAACATGCCATTGTCAGAGCTCTGCAGCGTGGTGCTGCACAGGGATGCTCTGCTGCTTCCGATACCGCAAGCAGCACCATTCAAGCCATTATGTCAGTAGGGACACATCTTCGGCAAAAAGTCGCACTGCTTGCAGCTAAGCATTTTGGCTGGCGCACGGAGAAGTCAGCTGCTGCACTGAGTGGAGTTGGGGATGAGGCCTCAACACGAGGGAAGCTTGATTTGCTTGATGAAGATAGCTGCAAACCCATGTCTGCAGAGGTCGTCGAGACAGTCACAGAGAGGCTGCTGTTCAGTTATGGAACTAGGCCTCAAACAGCATTGGTTGCTGAAGCCGAGAAGCTGTCGATCTCGAAAGATTCTCTCCGGAACAAACTTCTGGAAGTGGCTTCGGCGGTCCAGCTCGCGTCCACTCAAGCATGGAACATGTGGTTGCACCGTATGCAGCAGCTTGAACAGGAGAAAATTGTGAAATGCTTGCTTTCTTTGACAAGTCGCACTTACGACGAGACGCCGCTGAAAGTTAATGTATCTCAGGCTCAGGGCTCGGCTTCCTCAGGAGTGGGATCCATTGCCAAAATCCTTCAAACACGATTGAAGGTTGGCTGGCTTTACGAGGTGACAGACCCGGATCACCAAGAATTTGGGAAGATGATTTTTGTTCATGGCTGGGTACCAACACAGCTGCAGATTCTGGAAAGAACAACTGCCAAGGACATCAGCAAAGCACAGCTGGACATACTGGCAGAGGTTTCCGACGGTAGCATTGTCATGCCTTCTGGCTGTTTTCAGGTCAGTGTTGCTAGTGCAGACAGGTACTCGGCCAACGGAGCGGCAGAGAGAGCCATCACATCCAAACGGGTCGGGGAAACTCCGCTTCGTCTTCCGTGCCTTGTGCACATGGCCAGTGGTTCTAGCACCTGGATGCTCCATGTTGTTGAAGAGCATGTGTCCGCGATGGTGGCTGCAGGACTTGTCATCGGTCAGCTGAGTGGTTACAGGGCCCTGCGCAAGCTGCTTGGTGACGAGATTTGCAGCATGCTCGTACTCTGCGATGGGGATGCTCCCGGGGGCGATGTGCAGTCATACAGAGTGCAAGTGTATGATACATATTTGAGTCTCAATCTTTCTGGCGAAGATACGATTTCCGCATGGCGTCAGAAGCGTGCTGTGCAACGTGCCATACTCGACCGCTTCATATGCGGCAACCTTCAGGACACCGAGAATGTTTTCTTTTTTACGAAAGGTGTTCCGATGGATCGAGAAACAGCCATGCACATTGTCAGGCGGCACATTGTGCCTGCCCTGCTTCCTGGCCCCATCAGGGTCTTTCCTAGACACCGTTGGTTCGGCGGTGAGCTCTGTATTGATGGTTTGGGCTTGCTGGCTGCACACCATGGCCTTCTGCAACGAGTTCTTCTCAAGCTGACAAAGGATGTTGTGTCGGCACCACCCGTGTCAAGCTGGCAGACCTTGCTGCAAGCATCTGGTTGGGATGGTGCTGTCGAAAATCTCGTCGCCGAGTACCCACAAGCTGACGAGGCTGAGAATGCCGACGCAGAGGAGCCGGCTCCTTTCAAGCCTGTCTTTGTCGTGTTTGCTGTGTTTTGTTGCTTGTACATGACCGGTTGGTCTTGCTCAGTTTTACCAATTACAAATTTTACTGATTTGACTGTTCATGCTTAGCACGATATTGTCCCTGTTGGCCATGCCAGCTTGCTGCTACTTAGCTACTTCTGCTATGTCCAAGGTGCAAGACAGTTTAATGGTTTGCAGCTTCTAAGTAACAGTTTTTTCGGAGTGAAGGAATCTAGGAATCTCGGAATCTATAGAATCTATGGTCACTACAGTCTATAGTAACTGTCGTCGCTGTAGTCACTATTTTTTGCGACAGCTTTGAAGGTTTCCTGGCATCCTGTTTTGGGTATTTTGGTTTCCCATCTATGACCCAGGTTGTTGCAGTTGAGGCTGCTCCCCAAGTCTCGGCAGCAGACATGGCTGCCGGTGCTTCCTTGGACTGGGCCACACTCAACCGTTCGTTCAAGAAGAAACTTCGGAGTTGGGCTGAAACGGCGGATGTGCATGTGCTGTCACTCATGCGTTCTGCAATGACGGTCATTGTCACCCTTTTGCAGAGATTCCTTGCGAGAGCCAAGAGCAAGTGGGACCTGCAGCAGCAGCGGAAAATGGCGTCCACGGGAAGCCGCTCCTACCGCCTGACAGAGATTTTCCTGGGACGAGATATCTTGGAAGCATTGGTGTCTTTGCAAGTTCGCTTCCGTCAGGAGATAGCAGCTTTGCCAGTGCAGAGTCGCAACATGCAGAACCGTGTCTTGGCATTCAAGCTTTTCGCCCGGGCTGCGGGAGCCATACACTGGTTTCTGAGAAGGCAGCATGACAAATGCCCTTATCTTGTCTTTGGCCTCTTGGATCCTGTGTCGCGGTCTGACGTTGCTGGCAGATTGGAGAAGCTGCCTCTCTGCATGCGGGATGCATTCACCCATGAATTTCTTCAGCGTTATCCGAAGAGTGCAAGAATGACATCGAAGAAAGCTTTGCATCAGCTGCATGGCATCGCATTGCTTGCCGATGTGGACATTTCCACGATAGAGTGCAGGCATGCAGCTGTCCGTCGAATTCTGATGGCTCGTTCGACGAGTAAGCAAGTGGGTGTTGAGGTGCTTTCAGCTGACTATCTGTGTCGGCAGATGGATGCCAAAATGACAGAAATGGCTGAGACTTTGGGGATCTTGCAGCATCAGCGAGAGATGCACGGGATCCTTTCAATCAGACAGAAAAGGAAGAAGAGAAAGCAGCTTGAACAAAAGAAAAAGAAGAAGCCAAAGAGAACAGGTGGTGGTGGCCGTCAAAGAGCCTTTTTCCGTGCCCGGCTTCGAGGACGAAAATTCAGTGGGTATGCGGAACAACGAACTGTCATGAGGCAGCTGCACCAGGAACTTAGACACCTTTCGAGAGCAGAAAATCAGGAGTTTGCACGCTTGGGCTGGTTCGGTACCCTGAGCCACCGAGCTGGCAATCCATCTTTTGGGTTGCATGGGCCGGCCGAAGCAGTCGACCCTCCTGGCATGGCACTCGCTGCTCTTCCTGCTGCTCAGGATCTGGCTGTTTCTGCAGTCTGTGCAGTTGTTCAAGAAACCAAGAGTGCTCAAAAGGAGATGGTGCTTCGTGAGGCTTCTTCGGAGCTGCAGCTTCAAGCAGCCTTGTCCATGCACGTGGCAGAGGACGAGAGTCTCCAGAGGCTTGCTGCTATCATGCCGAAGTTCTGGCCGGAAGAGCGTTATGCATTTGCTGCTGATGTCTTTCCGTCTGTGTCCTGGAACGGAGCTGCTGCAGAAGTTGCCCAGGCCTGATTTGTGCAAAGATTTCTGCCTAGGTAGGGCCTAGCCGCCTAGCCTTTTTTCACTAACCTGGAGGATACCGTAGTGACTGTAGTGACTGTAGTGTAGTACTCGTACTTGTTTTGGTACTATCGCTACTGTAGAATTCTAGATTCTAGATTCTAGAGTCTTGTAAATCTTCTATTGATTCTATTCTAAGTCTAGAATCTAGAATACTACTTATTACAGTGTCTACAGTGAGTCTACTACAGGGTCTACAGTCTACTGGTACTTGCGCTGTAGGACTTCGCAGCGAAGTTATTTCAGTCATACCGCAGCTTGAGAGTCTGTGTGTGTGTGTGTTCTTGTCGTCTTTACGTGAGACTTTCAATTGTTGCAATCGCCAGCGAGCTAGGCCCTAGGCAGGTCTATCAATCCTATCCTAGCAGCACTTGCCCTGGAGTGTTGGAGCTGCTGCAGGCCTTCAAGAATCTGCCGTCTCGTCCGATTCCGTCTTGCAGTTTGAATGGAATGTCAGTGAAAGTAGCATTGTAGAATTGTAGAATCAGTGTAGAAACTGTTGTTCGTCGAATCACGACGCTTTACACTCACCAAAACCTCCTGAGAGATTATCTCCAGCCGCTAGCCGTGTGTAGCCAAATCTATAGATTGAGGCCATCCTTCATCCGATGCAGTTTCCTGAAATATATTTCATTTTATTCAAAGCGCTGGCAAATCTACTTTTCATAGTCATAGTCATAGCTGTCGCCGAGTCGCTTCTGAGGCTTCATGTCTTGTGCTTGTTGTTTGGACCGTTTCAGGCCGTAAACCTGCTTTCCTTCCAGGGTTCATTTCTCGTTTGTCGAGATCATGAACCAGGCCACTTGGGGGCTTATCGGAGAAGGCTTTCATTCGGAGTCTGGATGGTCTTGTCGGGTTTGTGCATGTATGCTTGGGATTACTTGGTTACTTTTTGGAGCGACAGCTTGGAAAGGTTCAGCTTTGGCTCTGTTTGTTGAAGGCATGAACTTCGTCATCGGTTCCCCGTGTTGCTCTTGAACAGACAGTAAATGCCAGTGCTGCTATGACTATGATAATGATTACGACTGTGACTGTGACTATGACTATGATTCGATTTAGGCTTAGGCCCAAGGGCATGCTAAGGCGGGTAAGTGTGGCTTATGACTAGTGACTGGTGACTGGCGAGCGTATAAAAATACTATAGGATACCATAGGCCTATACTATGTTACTATAGGTAACTATGAAAACATGGTCGGTGGCCAACCCGTGCCCTGCCAGCCGGTTAGGCCGCGCTCAAGGAGAATGTTTCGCAAATGCTGGGCAGGAGGTATAACCTCTTCACGGAGCTCAGGTCTGCTTGGAAGCAGAAGCATGCGGTTATCTGCCACGATTCAATACCCGACTGCCCGAAGGTGGCACCTGGAGATTTCACACCGGGTGCCTGTTGCAACCTTGGCTTTTGCACGTGTGAGGGCACTGGCAGGGATGCACATTTGTTCCACTTGAACTTCGTGAGCCTCGTGAAGCCTCATGTGGTGACAGAGCGTGTTCGCAGAGCCAAGCCGGGAATGCCACCCGCACCGAAAAAGCCCAAGAGGCCGGCCCGACGGCTTCTGGAGTCGACTGCTCTGTGCTGCAGGCTTGTCCCGAGGCCGACAGCCTACGACAGCATCACAGTCACTGGAGAAATTCTGGCAGGCCTCGGAGACGGTGAGATTGTAGGAGGCATCGGAGACATAGCTACAGATGAAACGGAGTTGCCACAGCAGGAGTGGTTCATCATCAGTTACATGAACTTTGCTTCCTTCAACTTCAGTCTTCTCCGAATGGAGCACATAGAAACTCTCTATGTCGCAGACGGTGGTGTCAGGCTGCATCTTCGACTTCGGGATCCACTTTCTGTCCGGGCATCGCACGAGTTCTTTTCTGAAACATTGGATTTCAAGTGCCAGTACAGTGTGGAATGGTATGAGATCGTTACAGATGTGGAAGTGGACACCATGGTCCCCGACAGAGTCTGGGTTCGTGCAGTCGAGGAGGATGTGATTCCAGGGTTTCGTGTCTGGAGAGGCCATTCTTCCGAGCAGGCCTTTGCAGCAGCGGCAGCGGAGCAAAAGAAAAAACGGTCCAGGACTGGAGTGACTGGAGGGGCTACACGCAGCGACAGGGCAGGGAAGCGGCGGCGGACATCAGACGATGCCGTGGCTGGCGGACTTCAACCCGATGAACCAGCAGCTTCGAGGGACGACGATGTCGCTCAAGATGAGGATCATGTTGATTTTGAGAACCAGCACAACGAGTCCGCAAACGAATCAGAACACTCTGAGCAGGCCGAATGGGAGCTTCTGGCCGACTTTGCTGAATCGGTGGGGTTGCCGCAAGAGTCTCGGCAAGAGCAAGAGAAGCAGAGGCCGGACTCACACGAGTCCGAAGCTGCCGGTTCTGCTGCTGCTGCAGCAGCCGTGTCTGCCGATGATGGAGATGGAGCGGCGGCTGCAGCCGAAGGAGGTGCTCCTGAAGGCTTGGTTCGCCCGTATAAGGCTGTGAAAAAAACAACAAAAGAGGATGTATTTCACATCCCTGGTTTCGGCAGCTTGAGATACAACGACAAGAAGAAAACGCTCACGGCGCACTGCCTCTGCGACAAGCATACTGATCAAGAATGCCGCAAACAACGAACGTGTCTGGAAGGACATCAGAGAGGCCAGGGCCGCCCAGTCGGATATCTTACTTTGTGGTTGCAGGAACAGCATTTCCACGACAGTGCCAAGAAGCACATCAAAGAGAGCACAGCGCATGAGGAGCGGGCCCAGCGGGAAAGGGCACGTGAGTATTTCCAGGCTTTACCTGGAGGATTGGATTTCGCACAGAAGTACGAAAGGCAACGCAAAGAAGGTGAGCCGGAGGAACCGGACTTCGCCCGTCCGTAAAAAAGTGGTTCTCCCGCAGATTTCGCTCCAGGGCTGCAGCGGTTCGGTGCACGCTTTGGGCCGGGGTTTCGGAGTTTAGAGTTTAGGGTTGACAAGTTGAGGGTTTAGGGCAGGCTCGCAGAAAAGTTGTCCCGAGCACACACTACGATCCTTTCGGAAATTCCCAAACGCATAAGAAACACTTCTCCCCTAGGTCCTAGGTCCTGGAACCTCCTAGGACGATTTCAGGCTTTCGGAATTTGGGGTTGGCAATGAATTGCTAGCTGCTAGCTGCTAGCTATAGCTGCCAGCTGTGAGCGGCTTTCTAGTCCCTCTGGTACTCTAGACTCTATAGTCACTCTAGTCACTCTAGTCATCTCGTCCCGGTGCCTGCTCGTGCTGCTCTCGGCAAGTACTTGTGAGACTTCCCCAGGTCAGGCCCAGATTCTAGATTCTTCCGAGGGCTGTCCTTTTTTTCTGGTCTTGAGTTGGTTGGAAGTTCCGGTGCTGTCAGCCTCTTGAAGGTTACCCCAGTCCCTAGTGAAACATAGACTTTGCTGCTCACCTGATGCACAAGGTTTCGGGCAAGGACAGCGAGTGTAGTATCAGGGTGTAGAACCGTCCTGTGCAGGTTGTTCCATATTGTTATATAGTTGTTTCTATTCTACTATTTGTATTATGAATATTGTGTTTTAAAAAATAGTTTGCATCGCTAACCAGGTTTCCTTGATCGGGATCTCCAGTGCAGTCTTGGTCATGAGTGGTATTTGAGTAGAGCCAAGCTTGTAGGGCTTATACGTTAAACCCTACACATAGGCCTACACCCTAATTCCCTAAGCCCTCAAACCCCCAAACCTAAACAGAGCCAAACTCCAAATCGCAACACTCGGAGCCCTGATCCTCCAGCCTAGTAACCTAGTACATCCTGCTACCTTCCAGCTACCTGGTTTACCTTGACAACACGGCCTGCAACAACATTTTCAGACCCCAATGCCAATCGCCAAACCCCAACAAGGATCACGAAAACCGCACCAACTCGAAGCCCGGGGTGAAATTGATGTCTCGTATATGCAGTTCATAGATGCATAGAGTGCCTTGAACGTGAAGCAACACCCTTGTGCAAATGCTTGGAAACCACTGCCCCAAATCAGAGTTCCATGCTCAGCTAATGCCTAACTCCGCTGTGCCAGGATCTACATTGGATATTTGAGCAAGTCCATGTTCACGGTGAACGATGCACGGGCCTGGGCCATGGTCATTCAGGAGTCCCCAAACAATGAACTGTGCTTGTGGCTTGTGCAATCAAGTTCTGGAGGATGCTGATCAGTGTCAGCTTCATGGGTGTTTGCTTTTCCCGAGCGCTTTGTAGCCTTGCTTACCAGCCTGAGCACCTTCTTCGTTGTCCATTCCTGAAGTAAACTGCTGGGACTTTGGGGTGATTGGGGCAAGGAGATCCTGCAGAAGCAGCACCAGCGGGAAGCAGTGCCATTGCGGAGCTTCCTCTTCAAAAAAACAGAGCGCAAGTTCTATGAGCACATGACAGCTTGGAAGGCATCCTCTCATGATAATCCGATGTTGATTACTGTGCTTGTCAGTGGCGGCTGTGCAATATCCTCTGTAAATAATGAAATGATTCCGCTTGGCAGGGCAAATTTACTGAACTGTAGCCGCTGTAGCCGCACTGTACCTCTTTTTTGAAGCTGGTGTCAACACAATGTTTGCTGAGTCTGCTAAGTGCTACTGCTAAGGCTAGCTGCTAAGGTGCCTGGGTTAGCTGCGGTGTGTGGGTTGGGTTCGCACTGGCCTTGCTGGCTCGAATACCTTTTATTTGCCTTTGCTGGCTGCATGGTTTTGCGGCTGCCTTATGTCTTACCTTTTATTTGCAGGATCCTCAGAGCGAATTTGCTTCTGGTCCTGCCTTTGGTCTACCTTTTCCCTACCTTTATTTTGCCTTGCTCCCTACCTTTTGTGGCTCCAGGGTATTCTTAAGCTAAATAGAGGCTAAATAGAGGCTAAATAGAGCTAAATAGAGGCAGAATAAAGGCAGAATAAAGGCAGAATAAAGGCAGAATAAAGGCAGAATAAAGGCAGAATAAAGGCAGAATAAAGGCAGGACAAAGGCAGGTCTGGGGGTGGGGCTGGGGGTGTGGCTGGGGCCCGGCTGCGGGAAAGGCGCTGGGGGGCCAGAGTTGGGGCTTGGGGGGGCTGGGCGGCTGGGGCCCGGGAAGGCTTGGCCGGGCTTGTTGGGGCTCGGGGCTCGAAGGCTGGGCCGGGCTGATTGGGGCTGGTTGGCATTGTGCGCTTTTGTGGGCTTGCTAAGTGGGTTGTGCTGCTTGGATGAAGTGCACGGCATCCAATTGGGCTTGGGGCTTGTTCCCGTTACTTGTTGCTGCTGCTACCAGGTACCATTTACCAGTATTCTTTGTTCTTCCGATTTGGAAACTTGAAGTATCTGACTGTCCCAGTGTTTGACCGGCTTTGCTGGCATCAGACTGCATGAGAAACCTTACAGACACAGGGTGTATGGCAGTATATGGTATATGGTGATAGTGAACAATGACAGTTTGGCATTTCATTGTAGACCGTGGCAAATGACTAACTAATGCTAAACCTAGCCAGTGGAGTCGAGTGAAGTCTCAGTCATTCCATTGTGTTCCATTCATTCTGGTCGCAGGGGTTATAAGAAGACTTCATGTGTCAGGCTGACCAGACTGCCACTTCGGAACGCGATGCTGGCGGTCACGAGGCCAAGTGGAAGCTCAAGGCCGCTGAAGCAAGAATTGCGATTGGGACGAGCAGAGATGACTTTGTAGGGGAGGGCCTGAGGCTGACTGCCAGGCAGCAAGACTTGATCGATACCGTCGCCGCAAAGGTCTTGCTCTCCAAACGTGGCCAACTTGCGGTTGATGTGCTGAAGGACACATACTTAGATATTTCTCAAGGCCATGATCGGATGAAACACAGCCGTGCTGACGGTGTAGCTTGCACCTTCACCACCTCGACATTGCTTTACTCCTACTCAGAAGACCGTGTCGTTCTTCCTTTGGAGATGATGCTCATGCACGGCTTCCCCAGATCCGCAATCGCCCCCCGAAGCATTGGGCAGCGTGCTCTCAAAGATATGGTAGGCAATGGAATGAGCCTCCCTTGCTTGGCCACCATGGTTTGGGCTTTCTGGGTCATGCGCAACCGACAGTTCGAAGCTCCGCAGCAGACACCACTCCAGATCCTTTGCCCAAGCCGTGTTTCCAGAGTGAAGCAAAAGCAAACACCCACACCAGCCAGACTTAGAGACAGAGTTGCTCAGCAGCCAGCGAGAAAGAGGCAGCGTGTTGTCATTGACATCACGGAAGACTTCGATTGATGTTTTTTTCACCATTGTGGCCCTAGTGACGAGTGAGTGGCCCTGGTGCCTTAGTGCGTTAGTCACCTTAGTCTTAGCGGTCTTAGCGAGCAGACTGTGTCTTGGCATGACACAGTAACAGAGTCCAGGCTGTGCGAAGGCTCGTTACATTCTTGAAATCAAGCAGCAGCTGGCAGAAACACTTCTGTAGCCAAGTCTAGCGATTAGATTCGATGAAATCAGTTATCCGAAGTCTTTATGTTTCTAGGCCCTAGGCCGGCCTATATGGGGTTGTGCAGTCGCAAGGAGTCAAATGTATATGGGTTGCCCGGGCAGAGTTTGGATTCCAAGGCAAGCGGGAGGCATAAGCCGTAAGATATTGCCGTGTGACGAGGTAGTAGTGGTTTCCAGTATGAATGAACTTAGTAATAATATTCGTCGTGGTCGTATTCGTATGAGCATTAGTATTCATTAGTAATTATTAGTATTATTATTTAGTATTAGTATCAGTATTAGTTTTAGTATTAGTATTAGTATTAATATTATTATTAGTATTAGTCTATTAGCATTAGTATTAGTATTAGTGTATGTGTATAATAGTATTTGTAACTAGTATTAGCATGACTAGTAAGTGGAATTATTCTTCTTGTTATTATTAGTAGCAGTAGTTGTAGTAGCAGCAGCAGGAGGAGTAGTAGGGGTAGCAGTAGCAGCAGTAGCAGCGGCAGGGGTAGTGTGACTAGTGGTGACGTAGTAGTGGTCATGGTATTGACCTGGTATTGATAGTTTATTCGGCAATGCTGGGCTCGATGCCTTCACAAGCCTGGTCTGCGGAGGCCCGAGAGGCTGTGTTTTTTTCTCGGTGAAATTCCAGGTACTCCTGGGTCCCGGGCTGGGGTGGCTAGGACGGCGAGGTCTGGGTCTGGGTCGTATGCAGGCCCAAACACTGCGAAGATGTCACTTGCTAACTTTCAATCAGCTGTCAGCAGCTTCGTGCTGGCTGTTTCGTACTTGGTGGGCGGCATTTGTGGGAATTGTTTTAATCTGCAATCTAGCGGCATCTAGCGTCCTAGTTCACAAGTTCACGATTGAGTCAGTGTTGTGCATTCCAAACAGCACTGCTACCCGCCACCGGGCATGGACCACGGGATGTCATTTCTAGAAACTAGATTCTAGATTCTAGCAGCAGCACGTCTTGGTAGTAACTCCGGCACCAGGCAGAGTTTTGAGACGGGATTGTTTGGGTCCATGTCTCAGACGGAACAGTTGCCAGTGGTTTCGTACAGTACTAGATTCACTAGATTGCTGCAGTGTGTCTTAGTGCACCTGCAGCAGCATTCGAAGGACGAAGCATGGACAGTCTAGTAGTGTAGCAGTGTCGAGCAGTTGCAGAACAGACAGGGCTTGGCATAGCTCCTTGCAGGCCACTGCAGGCCCTTAACGAACATGTACACATTGACTCTTAGTACTTGCAGATATGGCTATGGCTGCTATCTAGGTTTTTCAAGGAATGAGTATCAGATCCGAAAGAAAATTCGGGCTGTCATAGGTCTTCGAAGCTCTAGGACTCTAGGCCCTCTAGGCCATAGCCTGGTCCTTGTAGTTCTTATTCGAGCCTGAGGAATAGCAAATGACACTGCACCCGAGACTCCCTAAACTCGACTCGTAGCCGTAGCCCCAGACTCCAGACTTATAGACTCTAGACGGTGTCTTCCACCCATGATTTACAACCACAAGTACATGTTTTTGGGGGCCGAATATAATGACGCCCGCTTCTAACATGCAGCTGCATAGCCGGTAGCTTGATCGAGTGAGCTTGCGGCATGTTTTGGATGTCACTCTCCTTGCTTGTGGTGTGACGACTGTAGTGACTCCAGTGAGTGACTCTCGTGATTTATGTGCTCGGAACTTTCTGTCTGTGGTTTTTTGTCGTCTCCCATGTGGAACTGGGGCAGCAGTGGCCACGACATGGGCCATCCGTGTTTGGCCCTCGTCTGCAAGATAATTCATTAGACACATGAGTGCATTTGCTCCATCCGGGTGGGCAAGAAAGAAGATCGAATTGTCGATGCCAGAGAAGTCATCCGTCAGTAATTTCGTCTTGGTTGACTGGAACTCAGCCGTCATTAGCCGCGTTAGCTTCATTAGCCACCAGTGAGTAGCCAGAGCCGTCGGTCACACATGAAGACGACTAATTGTACTCTGGTCGTCAGGGTAGTCGTGGGCTCAGAGTCGTAGGTCGTGGGTCTTGAAACAAGCACCTTCATGGGTGTTGAGCAGCTACTGAGGCATTCAGCTAGTCAGCTAGCAGCTTTTGCTAGTCATTGCTAGTCTACTCTGCTCGGTGTTATCACGGTCACAGAGCCGTTACCGTTACCGTTGCAAATCAGACGGCTGGAGCCATCGGTTCAGGATTTTGGCTTCCCGCGACAGTTACAAGATTCGAGAATTGTGCCGCACGAATGTGTTATGTCATGTTATGATGGTCATGCTGTGGCTTTGGCAGGGGCAGTCCTTAGGGTTAGGCTTTTCGGCTTTGAATCAGAGCCCATGCCAGCTGTGTTTTGGGAGTTGCAGGGGTCGTCACGATTGAATGAAGCCGATTCTTAAGCTTCAGCTGCCGCGAGATTTGGGCTGAAGCTTCTTTAAGTCTGCTTGCTTGCCCAGCTCTCAATTCCGTGTCCATGCCGCCAAAGAAACCAACAGCTGCCAAGGCGACACTGCAGGCAATAATTTGAAGTCAGGAGAGTAAGTATGTGTGCTAGCAATCAGGTGCAGTGAGCAGTGGCTAGCAAAGCAAAGGACCCAAGAAGCGCCCATATCAGATGGCCAGCTTTGGGAGGGTCTGTGTTGTGTTTGCTTCAAGTGGATTTAGCTATCGGCAACGGTTGTATTTTGTGAGCACCATAGATTCGCAATTCGTGTCGCCCGGGCTCCACCGAACTTTTACTGCGATCCAGAAAGTTTTCTGTGTCAGAGAGGGTTGTAATTGTGTGCCAATTTGACGAAACTGTATGTTGGAAGCACGGCATGATTTCCTACACAAGCATACAGTACAAAGTAAAAGCATAAGCATAGAGTCGTGTCACTGCACCGGCAAGTCAGTTTTGCTGGTAGTTCAAGCAGCCCGGTACCCACAGAAGTCACACCAGTTATGGCGCTTCGTCATATCACTACTCACGATTTCTTGGCTTTTTGGTGGCAGTGGTCTTGCCACCCAGAATAGTAATCGTAGTCTAGAGTCTAGAGCAGAGTACTGGTAGGGCAGCAGGGCGAATTTGTATGAGGTAGTACCTTTATTCGTGCTTCTTCGAATCCGTAGGGGATTCTTGGCGTTTGGATGACACCGAGTCAGTAGTCACTAGTCACTAGAACACTAGGACCCGTCTGTATGCATACTCGTTGCAAGAGTCGATGAGTCTTTGTTTGCAGTTTCTAGGTCATAGGTCCCGACGTGTCCGGAGGAGTATGAAAGTGCTCATGGCGAATGCAAGTGTTGTCCAATCAATGTCCAGTCCAGTCAAATCTAGTAATCTAGCACTTTAGTCAACTTTAGACACAATCGAATAGCCGTCGGCCAGCCAGGCAAGGCCCGTGAAGGAGGAGCCGGACGAGGAGATGGAACGAGCATTTGAGCGATCGAGCCCAAGAACCGAGCAGCTGTTGTCACAGGCAGTGCCTTGGGTTATTTTGGATCGTAGGCTGAGTTCGCATCTTTTGTCCGCTTAGCCGCTCAGCTGTTAGTGATGTTAGTGTCTTTGTTTGCTCTGAATTCTGTCTGGTATGCCGGTGTTAGGTCTGTCATGTTTCTGAGACTCATCAGTCAGTCATTAGTCTTGTCTGAGGGTGGGTGTTGTGGATTCATTACAGGGTTAATTTGTTGAACTCCGGCGAGCATGGGCTTTACAAATGCTGCAATCCTGCTGCTTTCTTGGCAAAATTTTGAACGTGTCTTCCCGTGATCTGCTTGGTCACTCACATCGTCCTCTCGTACTACTCGGGCCTTCTTGACGGATTCCTTCAAACCGCCTGCCGGAATGCTTGTCTGGACTTTGATGTCCAGAGTCTAGAGCCTCGGGGTAGGACCGGGTAGGATGGACAAACCAATTATGTCACTTGCATTAACCCTTAGCTTTTGTGGCCGGTATCTTATTCGTCATTCGTTTGCTGCCGTGTTGCTTGTGATTAGATAGTACTCTTATTGTTATTATTTTGCAAGGCTACAAGTTCTGGGTTCGTGCTGGCCTCCGGTGCTATGTGACCATGAATCTTTTGGAAAACACTTAGACTTAGACAATTAGAAGTGGTTGTGCCAATAACTGTTAAATGTTAAATTTGTTGAACATTGCAACTGATATGTTTGGTACAATGTTCCAGTAAGGCATCCGCAAGCTTAGGGCTAAGGATATACAGCTTGGTTTGGGGACACTGTCAAGACACAGTCGCTTGATTTCCCGCAGATTTTCGGTGCGACCGAATCTGGTTAGAAGCTTCACAAACGGTGACCACAGAGTGGATTCTCTAAATACTAGTCACTAGTCGCTAGTGACCGCCGCTAGTGCATTTAGGAAGATGTTTATTTCAAGTATTTCGAGTTACTCCATAACTCTATTGACTCTAGTAACTTACTGGTAGCCAGTTTAACCAGTGTTCTGAGTCTGACACAGCTGACTGATTAGAGTCTAGAGTCTAAGTCTAAATAAACTGTGTATGGTGGCTAGTGACGGCTAGTGAGTAGTGAGGCTGGTGTCTGCTGTTGAAGAGCTATTGTTAGTTAGTGTTTTTTCGACCGATGTGCCTGTCTTGATTCATGTGTTGGCAGCACCATCTTGCAGACCTTTCCCTACCAGTCTCAGTGGTCACGTATGTGATACCCCTCTGACTTGTCCGACCCCACCCGAATCACTGTGTCGTCACTTAGAATCACTTCACTACAACGTGTGTCGTCATGTACCAGTTACCAGTACCAAGGGAAGCACGCCAGTGACTAGTGACTAGATTAGATTTCCCGGTGTTCTGAGGTGCCCACAGGGCCCGCAGGCGGCCAATCGAAAAAACGAAAGATCGTCCTGATCTGTCTTCGCTGCGGTGCTAAAAGCACAGCTTCTTGGTCTGGAATAATCACGATTTTTCCGAAGGTCTCGCTTCGGGCCTAAGAAAGACAGATGCCTAGAAGCCAAAATCCTGGAGCCCTGCTGTCCCAGACCTAGACTTCGTCTAACGTGGACCGAGCTAGCGTAAGTACATCATTCGGGAACCTGGAGCCGGAATGGAAGAATCCAGTCGGAATGTGGTGTGTCATAGGGCCATAGGGACTACAAGGATGTGCAAAAATGTCTGCCCGCTTTTGTGTCGAGCTGGGTCTTGTTGCCGTTCCTAGTGGTGTCTTCGTCACGTCCTCATGTCAAGGTATTGAAATGCTTGCAGTTTCTCTGCTGTTGTCGGAAAAGTGTTTGAAATCACGAAATAGAGATCAAACATCTCTACAGTAGAGTAATCTGAACCATGTTGTGTTGTGCCTGTGCCCCAGCAGCCTCGCCCCATCGTTTCTGCAGTCTGAACTGGGCCGTCTGGAGTTTAGACTCTAGACTCTAGACACCCACACGGCAAACGTGGTAGGAAGTGTCATGTCTAGATACATGTTCCCCCGCATGACTAGTGATGAGGACACTAGGAGTCACTAGGACATGAATGAGAGGATCGGGGCCAGAACCTAAGAGCTAGCGTTATGGGCAGAATGCTGTGATTGTGGTCAGTTTCGTCATTCCTTGAGATTCTTCACACCTAGGACAAGGGCACGACCTTCGACAAGGACGAAAACGGCGAATGGTTGTCCGGATGCACGAAGTGTGTACACTGTGTCGAGCAAGGCATGGGTGTGGATTGGCACGTGGGCATCCCGAGAATCCTCAATCGGTGCAACTGTGCTGAGGCAGGCCCAAGCGGAGTTGCTTAGGGCCATAAGGTTTTCTTCCGCCTCGGTGATTGCCGAAATGCGAGTCTGTGATATGCTGGAAGACCCAATGACGAAACTTCTGTGTTCTGTTAAGAATTCCGAGCTCCACACCTGTGACAAATAACCCAGCTGAGATCAGCTGAGGCGGTGTTCATGCGGATTCCGTGGGTTTAAGACCCTAACCCTAATAGCCCTAATATTTCTAATCGTAACACCACTCACCCACCCCTTTCTGGATTCAGGAGTTGCTTTGCAAAGTGTTGCGCACGAGACTTTGTGCGGTAACGACTGGTCTGGTCATGGTCATAATCAATAGCCCCTTGCCATCATTGAATTCGGGCCAGGCCTTTTGTTGAATGTTCTGCCCCTGGCCAGGATGAGCAGTTCGCAGCCAATGTGGACATCTGTGCCGACAACTACGACCAGCTTGATGAGAGTGTCTTCCCGCAGTTCCAGCCGGCGAGTTCGGTGACATCGACATCCCAGCTGGGCAGCATGACCTTTTCCGACTTGCTGTTCCTCTCCGATACTCAGGTATTGAAGTACACCAAAGCTACAGTGAAGCAGCTGGGCCTCAAGCTGTATACACGTCAGTCGGAGGACGGCTCCCCCATCCAGGGGGTGTACTGCGACTCGGTTTCAGTTTGACAAGTGACAAGTACCATGCGACCTTCAGCGGCTTGTGGGTTAGATAGAGCTTTAGATTGTGTAGACAGTGTAGACCATGTCAACGTTTCTCGAGCAAGGTTGGCAATCCCTCACATGACCAAGCATGTCAGCACTTGTTTTTCGTGCTAAACCGTATTATACCTGACTATGCTTCTTGACACATTGATAAGAGGAAGTATTGTGGCGAATCAGTCTCGGTCTAGAGACTAGAGTCTAGTCTAGAGTCCAGAGGCCTTTGTTTCCACCATTGCAGTCGATTTCTTACATCGTAAATTCCGCAGCTTGCCAGTCACGATTCGGCCAGTGAGTTTAACGACCGCTCTGGCACATGACATCTGGACACTCTGCTTAGTGGCTTAGTGTCACGGTCATGGGATTGTTCACATGCAGCTGTGTTTCTCCTGGTTCTCACGGTTTGATGCAGGTTGCGTTGATTTCCTGTCTGCTGTGGGAGTGCGGCTGGTTTGTTGCTGCACCGATTATGTAACAGTAACTACTCAGTAACAGTGCTATGTATGCATCCGAGGCTCAATGTTCGACCTGCCGAGCACCATCGGCTTTGCCGAGTTGTGGGGCTTGAGGAAGGTCAGGGCCCCTGAGTAAGATGGTTCCTAGGTCCTAGTTACTAGTTACTAGTTACTCCTGGTGCATATCCTGGACTGTACGACTATGACATAGTCGTACAGTTCAGGATATGGAACAGGAGTAATTAGACTATGACGACTATGACGACGAGTCGACTGTTGTGTCACTGCGCCAATGCTAGAGCTGCTAGGTGCGACTGTTTTCGACAAAGTACACGGACGTGCAAGAGCACATCTTGCAGCAAGAGATGCAGATCATCGCAGGACAAGGCCCAGCGCTCCAAGCGTTGGTGGAGGAGAGAAAAGCGAAGGACAAAGCAATCAAGCCGTCGAACTGGAGATTTCTCCCTACGCTCAGCTATTTGCAGCGCGAGGGAGAGAAAGTCGTGAAGGCGGGGAAAGTGGCGCAGGCAGAGAAGGAAGCTCGCGAGAGTCTCGGAACCGACCGGGAGCCTTCCGAGGAGATCGAAGTGGTGGAGGGCGCAACCAGCAGCGGCAAGGGCGGAGGCCGTTTGCAGGTTGGCAGTGCAGGAGTCGCACTTGGTGCCGCACAGAAGAAGAAAAAGCCTGCTGTGAAGCTCGAGCCCGGCCGACAAGAGGGCAGGTCCCCGACCCCTTCCGCAAGGGGCTCCAGTGTCACCGGCAAGCATAACTCAACGGAGATCGCCGAGGCCTTGAAGGATGCCGAACTCGTGCCAGTAGCCCAGAAGTTGGGCTACATCCCGGCGTGCTTCGAGAGCTTGTCGGTGGCGGCTGCTTTCAGCGACTCGAAGATCGGCAACCAGATCTTCAGTGCATCTTGGCTTTTATGCTCTAGGACTTGAGGGCTAGGCGACTAGGTGACTAGGCCCGACTAGTGAGACTAGTGACTAGGCCTTGACAACTATACGGCCTCTAGGGCCTCTAGGGCTCTAGGGCCAACCTGGCCAGGCAATCAAGGGCCAATGCTAGACTGTTAGACTCTTAGACTTAGACTCGACTATTTTGACTATGTTCAACTTTGAGCCTTTAAGCCCACAGTACTTCGCTACTACAGCGCAGCACCGCCGCCTCAATCCAATAGCTATACCGTCATATCGATGGAGCCCAAGCTGTG
The DNA here is from genome assembly GCA_905221615.1 of Symbiodinium sp. CCMP2592. NCBI lineage: Eukaryota > Dinophyceae > Suessiales > Symbiodiniaceae > Symbiodinium > Symbiodinium sp. CCMP2592. Next base: position 177,469 of record CAJNDT010006178.1, on the reverse strand, counting down.
GCTGCTAGAACCGTTGCGTTGGTGCGTGTATCTGGTGCGGTTGAGGCTTTGGAAGGTGGTTGGCACGGCGATCATTGGAGTCATTGGAGAACAAGAACAGCAAAGAACGAAAGAAGGGAGATGGTTCATGGGGTGTGGGTTATTTCTTGTTCGTCCATGTATATCTTTCTATATACTATATAGCTGTGTTTCGCTGCCTCCTTGCCACTGCTAGCCGCTAGCTAGCCTGCCAGACACTGCTGCCAGGTAGTCATCATTCATGCTGCAGATACAGTACAGTATTGTTATCACAGCACAGCTCCTAATCATTAATCATTAGCCCCCTCATTGCCGAATCAGCAGGGATGTCGCTTTGCTGTGTTGTGGGTGTTGTGTGACCCTTGCTGCAGAAGTCTTCTGAGGGTGACAGATTGATTTTCGAGTCGACGAGTGAAGAGTGACTGAGTGACCCGTCATTCAAGGCAGGACGAGTCCTCAAAACTTTGGGCGAGGCCAGAGAGGGCAAAGCGCTGAAGACACGCATCGCTTGCTGCGAAGCCGCTAAGCTGGTTGGGCAGGCCAAGTCTTTGGAAGACTTGGAGACTGCGGACGTCGAAAAGTCTATCAAGCTCTTGAGAGAGCAGGGCTGTGACCTGCCTCTGGCCCAGAAAGCAAAGTTTTGGAAGTACCGCTCGCACATGCTGCTCAAGCTCGCTTGGAAAGCCGGTGCCGCCAGTGCCAGTGCCGCTAGTGCTGACCCTGTGCTCAAGCACGTGCAGGCGTTCGTGAAGGCCCATGCTGTGTACAACTTGGAGCCTGACGCCGAACTCTTCGATCTGGACGAGCCGTCCTTCAACGGCTTGCTGGTGCTGTGCAAGGCCACAGAGGACCAGTTGAAGATGGACGAGAAGCTTGGCGACGATGCCCGCGGCGTGGAAGAGGTGACGATCGAATGGCAGGCTGTGCTGTTGCACGACATAGTGACATAGTGATAGTGTTAGTGATAGTGTTTTAACGCTTTTTTATGTGTAGCATTCGAGTCGTCAGAGTCTCGAGTCTAGACACTAGACATTCTACAATGTATCATCCTTAGAATACAAGCCTTAGAATGAATCGTTAGAATTCTGGATTCGAAACTACAGTTTCTCAAAGTCGTAGACTCGTGTGGAGTCGACAGCAAAAGAAGGTAAAGGTAGACTCCAGGAAGACAAGTGTGGACGATATGAAAACAGACCAAAACACACGTGTGTATGTACTATACATATAAATAATATGTAGGTATGTAGGTATGTAGGTCCTACAGTCCTACAGGTATGTAGGTATGTCGGTGCATAGGCATCTAAGTCAATCTAAGTATGCAGATATAGAGGTATGTCGGTATGTGTCTATGCATACCTTGGAATTTTGTTTCGGAGATTGGTTGCAATAGGATTAGGTCATTCATTAGGGCTGATGTTCAGATGGACACCGTCCATGATGTTATCAGCTCAGGGACACGTAACTAGGTCAACGGCCGCTAGGCGAGCGACTTACTTGTCTTTCAGGCGCTTTTTTTTTTGAGCAGTAACATTGAGTTTAGAGGCTCAACTTCATAGGCAGCAGCAGTCGCAAGTGTCAGGGCATATCATTAAGTCTAACAGTCTAACAGTACAGTTTTTTCTGTTAGTCACTCTTGTCTTCGTCTGTCGGGAAGCTGGCCGGCTGTGTGCTCCTGAGCTGTCATCGTTGAGCCCCAGTAGACTCTACTCAACTCAGCAAACACGAGTTGTGAGTGGCCCAGGTTCGCATCACCGGACACCGGCCAACCCCAAATTGCCTCTGCCGGCTTTTAGGACTCTATTATTCTAGGACTCTAGGACCCTAGTGCCCCAGGACCTAGAAACATCATTATCATCATCGTTGAGCTGTTGGACACCCGAGAGTAGACTCGACTACAGTGACTAGTGACTACACTAGACAGTGAACCAAGTGAGCATGGCAGCAATATTGCATGTTCTGTGCAGTCCCTCGCCAGCGACCTCTTGGACTCCTTCAGTTGTGACACGCTGGTGGGCTTGATCGACAAAGCTGCAGACCCCAAGAACCAGCACCTTCTTCTGAGCTTGGCCACGTGCTGGCTGAGGCTGCCGAAGGCGGATGTGGGAGCGGTGGTCGATGCACCCCAGGTTGTGGATGCATTGTCGAAGATCGATGGTTGGGCGAGGTCAGTGGCATGCTTGCTATGTCCACGGCCCTTGCACCTCGGGACATCGGTGAAGGATGTTTTCTTGTTGACGAAGACAGCTTCGACCGTGTATTTCGAGAAGACGCTGCGGGATGCATTGAAAAGCGACGACTTCTGGAAGGGCAAGTACGGGGATGCACAGCGCACCAGTGCAGCGGATGCAGAGTGGGCCAAGCTTCTCAATGAGCACGAGATCACTTTGAGCTCCGACATTTCGGAGCTTCCCGATCTCGCTACGGCATTGACTGCAGCCTTCAAGCACTGGGACGTCATGTCGAAGGCGCTTCGCAAAGGAGCTGTCAAGGATCTCGAGGACAAGCTGTGTGAGAAGCTTGTGGTTTTCAGCGAAAGGACGAGGACAGCGCACGATCCCGTGCGGACAATTCCAGATGCAATGTTGATGAGCATCTTCGATGCTTTCAAATCTCGCCAAGCTGTTGCAGCGAGTGCACTGCTGCACAGGCAGTATCTGCAAGAGAACGAGACCTCGTTCACCATGCAGGCGCTCGCCAACCTGGCGGCGGCCGAGAGCGGGGCGCTGGACTTGGGTGAAGTTGTGGGCAAACTGCAGTCGGCTGCGGGCGCGTTGCGAAGTGCACCGGAGCTCGACCTGCAAAAGATCGTCTCGCTCGTCTTGCAGAAGCTGGCGTCCACTGTTCAGGAGGCCCGTGCCTGCTATGCTGCTATGCTGCTATGCCATTATGCCACTATGCTTTTATGCCATGCTGCTAGCCGCTAGCCGCTAGCCGCGAGAATAGCCGCTAGAAACCTCTTGCATAGCCAAAATAAATGTTTACAAGAGTTACACAGTTACTAGAGTTACTAGGGCAAACTTCAAGCAAAGCTGAACCTCCGATTGTTGATCGTGTATGTGGAATTTCTGACCCGATGGAGATTGCTTTTCTCTCCTTTCGAAACGTTGAATGGCCTTCACATAGAATGTAGCTGCTACAATGTAGCTTTGGGTGATGTTTACTTAGTCAGTAAGTTTAGTAAAGTTTGACTGTGTAGCTTGATTCTAGCTGATTCTAGCTGCTAGCTGCTAGAACACTAGCTGACTAGCTAGGTTCAGCTAGATAGATAGATAGATAGATCTCATGCAGTCAGAGGTCGAGTGTCAGCTTTCTGTTGGTTGCAAGAATTAGATTTCGAAAGCCAAGGTTTTGAGATGTATGTTTTCAGCTTTTTGTGGGGTTTAGCATTTTGGTTGGTTGCAAGAATGAGAGTTCGGGCGTTTTGTTGGTTGCAAGAAAGAGAGTTCCAAAGCAGAAGTTGGGTTTGCAGTTGTTGGGGCCCTGAGTTCAGAGCCCACCGGTGTTCTGTCAGTTCAGACAATCTCTGCAAAAGTTCCAGTTCGCAGAGGGCCATGAATCAGTGTGTCTGTTCAATTTGAGCTGGTGTGACAGGGGCAGCATTTCGGTAATTTGTTTGGGCCCAGACTTCGAGCCTCAATGCCTATCGATTGGTGACTACGACTGGGTTTGGACCATTTCATTTGGATTCATGGTTTTAGTGACTGATGACTACTACGTTACGAAGCACGACCTAGTCCCCTAGTCCCAGACTCCTAGACACGGCCAGATACGACAAGCGGTGGTGCCCCTGAATATTCGCTCTAACTATACTCTAATTATAATTGTACTATTACTACATATTGCAATGATGTCCATGTCCGCAAGGTGGCTGGGCATGGCTTCATCGGCATCTCGGAGCAGGTGGGGAAGGACCTGGAGTCGGCCCGTCACCAGGCCAAGATGGGCCTCCGTGTCATCGTGATCTACCAGGATATTGTCGTGGGCAAAACAGTTGAGCATGGATAGCGGCTAAGGCGAAGGCCTTTTGTTCGATTGAAGCTGCATGAATTGAGTAGATTAGCCGATGATGCTCGCGTAGCCTGGTAGACACTTGTCAAGGCCGGAGAGGTGGCCAGGTTCATCCGTTTCCAAACCTCACCGGGTTTTTGCCTTCCCATGAAGGACCATTACTTCACGGAAGAGCAGCAGCTTTTGGCGCAGTGGCTGATGCAGGTGGCATCCTTGAATGCAGACCTCCTGGCAATGTACAGCGAGTTGCACAAGTGGTTGCTTTTGGGGCCACAGAGAGACTTGGGACAGGCCATCAGCAACGATGCCGGGGGTATCGGCTTCGACCAGCTCGTCCGCAGCTATGTGGTCGCGAAGTTCAGCCATGACAAGGCCGTCAAGGCCGAGGAGGAGCTTGTGGCGAACCCTGCCGGCCGAGACTGGGCCACCAGCTTGCTGCAACACTCCACGGCTACCGAGGCCGAAGGTTTCTTTGAGCAGACGATCTTCCAGAACATCCTGAAGAAGCACTTCGGCCGCTTTCAGGAGCTTGTGAACGACAAGATTAAGGAGGCCGAAGCCTTGACAGAGGGTTTGGACAACCGTGAGGTGGACGGCAAGAACGGGCATTGGTGGAAGCAAATCGATAACAACGATATGGAGAATAATGAGCATCTCCTTGCAGATGCCATCATGGTGGCTTCCACTACCATCGGCAAGTTGGACGGCGGCTTGCTCAAGAAGAAGTTGGATGAGGTGAATCAGGCCGGCGAGATGAAGATTAGCTCATTAGCACTATCAGCAGATGATGTCATTTTTCAGCAGCATAGTGGCTAGTGCAAAATCGCAGAAGCCCACTCCGAACATGCGGATTGCATTGCGGTCAAGATTCGAAATTCGCACTCATATATTGTAGGGATTGTAGGGTCTGTGTTTCGATACCGCTTACTACTAACTGTTACTAACTAAGTACCTGTGTGTAGCAGCCGTGTAACATGGGTGCAAGGGTGCATCTTCCCGTGTTTGTTGATGTGCAATGGGCATGCTGATTTTTGTGTCATTGCCAGGTCCGCTAACTCTTAGATGCATGCAAAATATATTTGTAAAGTAGTTTCTCTTCCAATCTGAAACTATATTCAACGCCGCTGTCTTGAAACTGTCCGTGCCAAGCCTGACAGGCATTGTCCGACATGGAGCGCTTCGCCCAGAAGTACAAGCGTGCCTTCGCAATCGCGAAGGTCAGCCCGCCTCCGGACATGATGATGCAGCTGCTGTCCCAGCGGCGAACAGGCGTGCAGAGCATTGCGTGCCTATGCGCAGAAGGACTGCTGTGGCATGCTTTCAAGCACGAGAATAAGAAGGTTGCGATGGCCATTGTGAACTCCGTGTTGGAAGAGCTTGCGGCAGGGGTTCTCAAGGAAGCTTTGATTCACCCAGCCTTTGTCAAAAAGGCTAGGGACATGCAAGCTTGAAGCGAATGGCTCGCTTCTGTCTCGCGGTGATGCTCCTCTCGTAGCTGTGTAGAGCTTCGCCTTCCGCACCAGATGCAGATACGACTGTCGGCTCTGCTTGCGCATGAAGCTTATGGTTATGCCTCGGCTAGGCTAGGACGGCTAGGACCGGCGGCAGACAACTAAACCAGTGTGCCAGTGCACCGGACCACCCCACCACAATCGTGCCATGCTGCCCTGCTGCTATGCCGCTGTTCTGCCATTGCTGCTATGCCCGTTTGCCAACACACCGTGCCAATATATCACCGCACTACTTTACTAACTTTACTAGCCGCTACTAGCCGCCGCACCGCCATGCCACCATGCCACCACACCTGCTCACCACTGCACCACCACTTGAGTGATCCAATACGAAGGGTATGACAGGACACATAGCTGGCGCCCGCTTGTTCTGATTAGCTTAGGGCTTAGGGTTTGGGCAGGGATTTTAGGTTGGGGCCTGGGGCCAGAAGAGTCAGGGTTTTCGTTATTCACATAAGAAATATGAGCAAGACACAGGCCAGAATTCCAAATTGCCCGGCAAATGAAAACTCTTCATGCCTATTTAGCCATCTTAGCTTATTTGCCACTATCGGACTATAGCGAGTATCGCACTATCATCGGTCAGTTGACAGGGATTACCGGGTGATAACCCTATTCATCGAATGTCCAAGCCATAATTTAATAACTACTAGTTACTAGTCACTAGTCGCTAGTCGCCCACGGCCAAACGAATCTACAGACTTACAGCTTGCGCTCAGAAAGGTCACAAGGACGTGCGATGTTTCTGATCATTCGTGACCATTCGTGTCAATACTAGTTACTAGTGCTGACGCATGCAGAAAAGATCACTTGCTGTTGTGTCGAAGGTTGAGCTCTCAAACTTAAGAGCAATCAACGATCGCATCTGGCAGAGCCGATAGATAGTTCTTGCTGGTTTTCTCCGATCCTGTTGCAACGTACTGCGACACTTCCTGCAGCGATAATGCTGGATTTAAAGGTTATGGGTGCAGCAATCAAGCCTCGGTAAGCTTAGGAACGGCCTCATCATTTGTACATTTGGCACTTCCTGGCTGCCCATGACCAAGCATTGGATCGTTGCAGAGCTGTGGCCCTGGCTGTGATTATATCCTATAGCATAGTTATAGCTATGTCGTCCCACGGGCTCCCGAATTCAGTAAGTAGGTCTATTTGGTACTTGTAGCTTGTAGATTGAGGTTCTGCCGAAATTGTATGTAGATTGTAGAGTTTTAGTCACGATTTTAGTCCTACAATCCTTATTCCTGACTTCGTATTGCGATAAGCCATCCGTTCTGGACGTAGTGGACAGTCGTCGATAGAATAGGCTTGATCCATCCCGCTTCCGAACTGTGCACATCCGTTTATCGGTAGCTGCAGCTACATCCGCCAGAGGCGCTAGACTCGCCAGAGTTAAAGCTGCTAGACTTAGAGTATTAGAGCTCAGCTAGAGAGGTGCGTGCTGTAGAGTCGTTGCGGCTTGAAGAAAGTTTTTGGTAGGTTTGGATTCGGTCCCTTTAGGTTTCCCGAAATACTTGAGCCTTAAGAATCATGCCCGACATCACCTCGAGTTCATTGAGCTGGACATGCACAGCTGGCCAGCAGTTGCGACCAACAGCAAACTTGTTGTCCGGTGGGAAGGTGGACACGGACATGCCAACCGGGCATGCCTGAGATCACTTTGCCGTGGCCGTAAAATGCGTGCATCGGTGGGTCACGTGTCCTTCGCATTGTCTCGCCTATAAGTGTGTACTTACTTTGTGGGTGCTTCAAAACGACCAGCAAGCATTGCCTCTTCGTTCACAAGACTCTGAACGCAGTGACGTTCAAAGCAATCTCAGTAGGAACAAGAATAGGACCTGACGAGACCAGTGACAATTACTGACAATTTGCATTCATGCCATACGGAGACCTTACTTTGATAGGATACTATGTCTATGTATACTAAGTTGTAGAAAAATTAGATTATTTGATGCGTTCATGTGTCCTAGAGTCCTAGATTCCTAGATTCGAGACATGAGCTCTGCAGTGCTCCTCTTGATTCATGTGCAGAATCGCGATACTTCTGATGTTCATCCCAGGTGTATGAGTGTATGCCTTCGTAAATGTTATATATATATATATATATATGCATCACATAGGTACATGTCATAACATGTTTCAAGGCAACATAACCTCCCCAATTTTGATTATTGTATGCGTATGGATACTGCTACCCATGCAGTCTTTACACAAAATGAATTGGCCGGCATGGTGGAGGGGTCGACAAACTTGTGTTAATATATGTCCAACCTGTTTATTTTGTGATAGGACATAATGAAAATAGAAGTACATTCGTGAGAGTTACTATTTGAATGGATTGTAATTTAGATAGCAGCACATTTCACATAATTTTGAGTTTGAAAGAGTTTTCATTGTTCAGTCGAGGTATTCCATTTTGTGTGAAGTCGTTCAGCTGCAGCTGGATCCCACTTCCGGAACAGCAGGAAACCATTGACTGATGCCCTCCTCTTCGTGTCTATCCGAATCTAGCCGATCTAGCCCTGAACGACACATGACTACCTCGGTCGTTTGCGATTCTACGACTACGATTCCCGGAGCCAGACTTGTGGTGTTCGGGAGTCGGATTCTGGACCCAGGCTACTTCTACAATGATTCTACAGTATACAGTTTCTGCAAGGGCGAAAAATCAATGCTCAACCATGTATCCATTGAGAAGACTGAGATTTAGATATCAAGAACATTTCGCATGTCCTTTGTGTGCATGACTTATAACTTGACTTTACTCTCGTATCGAGACACACCGAACACGAGATATGTCACCAGAATGCAATTGCCTGCTGTAGAATGATTCGTTGCTGGGAATCCTGTTTTTGCAAACTTTTTGTGTGAACATGGTGCCACTGTTGCCTTATGGCGATCATTTTTGTTACCTTTTTTTTATCTTTTTTTTACCTTTAGACTTACCTTTTTTTCGCGTGTTATGCTACCTTTGTGCACGGCTCCAAAAAATTGGTTTGCCTTTGGTTTTGCCTCTGGTTTTGCCTTTGTTTTGCCTTTTACCTTTCTGACTACCTTTCTTCTGCCTTTTCATTTTGCCTTGTGCGCTGCCTTTACCTTTTGCATTTACCTTTTATTTGCCTTCATTCTGCCTTAAATTCAAATCAACAAAACCCAGCCTGTGTAGGAAGAAAATCTTGTTAACATTAGGGTCCCCTATCTTCGGAAACTCCCAGTAAATGATCCTCAGCGACAGCATATTCTAAAAACCTTACGACATGCAACCCCTGCAGCAACCCTTATCGAAACGCCAACTTTCGTACCCTTGCTACCCTGATAATAACGCCTACCGCAGTATGCTTCGTACCCTTATAGTAACCTATCATAACCCCTACCTTAGTACCGCTAGTACCCTTAAACCCTAAACCCCTACTTTTGTACCCTTATAGTAAACTTCAACCCTAAACCCAAAACCGTTAACCTAACTCCTAAACCACAAATCTTATAAGAAGGCTTATAAGTCCCCTAATGGGTTTTAGTTGTAGTTGCCCTAATTATAGCCCTACTTCTAACTACGCATGAACCTCCAAGTAGTACCCTTGTAGTAACTTTCGCAGCTCGCGGCTCTCACAGGTTGCACCTGGGTCGACCCCAGCGTGTTCCCGTATGCCGGGGTGCCGAGCACGGACCTACTACAGGGGGCCTTAATTTCTAACAGGGTTCCTTTAAGGGGTCTATGAGGGATCTATAGTAGGGTTCTATGGTATAGGGGCCTTGATAATCACCTATACTAGTTCGGGTGGTTCCTTATTATAATTAAAGTAGAATATAATGGGCCCCAAAACCTTCTTCTAATCATTGAGGCCCCTGCACTAGCACCAAGTCATCCACGGCGATGTCGCTGCAAATTATCACCACTCGTCGTCGCGGTCGTGGTAGTCCCAGAAGTAGACAGCATTCCTTCCTTAGTGAATCTTGAAGCCTCTATCTTAAAGCCAGCCGCGATCCAAGCAATGTTCAACACGGGTTCTTCAAAACCTTCGATGTAAACGACCTTGCACCAGGACTGCAGTAAGCAGTGGGCACCGAAGAACGCAGTCTGGTCCAGGCTGCCGGCGCTTAGCCTACAGCACTCTCTTACTGAGCTTCTTCTCCTGCTCAAGGCCAAGGCATGTTCGCAATAACGTGTTATGGAATGGTAAGTACAGCCCACCCAAGGCTTGTGCCCATTTCAGGTTTGCAGTTCAGGTGGCGAGCGGGGCTCCGGGATGAAGGAGTCGTTCACTTCCCTCCAGGTCCTCCGTCAGCTTCTCTTGGCCCAGTATGATGTCCGGAGCTCAATGGGGGGTGACTCTCTGAGTCCTTCAACTGAAGGTTCATGGATAGTTGTGAGTGGGGCTTCAAGGTAGGGTAACTATGAGTAGAACCCATATTCTGGGACATATAATATAACCCCACTTATAACTACCCATGAAGCTCCAAGTACTAGGTTGAGCCTAGCGTAAGGATGTGCTGATTTGATCTATCATATGACTATGGCACGGAAAGTGTATGATTTACAAAAACTGAAGGTAAGTGAGCTGGTTGAATGTTGTCATAAGCACTTGGGGATTGGTGAGTTGTCTAAATGTCCGTTCGAAGTAGGAGCCATTGGCACATAATATAGGGGCCCACAATCTTTACCTATACTATTTTGTGGGCTCCTTATTATCATTACAGTACAATGGGACCCCAAACCCTATTCTAATTAGAAGGCCCCGATATTGCCTCATTGACATCACATCCTAGCCTGAAAAAGAGCCTTGTCTTGTTATGGTGTGGAACAGAATATTCATGTTTGTTACTGTCCTGATTACTGTTACATTTGCTGGTTGTTAGCACTCTGAAATTATGCTTCTGTTGTGGTTGTGATAGACGAGTGCGTAAGCCTCAGGTGTGTGGAAGTTGGGCTTCAGAGGTTGGGGTTTTGCGTAGGGTGTTATGAGGCGGGTGGTTTCAGGGTCCAGGTTCTAGTCTGCAGAGTTTGACTGGGTTTTAGGAAGTACACTTCGTCCTTAAGGGTGTAACATAGAGGCCTCATACTACTGTGCGTGTTCCTTAATATGGTTATAGCAAAACGAACCCCAAAACCCTTTCCTAATTCTGAAGGCCCCTAATATGGCAGCCCTTATAGTAATCCTTATAGACCCGTTCAAAAGGAACCCTTACAGGAACCCCTGATCTAGTTAGCAGTTTGAGGGCTAGGCACCTTGCAGTCAGACTTTCGGGGCAGGACAAGAACCGTTGGCCGTCACTTGGAGGGTCGGGGGACTTAGTAACTGGTCATTTTAGGGACTTATAAGTACCAAAACCCCAATTTAGGGCCCCTTTTAGGGTACTTATAAGTCTACTTACTACCTACTTACTAAGTAGACATTCTAAGTACCCTAACAGGGACCTTAAACGAGGCCAGAAGCGCGGTGTGCACGGAGCCTCCGCGCGGAGACCCGGTAGTCTTGTACTTGGGTTCGGCTCAGACTTTTGGGGCGTACTGTTGATGATATAAATCCTGCATTACCTTAAGGACCCTAAACTATGGGAATAATTGTATATTCCTTATTCTGGGAAATGCAGGAGTTATTTCATCAACCGGTAGCAGTGGCTGTAGACCCCTGATTAATCAAGCCCCTCTCTCTTAAGGGGCTTTGACATTAGGGGGGTTTAGGGCTTAGGGTATTGTAGCTCATTCAAAAAGCCAGCGAGTCTCGCTACTGGAGATGTATGGTTGATATCATGGCAATGTTTCTCCTAGAGCTACTTTATTTAGGAGTATGAGCAGAAAAAGAACGTAACATGCCCTATGGCCTTCTTCTGACTTCCGCAGCACTTAGAGGATCTAGGTGGGGTTAAAGGTACTTTATTTTCCGGAGAACCAACACAGCTGGGTTCTTACCTTACAACCGCATGCATCAACGGCCCTGGAAATCAAACAAACCGTATCTCTATCAATTACCTGGAGGTTCATGGGTAGTTATAAGTGGTTTTAAGGTAGGGAAATTATAGTTATAACCCATATTAGGGGCATATAACCCTACTTTATAACTACCCATGAACCTCCAAGTACAGAAGCTTCATCTGCATAAGGATATTCCCCATCCCTAGAGAGCCCAGACCCCGGACCCTCAGCCCCAAATGTTAGAGCCTCCACCGCAGCCCGTGTTTCTAAAGCTGCTTTACCAGTGCATGAGACCTATGGGTCCCGTGCTTTTCTGATGTTGGACGTGGTGCGACAGCTGTTGTAGCTTAGGGACCGAAAAAGGACATAAAGCATAAGCGTTTTAGAGGGATATCCCTACCTCACTGGGCTTCATTTTAAAGAGGTTTAGATGAGATATCCCTGTCCTAATTTTGCTTATGTGCCTTTTTCGGGCCGTAGCATCCAGTAGCAGTGACACGCAAGCTGAGCACAGGGAGAGACCCCCACCAATGTTCAACCCGTTTGGTGGCCGAAGAGGTTGTAAATTCTGAAGCTCTTAGTCCTCAAGCTCAAAGCCTGCAACGCATAATTTAGGCACTATAAGGTTAGTAGTAGTATCCCACTGTAGTCCCTTATCAGCTATAAGGTAATATGAGACCAGAACATAACGGGATACTGGTACTAATCACCTAGATCCTCAACCCCGAAGTCTGCGAAAACCCTAACCCTGCACAGACCAAATTTTTTGAGGCTTGGTTTGGATGGGCGCTACGTGCCAACGTCGCCGGCGTGGATCTCAGAAAGTTTCGTGCTTGGGTTAGGGTTTTGGCTTAGGGTTCAGAAAATGGGCTTTCAAGTTGAGGATCTAGGCAAAAAGGTCAAAGTCGGACAAAGGCACTAAGAAATTCAGGTTCGGAGCGGGCTATAGATAGGCTACTGTTTGTGACTGTGTGCTCTTAGAACATGTGCTGACTTTCACTAGAGAGCAGCGCCGAAGTGCAGCACTCAACGAGACTGGGCTCTTGTTATGGAGTTTGCTTCGAAGCTGCAGCAGAGGGGATCTCGAATGGTGGAGACTTCTATGACAGGGATCTATCGTAAAATCGTGGTTTCCTTGTTCTGGTAGCATCAAGGAGAGCCGGTCGCTGGAGGCCTGAAATACCTCTCCGAGCAGATACTTGGAGGGTCGGGCAACTTAGTAAGTGGTTATTTTAGGGACTTAGAAGTACCATAACCCAAATATGGTCCCTTTTAGGGTACTTACTACCTACTTACTAAGTCCCCCGACCCTCCAACTACTTTCGACCGTATCAAGGATCCAAACTCCATACTGGGAGGGCGTTCAAGAAAACCCGCTGCCCTAACCCCAAAAACTCAAACGCTATGGTCCTAAACACTAAACCCCGTCATCCCCGGAACCCTTCAAGCCTAAAATCCTTCAAATACTAGAAACAACATTGCAATCAATCCTATGACCCTACCTCAATTCAGAATACTTTAAATTCGAAACCCTACAAAACCCTTCAAGAAACATACATAAGCCGCTGTCAGGCAATCGCCGCCGGGCTTTTCGGTGTACTGATGGTCGCCCTGTGATTTGGCAGCAAGCACGGGGTGCGAAAGAGGATCACATGCGCCACACAAATGTGCTCATGGGTTCAGAGCTTGGGTTAAGTGCTTTAGGGTTTAAGGGTGCAGGGGCTTCATACGGCCAAGGGTTTGGCTCTACAGGGTCTTGAGGCTGTTAGTTCTGTTGTTCACAAGGGCTTTCTAGCACCAATGCTTGGAGTTCAAAGGGTTCTAGAATTCCTGCTTGTAATTGCTGAGTAGCTGAGTGGATACACCTTACTCTTTGTTTGAAAATACTACCTACTATAACACTAAAAGTGTATACTTTTTTTGGGGCGTATGAACTCAGCAACTAAGGAATTGCAAAATCAGGGGTGCTAGCAGCACTTAGTAAGGCAAATATGCACATGATGACCTGCAAGGCCTAATGCAGCCACCCTATCCCCAATCACAGCGAGTTGGGGGTGGGGGCGTCCCACTCCATGCCAAGATCCTTGAACCGCGCTTCAACCTTGAAAAGACTTGCTGTCACCACGGCCTTTAAGGAACAGCCTGCCGATTGGGCAGCTAGTTGGAGCCCCAGATGGCCGTGGCTCGTTCCAAAGCCCCGAACCACAAAGCACATGTAAGGGTTTCGTACAGTTGAGAAGGGTGCCCTACACCTTAAACCCCAGAGAGTGCCCTGACTTTCTGAACGTTCGAGGCCAACCGCTGGCACTTTGCATGTTTCAAGTTTCGATTGCAGCCACCTGCTTCAAAGCCTGGAGCATCAGAGACTGCAGGGGCTGCCATGGTGTTCCGAACCATCCGGAAGGAGAGGGACAACCTGCCTTACAGGCGGCAGAGTGTCATCTCCTTCTTTGCCATAGTAAAAGTTGCTGGTCACGCCGTTGCTGGCGAAATCACTTCGGAGAAGCGCGACGATAACGACAAGAAGATTGCATACACGGTCAGGCTGTATGGCATGGAAGATCAGCACCTCGTCAGGTCAGCTTTACTTGGAGGTTCATGGGTAGTTATAAGTGGGGTTAAAAGATCTTTACATTTCATTTATATGGATAATATGTATGGCTACAGTACCCTCCTTAACAATGCACTTGTAACAACCCGTGAACCTCCAAACACAACTCTTCAAGAAGGGCTGTCTACGGAATCCCGTTCATCACGTTACAAACTGGGTTAGGCCGAAACCGACCCGCATCGACAAACGGAGTCAAGGGTAAAGTGGGACGTATTCAAGTACAGCTACCGACTCCCTGCACGTGGCCGAGGAAAGAAGTGACAATTGCAGTGGCTGATGTGAAGCACTCCTGCGGAACAGGATTCGAGAAAGCAGTGGAGGCACTCCCGTGCCCCATGATAGGCATTAAAGCCTTCCACCAAATACCAGATACCCTTACATGAAGGCGTCCCGAGAAGAAGTTGTTTTATACTACCACAGGGCAAAACTTCGCCTCGCCAACTGTAGCTTCCCCGGCTTCCCCCGTAGCTCATGGTCCCGCATGGTCCCGCTAGGCTTCTCTGTGAGAACAATATAACACGGTCCACGTAAAATACACTTTCGTCTTCTTTTTGTTCGCAGCATATGTGCGTGTTTAAACAGCCGTACGTCGAAACTTTCGTCCCGGCGATGTATACTCGGTGACAAAATCAACTTCAGAGGTTGGAGGGCCAGGTGTTTGGCATGCATTTCTTGGGAGCGCCCTCTGACAATGAGGCTAAGTCGAGACGTTCTCCATGTAGAAGCTTGCAAGCGGACATGGGATCTCTCCAGGAGCTGCGCGACAGGGCCGAGAAGCTCGAGTTGAGTTGGTCCAGAATTGGAAGGTGGTCAAACATGAGCGGGCCAATGGCAAATGCTGTAACTTTAGCGAATAGTTCGGGTCAATGTGGAGCCAGAGGTGCTCCTTGCTGAGATGTGTATTCATCGGATGTGTTCATAGCTTGGCTCGGATCAGCCTTTGGGTTCTTGTTGAGTTTTACACAAGTTTCACCATGGTAAGGAACGCATTTTCTTCCGGTGACTTGAAACACAACCAGGAACAAGAGCCTGGTGAAGCGGGGTAGAACGCAAGCTGTGCTTGCATTTCGTGACAGTACTGGCGGGGTGCCAGAGGAGCCGCATACGGAAAAGAGCCAGTGCCTCACGCACCGACTTCTGATGTTCAGGACCGGGGCTTGTAGAATGGTTTTAACCATGCACCTCTTGAGCACGAAAAGCTCAGGTCAGGTTTTCATGGCGCAAAGGGGCAATGGCTTACACAATGGCCTGTTGTTTGTTCAACGCCACTCATATGTCTATGTGGAGAATAGGTAGATGCCTGTATATGAATATGCTCATTTACATGCATGTGTATGTGTGCTGCATAAGAAAACATTTAAAAATGTGCATACAGAGTGACAGACAGAGAAAGATAGAGCAATATACTCTTGAACAAATGTGTGTGTGACACATATTGATGAGGGGTATGTGCTAAAAGTATTATTTGTGCATATGAATATGGCTTTGTATGCCTTCTGCTTTCCGCGACACATCCCGTGAGACCTATTCGCCTTCCCTGCTGACTGAAAATTACTGCCAGCCCTTGCCATTGCTCTTACGAATAGTTAGTGCGCTGTTGCTTCCATGATCTATGGTTGAGCTCAAACATACTTCCGACCCAGCGGTAGCGATGACAGGGAAGTTATCCAAAAACCCTGAACGAGTAAACCCTAATGTAGGAACCTGATTAAGAAACCCTGGGCCTATAACCCCAAAATAGGGTACACAAGGAACGCTAATAAGGGCCCAAGGTTTCTTAATCAGGTTCCTACATTAAGCCGGACAGGCGCTCAAAAAGACAAGAAGCACGGAACGACCAGGATGGCGCCTCTCTGCTACCTGCGGCGCCAAAGGGGTGGCTGCGGGAGACGATTTTGCCCTTTGCAGCTTACCTTCTCCTAGGCCGGTGGGCTTCTGCTGGGGGCATCTCTTTTGGCACATTTAAGCAGATGAAGGCCTTCAAACCTAATCCCTAAACCGTAGACATAGGAAGAGGCCCGGAGGGATTCTGCGGCAGCTCGTTCGGCCGAAGGGGCTCCAATAATGTTGGGGCCTGGGGGCTATCGCTGAAACCCCGTCAGAGCCCTTTGCATGCTGTTGGCAGGAGGAGGAGGAGGAGGATCAGGAGGATCAGGAGGATCAGGAGGAGGAGGAGGAGGAGGAGGAGAAATCGTCCTAGACTAGTAGATGGGTATGGTGGATCTCGAGCCAAGCCTCCTCGCGTGAAGGTGTGACATGTTTCAGTGCGGACGCAGACAGCTTGTTTCCTTTAGCAGCTGACTCAGAGTGGGTATCACTGCTAAGTTGGAAAAGGTATTGATTTGCGGGCTCGCGCGCTCGGGGAGTTCGGACACCGCTACAGGGGTTCTGCTTTCTCAAGCGACGGGCATGGCCCCCGAGCTCTAAACCCTAACCTGCAAGCCCTGAAGTCTAAACTAAGGTGATTGGCTTCAGCATTTTCACATTTGGTGTTCGGCCGCAGCTGTCGTCGCGGCCTCGAATGCTGCAATGCACGGCGTCAGAGCTTTCCTGGAGATTCTTGGACAGTTCATAAGGACTTCAGGCTCTCTTTCAAGGGTTCTATAGCAGCACGTTAGTGATGACCAGTTCAAGATTTTCAGGGTGCTTGCGGTTCGTGAGCAAATTTAGTTGGGATCATAGGTATCTTCCTGGGTCATAATTTGCCATAGGAACCCTACGGTCAGAGTAACCGAGATATCGTTTGAGGGGCGTTTGCCGAGTAGTTTGGGATCGTTTGCTCTTCTTGCAGGTACACTGGCCACTGTAAGCAAGCTTCAAATCATTCATTTGACGCAGCGGCCTGCATTACGACAAGTTTTTGGAGGGCTTCCGACAGCCACAAGCAGTTTCGACAACCAGGCAATGCCCAGGCGTTAGTCTACACCCTGATCTCCGGGTTTTGACTTAACCCCCCTGTCCATGCTTGGAGGGTCGGGGGACTTACTAACTGGTTACTTTAGGGACTTATAAGTACTATAACCCCGATCAGGGTCCCTTTTAGGGTACTTATAAGTCTACTTACTACCTACTTACTAAGTCCCCCGACCCTCCAAGTGCTGTATCCCGAATCCCGCATGCATACTACGACACCTAAAGCCCGCAAATCCACGGTCAGGCCGGAGCCCGTTCGACGTGATAACGTCTCGCAGCCCGGGGCTTTGAGAAAGCTTCGCGTTGCCGTTGGGAGTTTCCACGGTTGACCTGGCTCTCTCTGACTTTACTTGGAGGCCCATGGGTAGTTGCAAGTACGGCTGTGAAGCTAGATGTCCCCTAAATCGGGTTATGAATCTAGGTACGCTGCTTCTAGATCAGAATCCTATGACTTAATTCTGTCACGACCGCCAAGATCAGGGCATGAAGCCGTGCATTTGCTTGTGCCGTCCTGTTTCCAGGGCAGCTGAACGTGTGATGTAGGCGCCCTAATAATCAGAATAGGGTTTTGGGGTATACTATACTACTATACTTACAATATAAGGAACCCCCAACACCTTGTTCTACTTATTCAGGTTCCTACGGTTCGTGCATTGCGTTCTCTCCTAGTTGGCGCCTGTGCGGCGGTCCCTGCTCCACAGAGAGAGGTGGAGGGGAGCGTAAACTCCAAAGCTCAAGACCCCAAAACCCTAAAGGTTTAGGTTTGAGGGTTAGGGAGAGGGGGGATCACCTGCGCAAGGGTTAAGCCAACCAAAGCACTCAACCATTCCGCGCGCAAGCTCAAGGCCCAAGCAAATGCGGGATACGATTAGGGAGGGAGCGGGGTGGCCCCGCGGCGGCGATACCATGTATAATTGTAGAACCCCACTTGTAATCAGCCATGTACCTCCAAGTAATGCCCGAGAGCTCAAAGCCATGTCAAGATCTCATCCAAAGCGCTGAATTCTAAACCCTAGGCCCGAAAAGCCTTGAATCCTAAGCCCGAGCCCCTGAACCCCAAACCCAGCGTCCTAAACCCTCAGCCCTAAACCCTACACCCTGCATCCCGGACACTAAATCCTAAACCCTCAATCGAGGCTCTCTAGACCTTCTGCGGAATAGAAAGAGGCCCTCATAAAAAATCCTAAACCTGTCTAAATCCAAAAGCCCTCAACAGCCGCACGGGCCCAGGCCGAAAGACTTCTCCAGGAGACTCACTGCTGCCCGAAACCCAAAGCAGGGCTTCGGCTTTAGAATTCAGGGTCTGGGGTTTAGGATTTGAATTGTTTGTTTTGGAGGAGAACAGGGTTTCAGATTTTGGAATTTAGGGTCTGGGGGTTTAGGATTTGAATTGTTTTTTCTGGAGATTTGAGGGATTGAAAGTTTAGGATTCGAGGTCTGCGAGTCTGGGGTTTAGGAATTAGGGCTTAGGCTTTAAATTGTTAGGGTTGCCTGGGGAACTTGTCCTTGTTCGTTTTGTTTGGTGGATGCGTGTTGTGGTTTTCTGCTGTTGAAATGCGAAACTAGGTAGGGCTTTGAGACATGTTATATTCGCTCTTATTGGGCTTAAGAGGATCTTACCTACCAATATTTTTCAAAGGCTTTAAAAGCACCTCCTAGACTGGGTTCTTGTTAAGGAACTTAATTTAAGTTACCATAATAAGGAAACCCTATTATTTACGATAGATCCCTATTATGGTAACTTAAATTAAGTTCCTTAACAAGAACCCAGCCTAGACCAGAGATCCTGTTGCAGGAGGGTCCACATTAACCTTGGGGTCCCAGAGGCCTCACGGGCTGAAAGAACGATTACAGGGGTTCGAGGGTCATTAAAGTAATAAAAGCAATAATAATAATAATAATATGAATAAGAATAAGAATAATAATATAAGTAATATTAATAGTAATAATAATAGTAATAATAATAATAATAATGATGATATATCCTTTTATATGTTGAAGATTGTTCAGAGCCTGGTGCCTCAGTTTAAGCTCACGTTCATGTTGCTATCAGTTACCGGATATCAGAAACCGAACAATCTGACAACGGCATGATCACCACTACGAAAAAACCGCAAAGCCCTCGTTCCTTCCCGCTCTGATTCCCTTTTATGGTTTAGGGCATCGGATCAGATGAGGCCGTGCTTCTGGTGACAGCATACCTAATGCTGATGCCGGGGCCCCAAGTTCTGGTTTAGTCAGGGTTTAGGGCTGGTGTAGGGTTTAGGGGGGTTAGGGTTTAGGGTGGTTCAGGGCTTTTGGAGAAGATGGCAGTACTCCGACGAGTGCGCTCCAATGTGCACTCCGATGCGCTTCAGTTCGGGATACAGGGTTCGGGTTTAGTTTGCACAGTTGTGTAGGGTTCAGGATATAGTTACTTAAACCCGACTCCCTGCTTGTAGTTTAGGGCATAGGGTTTGCGGATGGGGGGCTCTCTCAGCACCTCCGTTGCACTTCGGGAAGCTTGACGGCCCGGACACCCTCTAGAGTTCCCAAACCCTCAGCCCTATTTCCCTAGACCCGTGAACCCTAAGCCTTTCTGTACAGCCGTGATTGCTGATGATGGCACGGTGTCATCGCTGTCCGTCAGTCGTGACACGCGGGAGATTGCAGATGGTACATGGTCAACTGGATCACAAACCACAGATGACTTCTTGAGGCAAGCAATCGCGGCAAAGTCAATCTTGTTGAATATGTGTCGACGATCTTTTTCTGTTTCACAGATCCTCGAGGAGCATCCCATCGTCTCAGCAGAACTAATTGCATGAGCTGCCAACTTCGAAAGATGAGAGCTGGTTGAACATCACGACTTCACCACGATGTGCTGAGGTCTTGCTCGGCAAAGCACTTGTCGATGGGGGTGCGCCGACGTACGTGACAGCCTTCTGGAACTATTCGAAGGTGCAAAGTGTCGAACCCTGGAATGTCGAAAACATTGGTTACTGGAATTGCTCCCCCGTCGAGCAAATCGACGCTATGGCGTGGGTTCTGGCAGCCACCAACGAACAATGAGATCATTCAAGAGTTCTCATTCACAGGAAGCTACCAGGGTGTTGCGTTCCACCGCGATGGGGCGATTGGCGACTGTGCTCCTGAAACATTTGCCTATGGCCCTTGCTATTTGAGAGTCTGGGCCATGCAGGCTCCTGTCTCATTGAACTCAGTCATCAACGGACCAGGGGATGTGTACAAGTGGAAATGCATGTGGATGGTCGATGGTGTAGCGCGTCCTAGGGGAGACAGATTGATGTTATCATGGCCTAACCGTAAGCCCCAAGCTCTAAACCCAAAATCCCCTTACCCTAAGCCTTAAGTAAGCCCCCTAACCATATCCCAAATCCCGCAACCCTAAACCCCTCAAGCCGCTTTAGAGTTCAGTGATCTTTCTTCATGGAGGTTCCAAGCTTCAACTCTTCGGGGTCCCAACTCCGAAGGAAGTCCCGGGTGCTACTGTTGATAATATAAATCCTGCATTACCCTAAGGACCCTAAACTATGGGAATTATGGTAGATTCCTTAGTATGGGTAATGCAGGATTCATATCATCAACCGTAGGGATCCTAGCTTTTGGGGCTTTAACCTGGGTTTGGAGTACCATACTTGAATGCTTTTGTTTGCTACCTGTTCCTTAAAAGGGCCATTATGAAAAAAATCTATACTTTTTCTTCCTGGTTATTTCAAAGTCCAGTTAAGGGTTTAGGGTGGGTTTCCGGGTTTAGGGCTTTAACGGTTTATTGAAATTAGGGGCTTGTGAGTTGAAGGGTTCTGTTTCGTGGCAGCCAGTGTATCCGTGAACTGCATCCTCAAGCCTTATTCCGATTTCTCACGGCGCGCCCATAAACGATCCAGAACTGCCAACGCCGGCCTCACATGAGTTGCTACTGCCAGTTGATCGTTTGAAAAAGATTTAACGAGGTGTGCTGGTTATTAAGTCTTCTTGCTTAGCGTAAGACCTACACGGGTTCTATGGACTTGAAGACGCCGAACGTCAGGCCCTAAACCCGAATGCTGGACAATCAAACTTTCGAGAAGGCTTTCAAGTAGTGTAGGGACATTGAAAATTCGACAAGGTTGCTGGCTCATATCGTAATCTACATATAACAACGACTATATATAAGAGTATATGTTTTCGACATATTCAGACCCTGACCCCAGAAAAGCCTGCAGAACCCTTCTCAAGCATCCTGTAGAACCTTCTAAAGATCAAGCAAAATTCAACATCCTTTGACTAATGCAACTTGGAGGATCATGGGTAGTTAAGAGTGGGGATATAAGTCCCCTGTACCCTACTTCTAACCCAACTTATAACTACCCATGAACCTCCAAGTAAACCCTAAACCCTCTACCCCTATAGAATCCCTATAGACCCGTTTAAAGGGACCCTTAAAGGAACCCTTATAACTACCCATGGACCTCCAACAAGGCCCGCGAGCTGGCTTCAAGGATCCTACGAAGCAGTGACAGCCCTGTTTGGGACCCATCTGGGCGTGTCGATCGTTGAGGTTGTTTCGCAAGATGTTTCCATGAGTTCATAAGATTGTTTCGCAAGGTTGTTCCAGTCTACATAGGTTATTCAGAGGTTATATTGGTTTGGGGTGTGGCGCTGGAGGGTGTCAGCAAGGTTTTTGTGGTTTATTTTTATATCAAACTTCGAGGGGATGGTTTAAAAGGCTGTGTAGGGCTTTAGGGTTTGGGGTTTAAGGCGGGTCGGGTACAGCTTGTCTGAGAGTTTTGCGGTTTCAGATGGCGGGAGGGTGTCAATTTCTGTAGACTACCAGCTCGCTCGTTGGAGTAATATTAAGTAATATCAATATAGGGCCTGTACAATGCTGATAGGGTTTTGTTTCGATTAACGTATTGTCTGAATGAGGTTTTGTTTGTTGCTAATGTATTCTCTGAAGAGGGTGTTGTTTTTAAGCGAACGTTTTGTAGTATACTGGCTAGAAGGGTTAGCATAGGTAAGCGCTCCAAGCTTCATCAGAGTGTGGCAGTGCTTTCAACATGTACTGAATATCCAAAGGCACTTCGAGACACACAAAGTATAAGATTACGGAGTTGTAGCATTGGTAAGGTACTCGGAAAGAGTGGTTTCAATAAGAAATGTGCAAGCAAAGCCGTAACATCATCGCTAGTGCAGCGAGTGTTATGTCATAAACAAGGAAGTACCATGTTGGCACTGTATCGGAAGACGAGCAAATATCAGCCGACGTCAAGATATAGACATGGGCAATGGCACAAGAATGCAGCAACCGAGCATCACAACAGTAGCTGGTCTATCTTTACGACAAACCCTAAGCGCAAGACTCTAAACGATGAACCACAAAACTTGGCACGGGCGATGCACATGTAATCTGTTCCGCTCACCTAGGCGGTTACAATGAATGAGACTTCCGTTTCTTGTCCCCCGTGACAATCTTCTAATACCTCTATACCCAGAGACTCCAGTATCCCTCAATTAAGGAATATACCTTAAATCAAGCAAGGGATCCTGCTGTAATTTAAGGTATATTCCTTAATTGGAGCCTCTGGGTAACTGTTTTATGCTGTTTTACGCTGGATGTCATAACGGGTTTGTAAAGCGTTCAGGTTTGACGTGCAAAGCCTATATGTGTACAGATACTGCCAACCCGAACTATCCCAAAACTTACCATACTGAATGATCTACAACATTGTGGGGACAAGAACTGAGTAGCATGATCTGTTTGGTTTGATAGGAATAGCGGCTGCAGTCATTGCAAATAAGACAGCGCTGCCTTTCTGCACTTACCATTACAGCCCGGAAGCCACCGCCCGCAAATGCTAAACTCTACGCTCTAAACCTTGAAGCCCTAAACCGCTCTGCTCCTATAGAGCTGCATAGTACATGACCCTTATAACCTTCGGAGCTGCACCAGGTTTCAGATGCATAGCCTCTTCGGGTAGCGTGCGGCAGTTGAGCCCGCTGGCAGCGATGAGCAGAGACCCAAAGAGCCCAGTGCCTCTTGCTTACAGCCCGGACTTAGGGTTCAGGGTTCAGCGTTTAGGAGCTTGGGGTTTAGGGGTGAAGGGTTTAGGGTTTAGGGGGTTTAGCAACATCATGATAAGGAGCCCGAGAAAGAATGGAGGGCATTTCGCAAGCAAGGGGTACTGGGTTCTTTGGGGAGGCCTTGATTTTCAGACCGCCCGCAACCCTCAGCGGAAGACAGAAGACCTTGAAGCCCTAAGTTGCAATGATCCCCCCATACTACTATCAAAACCAATACCCAGACCCCCGGGAGGATCCAAAAAGTAGATCCCTTAATCGGGGTTCCTATAAAGTACCCTTAGTGGTATAGGGCCCCAAATTAGGGGATCTACTTTCTGGATCCCTCCGGGGCTCTCTGGGAACAAAACCGATACCAATAGTAAGATTATAAGACTCATCTTCCCAGAACTTTTTGAATCAGCTCCTTGGAGGCGAGATCTTCAGCACCAGCTCGACAGTTTTTTGTTGTCGAGTCGCTTGTAAAAACCGGTTACCACGCCTTCTTCAACCCGTCAGCACGTCCGAGGTCCTCTACACCATATGGGTGGCTGTCAAAATTATGGGTCCCTTTTTGGGTACCCTAAGTATGAGGTGCCGTCGTAAAATAAGGACCCAACGAGGGACCCTAATATTAACAACCGCCCATATTTACAAGGGTCCTGCGGGACCCCTTTAAAAGCGAATGCTTAAACAGCATGTTAAGAAAAGCGAGTTTAGGTGCTGAACCTGAACCCTTAAACCCAAAACCATGAGCACTAAACCTACGATTCGAAAGAAGGGGATCGCAATGTCGCTGAAGGACGCAGGGTGGCGGCTTCTTGCGCAGCAGCTGACTTCGTGGCAAGGGCCGGAATCAAGTTCCCGCACCAGTGGAGTTCCTACAATGCAAGACTCAGAAAGCAAGAGGGGCTTAAGATAGGGGCCTTAATAATTAGAATAGGGTTTGGGGATATAGAATACTATAAGTCTAATAAGGAGCCCCCTAAACCCTAGTCTAATTATTCAGGCCCCTACATCTGCAGCATGGCTCTGGATTGAAACAGATGGCGCGATGTCGATGCGATTATAGAGTACTTGGAGGCCCAGTGGACTTCGTAAGTAGGTATAAATGCATGTATAAGTACCCAAAATGAAATTCCCCAAATTAACTCTACTTATACCTTGAACTCTATAGATCCCTTAAAGGAACCCTAGAGATCCCTTTAAGGAGCCCTATACAACCCTACTTATATGACCGACTTACTAAGTCCCCCGGGCCTCCGAGAAAAGGCCGAAACTCTTTCACCCTCAAAAGCCCCAATGAAGCCTTGCTTTCCAGGATGCTTTAGGGCGTTCTTGAAGGTTCATGGTTAGGGTCTAGGATTTCGGGGCTTAAGGTTTAGGGTTTAGGGGTTTAAGGTTTAGGGTTTTTCAAAAGCACCAATGAAGCCTTGCTTTCCTTGTCAGACCCTACTTGGAGGGTCGGGGGACTTAGTAAGTAGTTAGTAAGTAGGCTTATAATACCCTCAAAGGGACCCTAATTGGGCAAAGGGTACTGAAGCCTTCGTTGCCTTGTCAGAACTTATTCCCCGACCTAAAGTGGGGTTATAAGTAGGGTACAGGCCAAAAGGGGTTTTAGCCTATGGGGGTTTAGGTTCCCATAATGGGAAGCCTTGCTTTCCTTGTCAGACCCTGCTTGGAGGGTCGGGGGACTTAGTAAGTACGAAAAGGGACCCTAATTGGGGTTATGGTACTGAAGCCGTGTTTTCCTTGTCAGACCCCTTTTAAGCTTAGGGGCTTAGGGTTTAGGGTTTAGATTTTAGGGGCTTAAGGTTTGGGGGTTTAAGGTTTAGGGTTTAGGGTTTGGGGGTGTAGGGTTTATGTCAGACCCTACCCAGACCCCATAAAAAAGGGCATTGTAACTGCAAGGACCTTTTTTTTATAACCCCGGCTACTCTTGTAGGGGCCTTAATAATTAGAATAGGGTTTGGGGGAGTCCTGATTATCCTACTACCCAGACCCCCGGGAGGATCCAAAAAGTAGATCCCTTAATGGGGGTCCTATCAAGTACCCTTAGTAGTATAGGGCCCCAAATTAGGGGAACCACTTTCTGCATCCTCCCGCGGGTCGGGGTAATTACCCTACTTAGAGGCTCATGGGTAGTTGTGACTGATGTTATGAGCAGGGTAACTGCACTTATAACCCATATTATGGAACTTATAACTGTACTTATAACTACCCATGAACCTCCAAGTACTTAAAACCACCCACGGACTTTCAATCTCATCCTAACACGCATTACCCCACAAGCTTCTGAAACGAGGCGTCGATTGGGGATAATTTTTAGTTTCCCTGTATTCTTTAATATAGAGCCCTAATTGCATAAAATGTTGGGGACTGTTAAAATCGACACCTAGTAATTCTTAGTAGGCGCCCTAAACCCTAAACATCTTGTAAAGCTTGTTAGACGCATGTAAGAAGCCCTTAAACCCTTAACCCTTAAACTCTAAGCCCCGAACCCAGCACTATGAACCCCACCCTTATCCCTTAAACTTTAAGCCCTACACCCTGAACTCTGAACCTGCAACCTGTGTCCCATACGGCTCCTTGCACGCCACCTCTGCGCAGCTGCGCACCAACTCCCCCGAACTCTTGTGGAAGTTTCCCGAGCTCCTGGTGAAGCCGCGCAGAAGCCCTTTTGTTTTCAGTTTCGGAGTTTAGAGTTACTTGGAGGTTCATGGGTAGTTATAAGTAGGGTTATATGTCCCCAAATATGGATTATAAGTATAAGTATACTGGCTCTACTTATAACCCCGCTTATAACTACCCATGGTCTCCCAAGTAAGGGTTTAGGGCTCTTGCTTTGGTGTTTGGATCTGGGGCTTGGGGTAATTACTTAGTAGTAGACGAGGGAACCTTTAAGCGTTTCTGGGTAGTATAGTCCCTATATAACCCCTATATAACCAAAAGGCTTAACCTTTAGTTCCCCATGATACCCGACAAGTAGGACTAGAGGGTTTAATCAGGGTTTGGGGGTTTTAGGCTGCCATCGAGGGCAGTTGTCCGGCATTCCCTTCTCTTGTTTGAGTCTGTGCAAGAACGAACACATCTCCGGTGCGCGCGCGAGCACATGTCACACGTCTAACACACACATATATACATAGATATAGATGAATATGTATACATGCTTGTATGCTTGTATGTGTATATGTGTACACGTATATATGTATATATGTAAAGATATATTCCTACATGACATATCTCTATCTGTATCTGTATCTATGGCATGTTTGCATGCATGCATGGGTGTATCGATGTCTGTGCACACACGTGTGTGTGTGTGTGTATATCCGGTTCTATATGACTCTATATATATACATATATATATATATACATATGTACACACACATACTTCCTGTTCTGTATATGTGTACTCACACACATATGTGCACACACATGTGTCGATTTATTCATGCATGTATTGAGCATTTGCGTGGCGCAGGCTGTCTATCTGTTGATTCAGCTCATAGCTACTTATGCAGAACCCCTCTAAGTTGAGACCCCAAGGCCTATGCAAAGGCTTCGAGAGAGCACCGGGAGAGTCTCACTAAGCCCATGCTGAATGGAGACTTTTTAGAGCAACGGGTCTCTCCTAAAGCCCACTTGGTCCCCTAGCTCCCTGAACCTGAGGGCTGTCCGCACCATCGCAGAACCCTGACAGGAAACCTGTAGCCCAAATCCTGCTAAGCCATACAGCCCCCAACCCTCAAGGGGCTTCGGGTTTATAGGGTTTACTTGGAGCTTCATGGGGTGCCATAAGTGGGGTTATAAGTCCCCTAGTATGGGTTATGAGATGTTCCAACCCTACTTATAAGCTAGGGTTTAGGGTTTAGGGTTACCCTAAACCCTAAAAAGGTAAGCCTAGCAGCACACTCTTTTCAGCCCAGGACTCTGTTGGGATTAGAGGTTGCAGGGGTTTACGGTGTTTACGGTTTTGGTTCGGGGTTTAGGGAGGAATTCGGCTTATTATAAAGGCCCCTATACTAGGATTTTGTACGTGGGTCTGCCTCGGGGCTCAGTTGTTTGGGGTTTAGGTTTCTATGTAAATCGAGGCGTTGATTGAAGATGTACCTCATCTTGGGTCGATGGGGCCTTTAGGAAGAAGGTTTAGGTTGTGGAATTTAGGGCTCACGGCATAGGGTACAGCAGTGGTGACATAGGGCACTTTTCATTGAGAGCCTGGGACGTTGATGATTCTTAAGTCGGGGCTGTGGATTTCAGACTGTTAGGCTTCAGAACACGTTATTACTGTGATCAAGATTGTTTCGATTATGATCATGAAAATTTTTGTGAATGTCACAAGCTTCAAAGTTGTCCGACTCCCCAACCCCGAGAATGCCGGAGGGGTGTATTTGAGAGGCTGCGAAAAGAAAGATGCCTGACGAGGCCAAAGGCCTAGGCTTGTGCGAAAGACACTCGAAGAATGTTAGGGTTATTATAAGGGCCTTCATGATCACCTATGCTATTTTTTAGGGGGTTCCATATTATATTTACCGTTTCATATTACCCCCCCCCCCAAAGAAAAAAACACACTCTTCTAATTGTTCAGGCCCCTACAGTAATGTTAGGGTTAACGGCAATGGGACTGGGGAAGCAGCTGCTGAGTCAAAGGCTGTTGCTCGTTAGTGGTCTAAAGGTTTGTCATAACCTAAACCCAAAAGGTTATGAAATTATTAAAGCTAGATCGTTTATCATGGGGCCTCAGGGGTTATTCAACCCCCGGGCCAAAAGTTTTGAGTTACAGGGCCTTGTATCTAGTCGCTGCATCTTACAGACTTTTGCGGAGTAGTGGAGTCCTTCAAAGACGACGTTGCCCCCACTGGCTAGCGGAGTCCGTTCTGAGAAATCTGATACTTACCTACTTGTTGCGGAGGAGGCCCCACGGCTCACTTGTGTCAGGGGCGGATAAATTTGCGTTGCATGGGTCGATTTCGATGTTCAAGCTAGTGGGGTCTGGGAGGGGTTCGTGGCTATAGCTCAGAGGTGGAAGTTTTAGAGACTTGGGCGGGGTACCTCGATATTCAGGGCTCCTTATACCCAGCACCCGACGAGGGACGCTCGGTCAGGAAGGTGTGTTTTCTGAAACTCCCACATGCCATAGAGGTTTTAAGAAGGTTAAGGTTTAGGAAGCAAATGGAAGGAATAGCACTACGCGAACAGACGTGGAAGTCTAATCGTAGAAATGATATACCCAAGCCCAGAACAAAAAGAAAGGCAGAAGTTTCAAACCTCAACCCGTCGATCAAACCCCAAGCCACAAGAGTGTTAGGTATTTAAGGTTTAAAAGCTTGGGGTTTACATCCTAGATGACAACATACCCTGGCTTTTCAGCAAGCCTGGCTTACCGGAATCGATTTGTGAGATCTTGGCGGATGGCCAAAGACGAGACCTCGACGAGAGGGCCGGCCACATGACAGGATCCCCATCATCACCCATAGGGCGCTTTTCCCAGAGACTTCAAAACCCCTTAATTAAGGAATATACCTTAAATTATAAGAATCATATTCCTTAATTAAGGGGGTTTGGAGGCTCTTGGTTTCAGAGTTTAGAGTTTAGGGATTCGGTTAGGGCTGATAGGGTTTAAGGATGGGAGGGTGGTGCTACTACTTGTGGCATGAGCGTTTTCACACTCTGACGGTGGTTTGAGGGTTTGGGGCCTAGGGTTAGACCCGATGTAGCAGGTCAGACGTTTTTTGTCAATGGCTCGCCGGGTTCGGCGAGAGTGAGAAAATGCAAGGACAATCTCGCTGCATTCATTTTGTCAGATGTTCTGTCAATGTACTAGATTTAATTACTCGATAACCCCCCCTTGTTTAAGGGCCTTAAGGTTTAGATCCCTGGTGACATCCGTATTCAAAGAGGGGCGGTGAGTTTCGGACTCAGAACAACCTAAACTGAAAACCCTCCCGGGGCAACCGGCGACCTTCAACGATCGATTCTGGCCACTGCTTGAAGGGTCGTGGGCTTAGTACGCACTTAGTTATTTTGTGGTCTTATAAGTACCATAACACAAAGGATCCCTTTTAAGGTGTTTATAAGTCTACTTATTACTTGCTGTGCCTGCTAAGTCCCCCAACCCTCGAAGTGGTGGCCTAGGGTACTCAACCCCTAAGGTTAGAGGTCTTGCCGGCCTGGAAAGCCGGGTTGGTGGGAAAGTGTAGAACTACGCAGCGGTTGGCACAATGCCACGGTCTATGGGATTAGTGCTTAGGGTCTATATTAGGGGTCATAACAAGGGTTATATATATATATATATTCATGACAAGAATATAATTTGCTCATTGTCTGAGTAATCGCTTCTTTCATAAGGTTTGCGATATGGAAAGGAGCGGACAGGTACATCAAATTAGGAACCCCAGAACATATGGTGTTTGTTCGGCGACTGGAAGATCTTGTGGCCGGCAGTCTGAAATCAACAGACTGGAGTAAACGAAGTCTCGGATGAACCTGCATGAGTGCCCTGCCAGATGCCGCTGCCTAGCCTGTGAACTCCTCTTTAATGCAAGGCTCCGAATCATCTGTGCGACTATTTCTCGTGGGTTCCCTAACATATTGAACGTAACGAATGTTCCAAAACTGAAAGGCATCTTGGCCGTGGCGCACATAGTTCTCGCCGGCGCTTTGCAGAATGCAGCGTGACTTATTGTTAGGTTCCCTGACGAGTTTATGGAAAAACCCAAGCCTAGTCAAAAACCGGGCTGATGCGTGGGTGTATATATATATATATATATATATATAGGTGTGTGTGTGTGTGTCTACGTTTAGATTTTTGACTGTTTGTGTATTCATGTTATGCCTTCGCCCCGCCTGCTTAAGGCCTCAACCCAAAACCTTCAGCACCTTCTAGAAACTCATCGGAAGCCTATTGGAACCTGGTTAAACCTTTTGTGAGAGCCTTAGAGAATCCCTTTTAGAACTTTTATGGAAAGCTTAAGAACATGCCTCAGTAGTACCCGTTTGTCCTTTTCATGTTGGGTTGTCCTTAGTAAAACCGCACAGAAGGAAAGGGGCACATTCTTTTTTCGGGGGATGCTGGGAAACCTAGCTATAGAGCCCCTTTCGGCCCCTAGACAAACCCTACCAGGTTTCTAATTCGGATAACTCTACTAGTAAAGAATTAAGTATTATAGTCATTATAGTCCCTCATGCTTCCCTGTAGAGTTCAGTCTCG
Organism: Symbiodinium sp. CCMP2592; assembly: GCA_905221615.1. Classification (NCBI taxonomy): domain Eukaryota; class Dinophyceae; order Suessiales; family Symbiodiniaceae; genus Symbiodinium; species Symbiodinium sp. CCMP2592. Next base: position 147,245 of record CAJNDT010006178.1, on the reverse strand, counting down.
CTGCGTGGCAAAGTGCCGACCTCTAAACCTCGAACTTGGCCTTTGGAACGTTTTTGGAAGCATCGGGGTTACTGCAAGGGTTCCTGTAAACCCAGTTCTAAGTATGAAGGCCCCCATATTGAATTGCTAGACAGGCTTATAGGGCTATATGAAGTCGGATGTCTGCAATAGCTGCAGAACGAAGCTTACTCCGATTTCGGGAGCGTCTTGGTCTGGTTGGAATGGGGTACGACGGCGACGACGACTACCAGTACTGCTGCATCTGACTCACTGCTCCTCTGAGAAGGAGAAATAGAAGAACATTGGGCTTCTCCCAAGTATTCAGCCCAGTGTCTAGCCTTAAAACTCGTACTTGACTGTCCGCGGCAGTCTAGCCAGAGTAACACGTGACACCAATTACGGTTCCGATCACCCTTACGTGTATCTACCTCGGGGAAAACAAGCTGGGGCTGTCGGGCTTTAGCTTCAGCAAGAGACCATCTAGTCATTGCATGTCCAAACTACCCAGACCCCCGGGAGTATCCAAAAAGTAGATCCCTTAATGGGGGTTCCTATAAAGTAACCTTAGTAGTATAGGGCCCCAAATTTGGGGATCTACTTTCTAGATCCTCCCGGGGGTCTGGGTACTGAACTTTCTCAAACTGGATGATGCTTTGTCACGCCTGACCCATGCAAGGACATTCGAACTAGGGTTCAGGAAAGGGGCAACCAGGTGTTAAGACTGGCATGGCCAGCATCAGCAACGTTGAAAGCAAAGGCCTTGTTCACCATGAAACCGCAGTGTTGCGACAGTCAAAGAAGGGCTGCACTACCTGGCTGGCAAGACTGGGCATGGGTTCAGATTCTCGGGTGAGTCATGCCATACGGTTGATGATATAAATCCTGCATTACCCATAATAAGGAATATACCATAATTCCCATAGTTTCGGGTCCTGAAGGTAATGCAGGATTTATATCATCAACCGTACGCAGACATGCCTGTGCCTGTATAGAAATGTACACAATGCTTTCCTTTCTAGGCGAGTGCTTGAATGCGTAGACCGGTCAGTTCAGATACATGCCCACATGCGTGCAGGTGGAGAGTGAGGGTATCATTCTGTATATATATATATATATATATTTACAGATTGACAGATAGATAGAGAGATATATGGAGAGATAGAAAGGTACAACATTAATTATACATATCTCTAATATATGTTTACCTATACATATACATCTATATGACCCAATGTAAAATACAGTAGAATATACTAGGGCAGGAATGCAGGATATCAAATTTTGTTTTTATTCTGTACTAGCATAGTGCAGTATAACTTCATGGTGCTCCTTAGGGAGGCGATGTGTAAGTTTCAGTCTAATTCTCACCTTGGGGTTTTGGATTCAGTTCCGAGGCTGTGGGCGTTTGGAGTGTCGGTGTTGCCTGAATTTGGTTTAGGGTTTAGGGTTTAGGGTTTAGTGTTTATGAGGAGTTTCAGAGGGTTTGAGGACGCCTAAGTTGCACGAGAACAACATGTCCCAGCAAAAGCTGCGTGCAAATTGTGAACCGAGCCTTACCTATTCGTTCCACCTTAATCGCTTGTCTTCTCTTGTAACATGCAAGTATGCACATCTACGCAGCCAAAGCCATGCGAGTTTGAGTGTCCATGTGGCCTAAAGAAGCACTTGGAGGTTCATGGGTAGTTATTAGTCGGGTTTTTAATAGGGTTTCTTTGTTCTTATGACCCTCATTAAGGGACTTATAACCCTCCTTATAACTACCCATGAACCTCCAAGCAAGGTCTCAAACTGAAGCCGGCTTGAGAGGCCGACACGAAAGCAACTCTGACAGCCGACTTGCACGCTCGAAGCAAGTTGCCTGTGCCCAAGAAACCCGGAAGCCTGCAAGCCTTGATCGTCCGATACTTGGAGGTTCATGGGTAGTTATAAGTAGGGTTACAAGTAGGGTAACTATAGTTACAACCCATATTAGGGGACTTATAACTCGACTTATACCTGCCCCTAAACCTCCAAGTAGCCGTAGAAAGGCCCGACTCACGAAGTCTCCACACCCTGCCCGTGACTTCGTCGGCTCAGGACATAGTGAATGAAGGTCGCAATAGGTTTGGGCAGCAGGATGTAGGATTCAACAAGAAGGCTGAGCCCCGCATGAGCATAATCATCACGATAGCCAGGACATCTGAAGATGATGTAATATAGAGGCCTAAATAATACTATTTTGGGGGTTCCTTATTATAAATATGGTATATGGGGCCCCAAAACCCTATTCTAATTATTAAGGCCCCCATATTATGATTCCCAGACTTGGCGTTCCGATGCACATGTAGTGTCAACGATGGTTCAGCCATTGCAGAGCTTGTTTCGAGAGACGATTCCTGTTTAGATACCCTATAATACAGGGGCTGTAGGTGAACATGTTGCTAAGACATCTGTTTAAACAATTACAGAGGGCAAAAGTGCAGATGTTGCTAGTGTATTCCGACCTCTGTAAGAGCAGCTGCCTTTGGCCCTTTCGGGCTGTCGATCTGCCATCGCCATGTCAGGTGGCGGCCTCAGGGAAGGTTGGTCAGCTGGATTATTGTTAAAGGACTTATTCTAAGCTACCATAAGAAGGAAACCATGATATACACGGTAGATCTGTATTATGCCATTAAGGGGCGGTTGTTTCAAAAGGATTTAACTCAAGTTTACCTTAGTAGGGAACTATAGTAAATAACATGGTTTCCTTATTAGGGTATCTCTAATTAAATCCTTTAACAAGATTCCAGTCAGCGTCCCTGTATGAGCCGTGGGCAATGGCGCTCCGCCCGCGTAACCCTGTAAGGGTAGTAGAGGTTCTATGATAGGGTTCTCTTTAAGGGTACTATAGGGTTCTATACTTTGGTTCTCCGTATAGGGGAACTGCCCCGTAGCCGCTGCCAAATGGGGAAGAACCCGAATAGTTAGTAGAACTGTCTTAGGGCTCCTTAGCATAGCTATACGGTGATATGAGTTTATGATACCCGGAAGATTACGCCTACGACACCTGGGATAAGTACGCGGAGCAGTAGTGTATTTCACCTGGTTTGGAAACATCACGAGCGTCACGACAGTACTATCACCACCTTTTTAACCCAACATGACATAATCACACAACCCTCAACCCTAAATCCTAAACCCTAATTCCTAAACCCTAAACACTAGAACTCTTTCCAGACATAAGATAAGTTTAATTTTTGGTTATTATAATCCCTAAGAAACAGCTGAAACTATAATTGTTGCCAGGGTTCTAAGTTCAGTATAGACGAGAGGGGCATGGAGAATGAGAAAAGCTTAGTAGCTGAGTGGATACACTTTACATTTTTTGGGATAATATTACCCACTATAAAACTGAAAGTGTAATTTTTTTGGGGCCTATGAACTTAGCAACTAGGAAAGGGTCTTAGGCCAGACATGTTTTTCAACTCTAATACCGCTGCTACGGCGACAGATAGTTCAGAGCCCTACATTACATGTTTCACCCTGAAGCTCTCAAAGCCCTCAAGTGCCGTAGGAAAGAAGTCTGCTGCTGACATCCTTGCTTCCTTCCGCAAGAAGATCGACCGCCAAATCGCGGGGAGCCTACAATGGGCTGCGGGAGTTTGAGACTGCCTGCAACCATGCAGCCATCCATATGCACTAATGTACGCATGGCATGGCATTACAGGACGTTACATTCCGCTACATGTCGGTACATGGCTAACGCAATGCGTTGCAATGTGATGTAGTGTAGTGCATGTTTGCACTGGTTCTCGAACTTACGTAGTAGTGGCGGTAGTAGTAGCTGTAGTAGTAGCAGAAGCAGTAGCAGTAGCAGAAATAGTAGTAGTAGTAGTAGCAGCAGCAGCAGTAACAGAAAAATGAGGAACCGGAAGAACGACAGTACGATTGCTTTCTTTCAAAGATCCGGGAAGGGTCTGAAATCTGAAAATTAGGATCTTAATTCTGAGAATCAAAGTAGGCGCATTTGTCTCGTGGATCTTCTTGATTCAGGTCTTCTGCCAAGGTCTTCGTTCGGGGTGTACAAAATTTCAGGGTTTAGGGTTTCAGGTATTCAGGTATAGACTTTAGCTGGGTTGTCCTTTGGGATCTCATTTCATTTCCCGTACTATTTTGTAGAGGACCATAATAGTAAACAATTTTCAAAGGGCTTCAACGACAACTCAGTTAGAGATTGCTGTCTTCTGTCATGATCAAGCCGCGAGCCTCTGCAGCGTGCTTTCAAGAAGGCTGGCGAACCCGACCCCGACGCACAGCCAGCGGCTTGCCTTGAGTTCATGTCAACCCAGACCCCCGGGAGGATCTAGAAACTAGATCCCCCCCTATACTACTAAGGTTGCTTTATAGGAACCCCCGTTAAGGGATCTACTTTTTGGATCCTCCCGGGGGTCTGGGAAGATTGCCTGGTCAGATGAGCAAGATATCTGAAGCAGAAGGGGCTGGAGAAAAGTCGGGGAACAGTCGCAGTCTGTAGGGAGAAGCACAAGCAGAAAGGTCATGATCAACATTGGAAAGTTCTGCTGTGCCGTTGGTAGCATACTTGCACACAAACGACAGCATCTGAAGCTGGCATTCTGGTGTTGTGAGGTGCATCGGCTGTTGCTGCTGCAGGTATTCAATACAGGAGTTTTATGAAGACATAGGTTGATTAGTCATAGGGATCCTTAGGGGTGTAGGGGGAGGGGGGGTAGGGGGCCTTAAGACCCATAATAAGGACTAATAAGGCCTATTTAAGGAAATGTAGTCCCCTACACCCCTCCCCCCTACACCCCTAAGGATCCCTATGAATTAGGGTATGGGGATCAGGACTCCTCATCTCAAAATGATCATGATCCCTGAGTCCTAGGACCTGAACCGTACTTTCAGGATTATGGGGCTTAGCTACGTAAATTTGCAAGTACTTTGATTGGGATTCTCAGTCTTCATAACTGTAGCTGCCTCGTCTATAAGCATAGTGACTAAGTCGCACGATTCTGCACGTAAACCCCTAAAGCCCCCAAAACATAAGCCCTAACCTTAAACCCGAACCCACAGCTGACTCATCTCCACTCACAGGATCCAAGCAGTCGATCCCCCAACAGGGTTCCTACAAAGTACCCCTTCGTAGTAGAGGGTCCCAAATTTGGGGTTGTACTTTCAGGCCCCCGTACTTAGCCCTTATAGTACCTATACAGGCTCATACCCTACCCCTTTTTTAAGGTACCTACTTTCTAGATCCTGCCCGGGCGCCTGGGCTGCCAGGAACCCGAAGATGGTCAGACATTCTTTTTGACCACCAGCGCAGCGGTAAGGAGGAGGCGGGTGCTGGGTTTCGGCCTGGGTTACGGTCGGGGCCGGAATACCGACCACTAGTACCCCTTTACATTCCCGACTTTGTAAGTACAGTATCATCCCAAAACCGCATTGTAACGATTGAGGCCCCTACACGAAACCCTCATACTAATTCGTCCTTACAACCCCTTTTCAAGAATCGTTACAGAAACAAAGAGACCCTACTCCAAGCATTAAGGTAGTTATAAGGGTTCCTTAAAGGGCCCCTTTAAAGGGATCTATAGGGATTCGAGAAGGGTATAGGGTTTAGGGTCTACTTGAAGGTTCATGGGGTAGTTATAAGTAGGCCCCCGTCTTTCAGGGGCTTTAGGGCTCACAGGCGCCCAGTCTCACACTCCTCCCTACATGGAGGATCGGGGGGGACTTAGGAAGTAGGGGCTCCTTTAAAGGGGATTCCAAGGGTTCCTTTAAAGGGGTCAATAGGGGTACTATAGGGTTTAGGGGTTTAGGGTTTAGTAAGTAGGGTAGTAAGTAGACTTATAAGTACCCTAAAAGGGACCCTAATTGGGGTTATGGTATTTATAAGTCCCAAAAATAGCCAGTTACTAAGTCCCCCGACCCTCCAAGTACTCGAGTAAACCCAGGAAGTCTTTTTCAGTCTGGCACTCCACTGAAAGTTTTGTGGTGGGGAGCAGGCGGTCGTCGCACTGCAGCATCAGATTCTGGAGAATCATCGGAATCACCTGAGGAGCCCGCTTCTGATTCTACTCCGTGCTCGACGCCCTCCGCATCCATGCTCTCATCGTGTTCTTGACGTTAGTAGCTGAGTGGATATGCTTTACACTTTTGGGGATAAGATTACCCACTAGAACTAAAAGTGTACACTTTTGGGGGCTTATGAACTCAGCAACTAAGTCCGACTACTAAAGATCTTCTTGCTGTTCGGGTTCTAAGGACAAAACTCCTAAGGAAAATAAAGGACCTTGGTTTCGAAGGGGTTCTAGGGCCGCAGACGTGTAGACTCTTCACCCATCAAGGCCTGCACGGCAGCGGCGGATTGGGGCTTGTTCCTCACGGCTCCTTATTATGATTATGGTAGTGCAGTTTAGGTAGTTTACGTATTATCATTGTGGTAGTCCATTATTTAATAAGGACTATATTAGACTATCAGAATGATAATAAGGACAATAATTTATTGTCCTTATTATCATTCTGATAGGTTAAGATAGTCCTTATTATCATTATGGTAGTTTAATATAGTCCTTGCTATCATTATGGTCGTATAATCTACTGGTAGTATAGTACAGGATAGTGCAGTCCTGCAGCCGTTCGGGGTCCCAGACCCCCGGAGGATCCAAAAAGTAGATTCCTTAATGGGGGTTCCTATAAAGTAACCTTAGTAGTATAGGGCCCCAAATTAGGGGATCTACTTTCTAGATCCTCCCGGGGGTCTGGGGTTAGGCTTTTGCCGAAGCTGCCGGACTTCGGGTCGGAATCTCCAACAGTATCCAAGATGGGAGTTTCCGAAAATTAGGGGTACCTTATTTGGGGCCCTTATCATAAGGATCCTACTGTTTAGGGTACTATATTAGGGTCCCCTATTTTCGGAAACCCCCAGATGGGTGGCTGTCAAAATTAGGGTCCTTTTTGGGTACCCTAAATGTTAGGTGCCGTATTATATTCGGGACCAAAAAAGGGACCATAATTTTGACACCCACCCAAATGAATCAATGCCCAAAAAAGTCCATAACCCACCTACTCAGAGGCTCCAAAGCCCTTATGATTAAGGAACAAACCTCAAATCATATTAGGGTTCCTATTATGGTTTAAGGTATATTCCTTCATTAAGGGCTTTTGGAGTCTCTGAGTAGCCGCACACAACTTAAATAGCGAACATCCCTATGAATCCGGACCAGAAGTCTTTTGCAAATCGGCTCTCTGCGGACAGGACCTCGGAACAGATGAAACCCCCAAAGAACTGGAAATCAGACCCCCAAATAGAAGTTGCAGCATTCGAGATTTCGTTGAAGGTTCCCAGAGACCTCGGCACCCCTTAATGAAGCAATAGATCTTGTGCTTAAGCTGCTTTAACACTGTGCTTTAAGGTATTTTGCTTACCCTAAATAGAGAAGTGCGCAGGAAGGATGTGGACGATGCGGTGAAAGCACGGAAGGACCACAAGAGACCAGAGTTTCAGACGACGATCGGTGCCGGACAGGTAATGATGGGTAACCGTGTTATTGTCATGTTCGTTGTTGGAGCAGTGGCGATTGCGGCTATGATCGTTTTACCGGCTCTCATTATGAGTGCAGCCTCTGAAAACACTAGAAGTTCACCCACTAACCAACGGTTGGAGGCCTTTTTTTGAGGGTTCTGCAGTGGTTCTGTGAGGATTCTACGAGGGTTTTGGGCTTACTTACCTTTGGTTAGTAGGGAATGGAAGAATGGTAGTAATTGTACTTATAATTGTACTCCATTCCTCCATTCCCTACTAAACAAAGGTAAGTTTAAGGGCTTGAGAGCTCCGGCTTTGGAGTCTGAGGGTTTTTGTGTGTGTTTCCGTTGGTTTCTTCCACATTTTCATTGGCTGCAAACTCAACTTTTCAACCTTTGGGGGTCTTATAATGTAGTCGATTTTGAAAGTTTCAACTTTTATTTCCTTGGGATTAAGGCCAGTGAGCATTTGGAAGACTCTTGAGCGCCCCAAATCCCGAATCATCTCCAATCGGAACGAATCTGTCAACAGCGGGTGCCCCCTTATCTAAATCAAGCTCTTTATGACTAGGACCTAGAGTAGGCCCTTATTCCCTTTTTTAGGGTTCAGGTTCCCTTATAAGCCCCTTTAAACCAAAAAGGGCATCCTTTTTATGCCTGGGTTACTCATGGGTCTAGATGATCAGGTACCCCCAAACTATAGTCTCCTTAGGAATTATTTTCATTTTTGACCATAAAAAACCCAAGAGAATATTAAAGATGGTGTGTTTGTTATGGGTCTAAGGGGGATATAGAAAACAAGCCACCCCAGTGTTTAAGGAATCACGCCATGTAATCTGTTAAAGCTCGTGCCAATCCGTGTAGATGACCCATAGGAATAGGGCACGCCTGTTTCCGGACTCCCCTTAACGTAGGGGCCTTTTGGGGGTTCCTTGTTATAACTTTGGTATAACATGGCCCCAAATCCTGTTCTAATTATTGAGGCCCCTATCCGAAACCCTATAGATCCCTGATAGATGCCTTGAAGGAACCCTTAAGGATCCCTTCAACGGAACCCGTATTCTAACGATTAAGGCTCGGAGGCTCCAAAAGCCCTTCATTAAGGAATCTACCTTAAACTATAATAGGAACCCTAATATGGTTTAAGGTGTATTCGTTGATTAAGGCGTTTTGGAGCCTCTGACGGCTCCTATACCAAACCCCCATTATACCCCTTCTGGTAGCCCTTATAAACCCCTTTAAAAAGGAACCCTAAACCCCTAAAACCGTAAACCCCTAAAAGCCCTAATCCCCTAAAAGCCCTAATCCCCTAAAAGCCCTAATCCCCTAAAAGCCCTAATCCCCTAAAAGCCCTAATCCCCTAAAAGCCCTAATCCCCTAAAAGCCTTAATCCCCTAAAAGGCCTAAAGCCCTATAGCAGCCCTAAAACCCTGGACTTCGATTTGCGAAGAAACTGCCAAGAACAGGAACTATTGTCGGGGTTCCTTATTATAGTTACACTATTATGGGGCCCTAAACCCTATTCTAATATTGGGAACCCCCAAAACCACTGGTTAGAAATGCCAAGAACAGGATCTCGAGGTCCCGCGGCCCGGAGGGTGTCGCTTCAGCGGGTTTGGGGGTGTGTGCTTTGGGTAGTTTAGGGGTTTGGGGTAGTTTGGGGTTTGGGGTACTTTAGGGGTTTAGGGTAGTTTAGGGTTTTTGGGTAGTTTAGGGGTTTGGGGTAGTTTAGGGGTTTGGGGAGTAGGGGTTGGGGGTTTAGGGGTTTAGAGTTTAGGGGGTTGAGGGTTTAAGATCTTGGGGATTGCGGGGTTCGTCAAGAGGTTTAGAGTGTAGGTGTTCAGTGGCTTGTGGGTTTTTCTTTAGGGTTGAATTAGATTTTGGGTGTTGGGTCTGCGGTTTCATGCTTGTCTAGCGTCCAAGTAGAGGTAGAGTTCTTCTAGCCATCAGCCCCACGAATACCCTCCGAATTGAAATCTCCATGTCGGACCGTCGCTCAAGCTCCGGGTATGCTCAGCCTGATGATCTTGGACTCTTAGTAGCCGAGTAGGTAACGTTTCACTTTTTTGGTGGTCCTAGCATATTTGAAACGGTTAACCTTTTTCGGGTACTCGGCCTCTAAGGCTAAGGGCTTAAGGTTTAGGAACTGCTAAACGACACATGCGCTTGAGGCAAGCTGCAAGGCTACTGCACGAAGCGGCTTGTGTAGGAAGCACCACGAAAAGTCAGGCCGTCATAGGCGGGCTCCGCGGTGAGTACCGCCGGATAGAAGACAAATTCACATCGTGTAACTTGGAGCTGAAGCCAGTCTCCATCCGCCTCAACACCGACGCACTCCTCGGGAATGCGCAACCGAGGTCTGAATATTAGTCTCAAGAACCACCAGACTCAGAGCAGCTTCCTTTCAAGTCCTGTTTGACTGCGGAGTCCGGCAAATGCCCAGGAGCATGCGGGCCTATTTGGTGGTGTCTGACGCCTCCCTCGGTGCGAAAATGGTGGACTTGAAGAAACCCGCAGACAGTGAGCGGGAGAAGCAGGACACATAGGATCATTTACGAAGCAAGACATGTTCGTTGTTGATAGGGTGTACGGGCAACAACTCGTCAAGATATCTGCGGTCATTAAGTAGAAGCCAAGAAGTTTGAGCATTGGCACATGCTACACTAAGCTTTCAACAAAGGGGGGAAGGAGCCCTATAGAACCCTTATAAATGCCTTTAAAGGAGCCACCCCTACGCCCTAAGCCCCAAAGGAGAACGAGCCCACGCCCTGGCTTCCAAAGCATCGGAGCGGCGCCGAGGCCAACGGCCGCGGCCGCAAGCGCATGGCCCACGAGCTCGAGGATTTGCCGACGAGGCAGAGAGCTTATTATCGGTACATTCGCAAGTTGAAAAGGGTTGTGGCCTACAACGTATACTAGTGTAGCTAGCATACTGGGACGATAAGGGAACAGTAGCACCATTTATTCAGGCGGGCTGATGATGATTGTTGTAATTGTTGTGGGTATTGCTGTTAGTTTTTTTGAGCACTCGTACCAGGACTGGTAGGAAGTAGTAGTGCCATATACGTCTATCGTGGAGTTTTGACTCCTCATTTCTGGCCAAATCCTCAAAATTTCACAACCGGTTTCTCGAAGCCCGATGTGACCAAGCCGGGTCGAAGACCTGACAAAAAAAATTGGGGCTAGAAGCCGCAGTAACAAGAGCCATTTTGGCTAAGGCAGCAATACGACATGCTTTAGACGTCGCAATAGCAAGGATCACCATCTTTATGAGCGTGATTCACGTGGCATCTGTGGCGAACATGCAAATGGGAAGACACAGGTAGCAATAGATTTAGGATATATGGTTTTGGCGCCTAATGCAGAAGTTGCAGCAGTACCGAGAGGAGTAGAGCACGAACCGGAAACCAGTAGTAGCTGTCACAATACTACTAACCAGCTAAGTTCCATAGCTATCACAACTACAACTATCATTGTTACGATATTATTATGCACACCAAAAACTAAGTGTTTACCAAAACTAGCAGATGATTATTATGTTCGTTATGTTTGACAAGAGCCGCCCAGGCCGCCAACCGCCTTAGAGCTGCTTTGCCAGAACCTGCCGTCTTGAGCTCAGAGCGAGCTTTTCCCAAGGGATCTGCGAACGGAATGAAGTAACGACCACAGGAAGGACATCCGCACACAGGTTGCTTGGCTGTTACCTTGAGACTACTTGCATCGACCCTGGTGTTGTTTACGGTTTTAGGGAAAAGCTAGTTAGTGCGAAGTTACTGCGACGAGCTAGTTGGTTGAAAACCCATTGGTCGTCATGGCTTGGCATCCGACTCTCTCATGAAGATTTTGGAAAATGACACCGAGCGACCCGCAATCAGTCCCGGTGTCCTCCAACCTGTAGCCTGAACCAAACCCACCAAGATCCGAAGCTAAAGCCCCGAAATCCTACAAGCTGTTATTCCGATACTCATCGCTACAACTTCTATCTCTCCTGCAGCCCATGGATACATTTTAAAACAACAGGTAGGTATCCACTAGTCTTTCTCTCGAGCACTAGGACCCGGAGACCCCAACACCCCTTAATGAAGGAATGTACTTTAAAGTGTAATCAGGACTCCCCTACAACTCAAGGTACACATTAAGGCCAATACCTGAAAGACTCAAGATCCCTTCATACTTGAAGGTATGCTTGTAGGTTCAAAACCCTACATCCCAGACCTTTAAGGGTCCCTCTAAAGGGATCTATAGAGGTTCTATCAGGGTACAGGGTTTAGGGCATGCTTGTAGGTTCATGGGCAGTTATAAGTAGCGTAACCATAATTCTAACCCACAGGGTTCAGGGTTTAGGGGTTTTGGGTTTAGGGTCGGACTTAAGAACCCCACGTATAGCTACCCATGAACCTTGAAGTAGATTAAGCTTACCTTTGGTTAGTAGGGAATGGAGGAATGGAGTACAATTATAACTACTATTACTACCATTCTTCCATTCCCTACTAACCCAAGGTAAGCTTAAGGCCTGCCCCTACCCTTGTAGAATCCCCATAGATCCCTTCAAAGGGAGCCTTAAAGGAGCCCTTATACCTACCTAAACCTACTTATAACCACCTCCAAGTACCGGACTCCCCAGGGACTCCACTACCCCTTAATTAAGGAATATACCTTAAATTATAATAGGATCCCGAATATGATTTAAAGAATATTCCTTAATTCAGGGATATTAGACTCCCCTAAACCCTATAGATCCCTTAAAGGGAACCCTAGGTATATTCCTTAATTAAGGGATATTAGACTCCCCTAAACCCTATAGATCCCCTATAGATAGATCCCTTAAAGGGAACCCTAGGTATATTCCTTAATTAGGGGATGTTGGAGTCTCTGGCCGAGGCCCGACGAGGAGCCGAAGCCGACGCGCCGGGCGCCGAAGCCCAAGGCCCGTCGTTGGGGCAACCGGAGGGGAGGGGCCTTGGGTTCTTAAAGGGCTCTTTAAAGGGATCTATCGGGATTCTATAAGGGCCCTTTAAAGGGATCTATAGGGATTCTACAAGGGCCCCTTTAAAGGGATTTTAAAGGGATCTATAGGGCTCCTTAAAGGCATCGATGGGGTTTAATTAGGATTTGGGGTTTGGGGTCCAGGGGGCTTAGTAAGTCGTCGTTGGGGCAACCGGGGGGGAGGGGGAGGGGGGCTTAGTAACATAATGGGCTCCTATAAGTGGCCCCTGTAAAGGGATCTATAGGGATTCTATAAGGGTATAGGGTTTAGGGTTTAGAGTACTTGGAGGGTCGGGGGACTTAGTAACTAGACTTACAAGTACCCTAAAAGGGACCCTAATTGCTTGGAGGGTCGGGGACTTAGTAAGTAGGTAGTAAGTAGACTTGCAAGTACCCTAAAAGGGACCCTTATTGGGGATATGGTACTTAAAAGGTAGGGTTTAGGGGTTAGGGGTTAGGGGTTGGGTAATCCCCCGTTATAGGAATTAGCAAGGGCCTTTATGTAAGGGATCCTTAATCCTATCTTCATCCCACCTCTTGAGGCCTCCAAAGTTAGGGGAGGGGGACCTTAATGATTAGATTAGGGTTCCTTCAAAGGGATCTAGAGGGTGCTTCCAAATGTTCGAGTTGTTGGTGCTTTTTTGGGTTTGGTGGTTCTGGGGCTCTAGGGCTCTAGGGTTTCAGGTTTGGAGGAAGGGGGAAATGGGAAAGAGGAAAATGAATGTGGCTTTAGGGCTTATATAGGTTTGAAGGTTGGGGCATGACCTACAACACGGGGGTTGCTCAGATGCTTCTTGTACAGTACTTGGAGCTTCATGGATAGGTGTAAGTAGGGTTATAGGTCCCCTAATATGGGTTATAAGTACAGTTATCCTAAGTATAACCCTACTTATAACTACCCATGAACCCTAAACCCTATACCTTGATAGAATCCCTATGGATCCCTTTAAAGGGGACGTTTAAAGGAGCCCTTATAATTACCCATGAACCTCCAAGTAGATGTTAAGGCCCCTACACTAAATCCTGGTAATACCCCTTATGGTAGCCCTTTTAGATCCCTTTAAAGGAACCCTACTCTAGTTATTAAGGCCCCTATATTAGATGTATTGCTGGTGAGCTTTGGCCCCAAACAGGCGGAGCGCCGGGAGGAGGCGCTGCCCGAAGCAACCACGAAGTCGTCCACGCCCAGGGCTCGGAAGCTTTAGAGTTTAGGGTTCAGGGTTTAGGGCTTAGGGGTTTAGGGTTCAGGGTTTAGGGCTTAGGGGTTTAGGAGTCAGGGTTTGGGGCTTTGGGCTTAAGGGGTTTAGGGTTCAGGCTTTAGGGCTTTGGGCTTAGGGGTTTAGGGGTTCGGGGTTTAGGCTTTAGGGTTTAGGGTTGAGGGATTTAGGGTTTAGGGTTTAGGTGTTGTTGGGTCGGCATGGGAAGCAGAAGAGAACATGCTTCATGAAACAACAGGCTTTAGATTATCAGCAGACCGAGGCTGTTTGAAGTATGTTGAAATGAGCAGCAGACAAGAAACTGCAGCTAGATCTTCCACAATGAGTTGAATGAGTAATATCCCTTCTGGTGATCGGATGATTTCTGAAATTGAGCGCCCTAGCTACCCCCCTCGGCCCGTAGACACGCGCACACACACACACACGCATACAAAATGAACCTACACCTCGAAACCCAGAAAAAACCCAAACCCTAGGAAAACAAACCCTAAACCCTAAACCCAACCCTAAACCCCAGAAAAACAAACCCTAAACCCCAAACCCTAGGAATACAAACCCGAAACCCTAAACCCTAGGAAATCAGAGAGAGCTGCTTGAAAGCACCGACCTCCAGCTTCAGGAAGCCACGCCGCAAAGCCAAGGCCCTCTAGCCCGAACCGGGCTTCACATGGGACATGGGTATTCTTCTGCTTGGAGGGTCGGGGGACTTAGTAAGTAGGTAGTAAGTAGACTTATAAGTACCCTAAAAAGGGACCCTAATTGGGGGCATGGTACTTATAAGTCCCTAAAGTAACCGGATACTAAGTCCCCCGACCCTCCAAGTGGGTTCTTGTTAAGGGATTAATTTAAGTGACCATAAGAAGGAAGCCACATTATTTACTACGGATCCCTTTTATGGTATCTTAGATTAAACCCCTTAACAAGAACCCTGTTTTTCAGATTCAGAGTTGCACTTGTCGCTTGCTTGGTGTATCTTGGGGAGAGGGCCTCAGAAGTACTTGGAGGCTCATGGGTAGTCATAAGTGGGGTTATAAGTAGGGTAACTATACTTATAAGCCGTATTAGCGGACGTATCACCCTACTTATAACTACCCATGAACCTCCAAGTAGGATGAATCCCATTCAGGGTTCCTGCCGCGTGAGAGTCCCTCAGGTTTTTGCAAGGACTCCCCCGAAGAGATGCCTCAAGCTCACAGGTTGAGACAAAGACCAAGGGAGCCATTCGAAGTAGTAGTAGTAGTAGTAGTAGTAGTAGTAGTAGTAGTAGTAGTAGTAGTAGTAGTAGTAGTAGTAGTAGTAGTAGTAGTACTGGTCAAGAAGTAGGAGGAGGAGGCGGAGGAGAGCAGGAGGAGGAGGAGGAAAAGGGGAAGTCAACGAAAGCAAAGACCTCGCGATCTGCAAAAATTCAAGCACTCGTACCGGGTCTGAATAGTTACTACTTCTGTAACGGCAGTTGTTGCCTCAGAACCTGCCCGACACCGTTGACCCCAATATCTCGCATCGCTGCGCCGCAGACGCGCATATAATGAGATGTTTTTACCGCCGGAAACCAGATGATCGTGAACATGTTCCGGGTGTAGAACCTGACGGCACCCAACACGCGGATGCAGCACCTTTTAGTAGAACTCTAAGATCGCAAGCAGCGATGTGTTTTTGTCTGCGAGATCTCATACTTAGAGGCCCAGAGGACTCAATAAGCAGGTTTTAAATAGAGTCATAAGTACCCGAAATGGAGTTACTCCAATTGCAGCCGCTACTTAAAACTTATATCCTACCTGCTAAGTCCCCTGAACCTCCAAGTAGGTTTGGGTTGGGACCTTTGGGACCAGAAGTGAGATCTTTGCGATCTGTTCAGATCAAGAACGTCCCTGGCGCCCTCCAGTACAAGTACCTGAAGGAGCATTAGAGGGGGACAACCGAGACTCTGATTCGTCAGGTTTCGTGACCGCAAGCAGGACACGAAATCGTGTTGCATGATATTTAGGGTGCAAGTTTTGGGCCTACAATGCCGTGACAAATTAGGTTTAAGGCTGTGGGGCTTCGAGGGGTCAGGCTTGGGGCTTATGGCACGCAGTGTCTCGAAACGCTAGACCCCAAGCCCCGATTCGGACTAATTAGGAATAGTAGACCCTCATGGTTCAAGATACGACCCAAGACCCTGTTCCAATTAAATAAGCTTGCATAAAAACGTCAGATAATGTAGGAACCTGATGAAGAAACCCTGGTCCTATAACCCCAAAATAGTAGGATTCATGTAAGGAACCCGAATAAAGGCCCAAGGTTTCTTAATCAGGTTCCTACATTACCCCCTAAAACCCTTTGGGGGTTCCTGTTTATTTTTATAGTATGATGTACCCCCAAACCCTATTCTAAAAATTAAGGCCCCTGTATTAAGCACCTTTGCAGGAGCTCTTGGAAAAGGCAACTGGACCTATCAAGGAAGGCTTTGTCGACAAGGCTGCGCGACCCAGAGCCTCCAATATCCCTTAATTAAGGAATATATCTTAAATTATATTAGGGCTCCTATTATAATTTAAGGTAGATTCCTTAATTAAGGGGTTTTGGAGTCTCTGGGTACTTGAAGGTTCATGGTAGTTATAGGTGGGGTTAGAAGTAGTGCAACTGCAATTATAACCGAGATGACGGGACCTAAGTGTAATGGGAGACCTGGGGGTAGTTCTTTAAAGTAGGGTCCCTTTGGGGGTTGTTTCTGTAGGCTTTGGGGGTTGTTTCTGTAGGGGTGCCGTACTCTTCAGGGACCCAAATAGCCAGGTGAAGCGTTCAGAATTGAGGTTTCGGGATAGATAGGGTCCTCTCGAAATTAGGGTTGCCGCGTTCTAGATCGTGGCGTTTCCAGGGTATTTGGCGGGTCTGAAAGCGTCTTCCGTAAGTTTCTGAAAAGTCAATGCCGGAAAGTTGACAGCTCGCGTGAGGCCTTGCCCGGAAACACGAGCACCAGCTTGGAGTACCCGGGGCTTAGCATGGGAGCAGGTCGGCAGTAAAAGTAATGCTACAGACGAAACCCTCAGAGTAATCAAACCTAATGCAACCCTCATTCCACCCATGGACACCCTCTAAAACCCGGGGTAGGTCTGCATGAGCCTTCCAGTACCTTGCTGCAGGATGCGACCGCTTGGTTGGTTTTCGAGCGTGCAGAGGCGCGGGATGCGTTTTCCTCCGTCCATGCAAGGTGCCCTCATGTCCCAAACAAAGGACTCTTACGGGGCTACTTGGAGGTTCATGGGTAGTTAGAATGGGTTATGAGTCCCCTAACATGGGTTAGAAGTATAGTTACCACCCATGAGCCTCCAAGTAATTATATCAGAACTCTATCGAGGGGTCCGTACGCCCTAAACTCCGCCGCCCAAAGAAGCCCCAAATCCTGAACTCCTAAACCCTGGGTTTGGAGTACCATACTTGAATGCTTTTGTGGTTCCTGTTCCTTAAAGGACCAATTATGAAATGAAGAACTATACGTTTTTCTCTTGTCAAAGTCCAGAAACCCCGGAGAGACTCTTGCTGGCTGGGCCCTAAACTTTAAAAACCATACCTAGACCGTAGACCTATTAAGCCCTACTTGTTTTAAGGCTCCTGTCGTAGACCTAAAAAGGGTTTTGTAGGGACCCCGCAAAAAGGTCGGTTCTGGTAGGTTGAGGTAAACTAAAAACCCCGAAACCCCATAGGATGCCACGGCCTTGTACAACGACTTCAACGGTGGAGAGATCAGTGGCGAGTCCATAGAGGCCGCAAACCGGGCTTTAACTTGGGAGTTAAGAGGGTTTCTCGAAGGAAGCTAAAGCGTTCTATAGTCGGGTCCCTCTAAAGGGTACTAACCGGTTCCCTTTAACTAAAGGGTTTTACATACGGGTTATGTTAGGGTTGTACAGGGTTTAGAGTTCGGGACTCAATGTCTAGGGATCTTAAGCTTTAGGGTGTCAGGTTTGTGGGTTTTGAACAGGATGTGTTAGGACTTGAGCTCAGGGTTTAGGGCTTGGAAGGGCTTGGAGTTCAAGACATTATATGGTAGTAATATGATAGTAATATGGTAGTTATATGGTAGTTATATGGTAGTAAGATGGCAGTTATATGGTAGTTTAGGGTTTGGGGTACCCTCCCGTATACAGGCAAACACACCTTCTCAGATTTGTGGAATATGGCACCTCTATGAAACTGCAGGAACCTACAGAAGCACTGCTCAATTGGTTCTGACACCTATACAAAACCTTGCAAGTCTATGGAACCATTATTTACTCTAATCCCTAGTCCCGAAACCCCAATCCCTAAACCCTAAACCCCTAAACGATACGACGTATAACGATTATGGCCCCTTCTGTATAAATCCTGCATTACCCATAATAAGGAATATACCATAATTCCCATAGTTTAGGGTCCTTAAGGTCATGCAGGATTTATATCATCAACCGTAATGTAGGAACCTGATTAAGAAACCCTGGCTCTATACCCCCAAAATAGTAGGATTCATATAAGGAACCCTAATAAAGGCCCAAGGTTTCTTAATCAGGTTCCTACATTAGGTTATGGCCCCTTCTGCTCTCCCAACCGCCATGAGGTGGAGCTCCTCTCAGACTCCGAGCCCCTGGGAGGATCGGTGGCGTAAAAGGTGTATGAGACTGCCGGGTTCATTGAGGTATAATATAATATAGTATAATATGATATAATATAATATAATATAGTATAATATAATATAATTTTAGTATAATATGATATAGTATAATATAATATAATATAATTTTAGTATAATGTGATATAAAATAATATAATATAATATAGTATAATATAATATAGTATAATATAATATAATTTTAGTATAATATGATATAGTACAATTGTGTATGATGTTGTTTCGTATCGTATGTTATAGTACAACATAGTAGAATATAGTATATTATAGAATATACTATATGAAGGCTTCGTTTATGGGTTTGGGGTTTGAAAGTTTTAGGGTTTGGGGTCTAGGTTGTAGGGCTTGCTTCACCTTAAGGCGAGCCCTGGAGCTTTCGGGCCAGGTAAGATGCGTAGCAGGGAGCCTCTTCTAGTTAACTTAGTGAGCCCTCAGGGTTATCGTTTATTAAATATCAGACCCCCATTTAGGGGTTTAGCGTTTAAGGCCTTTTCGGTTTAGGGATTTTAGGGTGCTTGTCAGTGATACATAGGGTTTAGGCTTTCAATCATCAGAATAGGGCTTCGGAATTGGCAAGACGCGCGTGTATACTCGATTGGTGGCTTGTCAGGCTTCGGTAGTAAACCCTAAACCCTAAACCCTTAGAGTCTCAGGATCCTTGCATCTTGTTGATAGATGTCTTAGGGTCCTCAGTCGTAGGGTCTTGGTCGGGCCTTTGGAGCTTGAAGACTTTGCCACGTCCATGTTTTAAGGTTTAGGGTTTAGGTAGTTGAGGTTTGGGCACATCGTCACTTGCCATGATGTGCTTTGTGTACGTGCCTCGGCTCACCAGGTATGCCAGAGCAGGCGAGCATGCATTGCAAGGCTCCAGCAATGAGGACTGGAGGGCTTTTGAGTGGTGATGTGTAGGGATTTCGTAGAGATGAAATCCTACCCTACGTAGTCTAGATTTGTTGCCCACAAACATTGCTAAGCTCAAACCAGAACCCCAAACACCACGACATCAATACCCTGAGACACAGAGTTATCAGCACAGCTGCATGTGAGAATTCAAGCATGTCGGGTGGACCGCCGCCAGCCGCTGGGCAAGCAACGTTTCTCTGACGGGTTAAGGGTTTAGAGTGACAGTTTCCAAGTGCACATCTTTTTGCTCAGCAAGTTTTTCCTGTTCGTATGTGGCTTCAACAGCACTGACACATGGGAGTTTCCGAAATTGAGGGGTAGGGGTCCTCATAATACTATTTTGGGTACTATATTAGGGTTCCCCTGTTTTCGGAAACTCCCAAGTGCAAGGGGACAAGATGGTAGTTTCAGAAGATGAGGGATCCTATCGATGTTGAGGCCCTCCACAGGATTGTGCAAAATTCCTTGTTATGCGCATCAATGCGTGGGGGCTAGTGTTTATAGGCACACGGACTTTTCAGATCGCACCCAAATTCCGTAAAATTGGCACCTGAGCCAGGGTTGATTGAATGAAGGGGGTTTAGGGCTGAAGGCCGTGAATGAACTGAATGGCTGCTGCACTCGGTCCCTGAGTAGTGCTCTTTTGCTCTTCTCCGTGTCGGGTGGGTTCTCCTGAGTAAAAACCGAACAAAAAGAGAAAGGTCCCCCTGATTATCAAGGGGATACTGGGGAACATAGTTTAGGAATGTGGAGGTCTCTTAGAACGACCTTTACTACTGTCGGGTTTCTTAGATCCTACCATTTTGGGGTTCTAGGCCCGGGTTTCTTAATCAGGTTCCTATATTACACTAAACTCTGAAAACTGCCAATTGAGTGCAGCGGTTCCGTGGTGTAGGTGCCAGCAACCAGCATGTCGCGCGGCGCATAGTTAGTACAAGCATCGACATGCGCAAGCGTGTCAGCATGTTGTATGCTATCTGCACTTGTTAGAAGTCCCTGAATTCCGACAAAGGCATAACAGTAACAGTAACATAGCCTCCAAGTTGAAGCAGTAAACTTCAAAAGATCAACCCAACATGGCCAGCAAGTCAGAGGTGGATTTTGGCGGCGGGCTCATTAGTAGGGAAACCCCCTCATGTTTCCAGATACGATTATGGTATAGTTGCCCCACAAACCCAGTATCATCACGGAGGCCCCCTATGTTAGTAGAGGCTGCCAGCAACGAACGAAAACGTTTTGGATACTGAAATCCTCGAGGCGGCACTGCTCCAATTTCTGGGCGAGGCATGTTCCGCTGCTGCAGTGACGGTGCATTTTTTACACTTACAATTTACAGTTTACATACTGTAGATTATCGAGTTTATCTAGTGGGTTCTTTTTTCGGAAATAAAGAGTTTAAACAGCTTGTTTTCAGCATGACACGGGTATGCTGGCTCTTACAGGGCTGAACGCGAAGTTCGGAGCAGAAGATTGCAGTTGATCTACGTGCCTTGCCAGGCATCCCACGCCCCAAAGCCCAGATCTACAACCCCAAACCCAGAGAGCCCAATACCCCTTAATCAAGGAACATACATTAAACCTCAATACTCAGGCCTTTAACTATAGGTATATTCCTTACTAAGGGAGCGTTGGACTCTGTGGGAAACGCCCAAAACCCAGTGAGGAGAAAGAGAACTCAGAGGCCGAGGAAGTCTCAGCGCAGACCCCTCACAGTATTCAAGAAGTACCCAGGGAGCCCAATGCTCCTTAATTTTAGGGTAAGAGGCTTCAATATTATGTCTCCTTAATTATGTCTCCTTAATTACGGAAAAGATGTACCCTAAATTATAGAGGCTTCAATATTTTAGTATGTGTTAAGGTATATTCCGAAATGAAGGGGTATCTGGCTCTCCGCGTAGCTACCTCAAGCGAGGTTTCTGCAAAGTAACATTTCGTAGTATCAGTTCCCAAATTAGGGGTTCTACTTTCCAGGGTGTCTGGAAGGGACCGACATCACTACAATCCGGGTTCTTGTTCAGGAAATTGTTCTTAAGCTACCATAATAAGGAAACCTCATAATTTGCTATGGATCTCTGCTATCGTAACTTAGAACAAACTCCCTAACAAGAGCCCAGTACTTGGAGGTTCATGGGTAGTTATAAAGTGGGGTTATTCGTCCCCTGATATAGGTTATAACTATGACCCCACTACCCATGAACCTGCAAGCAGAACTGGCCACTTTAGAACTCGCGTTCTTCGTTGAAATACAGGGGCCTCACTTGGAGGGTCAGGGGACTTAGTAACTGGTTATTTTAGGGGTTTATAAGTACCATCCCCCCAATTAGGGCCCCTTTTAGCTTTTTAGGGTACTTATACGTCTGCTTACTACCTACTTACTAAGTCCCTAAACCCCTAAACCCTAAACCCTATAGTACCCTTTTAGAGCCCTCTACTTACTAAGTCCCCCCCGACCTTCCAAGTAATGAACCGCCAAGTAAAAGGGAACACGAGAGCAGGCCCCCTCCGCTGCGGCACTCCGCCGCCCAAGCTCAGGACGACCCAGAATTAGTATCATTATTATTTTATTATTATTACTAGTGTTATTATTTTTATTACTATTATTATTGTTACTATGATCATTATTTCTACTATTTTTATTATTACTACGGTGGATGATATAAATCCTGCATGAGTTTGTAAGACACAGGCCGCTCCCCTTGAACCCCTGAATTTTAACATTGTCGCAGGCGGACGTGCTCTGATAGGACCGTGCGAATGATATAAATCCTGCATGACCTCCCCTCTGACATCAACATTGTCGCAGGCGGACGTGCTCTGATAGGACCGTGCGAATGATATAAATCCTGCATGACCTCCCCTCTGACATCAACATTGAAATTTAGGGGCGCGGGGATGCAATTGCTTTGACGATACATGATGGGCTGACCCACAGTCATGCACGATTTATATCATCAACAGTATTATTACTACGAACCAGACCCCCCATGGTTTGAGATTTGGGAGTTTCAAGGGGTACCTACTTTTGGGGTCCTTATATGAGTTTGGGGTTCTTAATAAGGATCCTACTATTTAGGGTGCTATACCAGGGTCCCCTATTTCGGAAACTCCCATTTGGAGCCTTAGGCAAAAAGGTGGCTTATGAGGGGTCAATGACATGGTGGTATAGGGTTGAGATTTATCCGGACATCGCAGGATATCACAACGGTTGTATAGGACGTTATCCGGGTCTTATCCGGTTTTACAAGGGTTGGATAGGGTTTTGTGAAGAGTTTGAAGAGGCTGATAGGATGCGATCAGGGATGTAGGTTTTGCGGCTTGGAGCTTCAAACGAGTTCAGGGAAGGTTTGACTGAAGGTGAGCAGAAACCACACAGCAGCAACAGATAGCCCTATATAGTAGTAATAAATGATCATAGTAATAATAATAATAGTAGTAATAACAATCATAGTAGTAATAACAATAATAGTAGTAATGTAGTAATTAGCCTTCAAAAGTCGATTCATAGCAACGTTTATAGCACGCGGGGTAACGTCAGCTGCGAGAGGCATGAAGGAAATCAGTAGCTATGTCAGCAGCAGTCGCAGAACCCAAGGTAGCAGTATTGGTTTTAACATGGCCGAAGTTAGCTTCAGGGGCTAGTATTGAGGGTTCGGCGCTACCATGCACCATTATGCAAGCAAGGAGCCCGCTCTGGTGAGGGTTTACGGTATACAGGGAACTCCAGAAAGTTGGAATATGGTTTCAGGATAGGATACCCTATAATTTACCATAAAGGTTTTAGGATAATCATATTCCAACTTTCTGGCTTCTACTGTAGGGTGTTCTCAATTTTCACGGCAGTTGCTGCTATTACTGCTGTTGTTTTTGTTGTTCCTGTTTGCACTTGTCTCGCTGTACCCTGCGTAGCCCTGAGAGCACACCATGCACATTATTCTGCCACACCCTTCCAGTCCTCTCACCGCTAGAAAGTTAGATCAGAGTAGCAGTACTCAAAACAATGCGTAGCATTGAGTCATGATGTTAGAGACATATGAACGGCAACACTTGGTTGGAAACTTGCAATAACACATCGCCACCGCCAACAGCAGACACTGTTGTACATGCATACAGCTAGGTATGTAGATAGAAAGGCAACCAAAGGAAAGCCGTGGAAGCCTTTCGGGGTGTAGGGCTCATGCAAGCCCTGCTGTTGTCATCTCCGTGTAAGAGAAGGCGGCCAAGGCCAGTATCCGATGCTGCCTATTGGTAAGACATGGGTATCAAGTAAGGAGGAATAAGAGACGCGAGCCAAGCCTGTAGTCCGTTCAAAGACCTCTTGTTCATCAGGAGCCGCGCACGCGCATCCTCCTCGTGGTCTGGGGGAGGACATTGCATCGGGATTTCCAGGTCTTGAGGTCCCTTGACGATGTGTTTAACGTTATCATGATCACGGAACATCACAGAAATCATCGGTATTGTAGGTACTATCACCGGCATGAGTAGCATGGAAGCCTGAATACCTACCAGTAATATTTCTATGGGTCCCTGGCTATGGTGATGCTATAAAGTAGCCTGAAATCCTATTCTAATTATCAAGGCCCCTACTTTCAGGTTCATGGGTAGTTATAAGTGGGGTTGTAAGTCCCCTATTACGGGTTATAAGTATAGTTACCCTACTTATAACCCTACTGATAACTACCCATGAACCTCCAAGTATGCTCTAAACCCTATACCCTTATAGAATCCCCATAGATCCCTTTAAAGGGACCCTTAAAGGAGCCCTTATAACTACCCATGAACCTCCAAGTACCTTCCTTGCGCAAGCCCGAACCCAGAGAGCCCAATACCCTTTAATTAAGAAATATAGCTTAAATCATAATATGAATACCCTTATAATTTAAGGTATATTCCTTAAATCAGGACTAGGACTAGGGTTCCTTTAAGGGTCCCGTTTAAAGGGATCTACGGGTTCTACAAGGGTATACTAGTATAGGGTCTAGGGTCTACTTTACCCAGACCCCCGGGAGGATCTGGAAAGTAGATCCCCTAATTTGGGACCCTATACTACTAAGGGTACTTTATAGGAACCCCCATTAAGGGATCTACTTTTTGGATCCTCCCGCGGTCTGGGAATATAGTATAACATGATAGAGTTCAGAACACTAACACAAGATAGTGTACTAGAGTAAATACATTATACTATGATATGATGTGATATAGTGTAATACAATATAACCTCACATGCTGTGATGTGAGCTTATTAACAGAATGTGTATGATCGCAGAGCTGTGATGCTTACAAGATTTGTTCTGAAGATATCTTGTTTGGGTCGCAGTCTCTGTTGATTCTCCCCGGAAAACTTCGGAATCACAGTGTAGATTTCGAGCTTGGGGTGCGGCAGCGAAGGTGCATTGGTAGTTAGTTATAAGTGGGTTATTAGCAGGATAACCATAAATATAACCCAGATTGGGGAATGGTTAACCCCACTTACCTCTGGCCATGAACCTCCAAGCGACCTCAACTTCTTCTCCTAAACCCTAAACCCCTAAACCCTAAACCCCAAAACCCTAAAGCCTAAACCCCTCAACCCCTAAACCCTAAAGAACCCCAGATCCTCGAAATCTAAACCCAAAGCTCTGAGGCCTGAGCCTATACCCTGAGACCCAAAACCCTAAAGGGAACTCCAGAAAGTTGGAATATGGATTACTGGTAGGATCCCCTATAATTTACCTTAAAGGGGTTACGATAATGATATTCCAACTTTCTGGCTTTACTGTACCCCCTGAACCCGAGAGTAGAATGGTTTACTATGGGGGCCTTGATAGTTACCCATACTATTTTGAGGGTTCCTTTACAGTAGAATGGGCCCCAAAACCTATTCTAATTATTAAGGCCCCTGTAGTACCTACACCACAGGCCCCACCCTAGTGGCTCATCCTGATTTAGGATTTCTTCCTCCGTAAAAGCAGTGGGAAGGAAAGAAAAATTGGCTGTATGCCACATCCCTAAACCCGTTCCCGAAGCTGCCAAAAAGTAGGTCCTGACCCCAAACCCTAAACCCCTCAACTTCAAACCCTAAGCCCCTAAACCCCGAACTGTTGATGATATAAATCCTGCACTACCTTAAAGACCCTAAACTATGGGAATTACGGTATATTCCTATGATGGGTAATGCAGGGTTTATATCATTAACCGAAGGACTCCTCGCCCGAAGCCCTAAACCCTATAGAAAGCCAAAAGCCTAAAAACCTTCAAACACCCATAAAACCTAAAATCGAAACTCCGAAAGCCCTCAACCAGACCTCAGAGTAACCTTAAGCCCCTAAACCCCGAAGGAATATCATAAACCTAAACCCTAAACCCTAGAACCCTATAGATCTCTTAAAGGAACCCCTGAAAGGAACCCTTATAGGTCCCATGAAACGAAGGACTCCTCGCCTGACTCCCTGGGCTTGCCCTACGAAGATGGCGGCTTTGACGACTGTGCGGAGTACAGCGGGGCAGCGGTCCCGGTTTCTATTCAGCGTTTGGTTTCCGTTGGCTTCTTGCAGTTCCTTTAAGGGCTTTTGGGTTTAGGGTTCCTTTAAGAGTTTACGGTTCAGGGTTTAGGGAGGGTTTAGGGTTTCAGGCTTAATGCAGTAGGTTTCCACAAGGTGTTTGCTCGAGTTGTTTAGGGTTTACGCCGCTGCCCTGATGATGGCCATGCCCAAAGCCCGTTTCTCAGTAAGTCAGGCCCCTACTTGGAGGTTCATGGGTAGTTATATGGGTTCCTTTAAGGTCCCTTTTAGAGGGATCTATAGGGATTCTATAGGGGTATAGGGTTAAGGGCCTACTTGGAGGTTCATGTGTAGTTGTAAGTAGGGTCGTACGTCCCCTAATACGGGTTATAAGTACAGTCACCCGACTCATAGCCGTACTTAGAACTACCCATGATCCTCCAAGTAGACACCCCAAAACCTGAACCCTTAACGCCTTGAGCGCTGGCTTTTGAATGCGGCAGACGTTCAGATGCCTATAGCAATCTCGAGAGCATGCGAATGCTCTAGTACTGTAGGGCCTGAATATCTATTGAGATTCTCTTTATACTCTTGAAATAAGCAAATATTATTATACCCTAAACCCTAAACCCATAAACCCTGAACTCTAAACTCTAGTGAGACCCCAAGGGCAGGAGCAGGCGGTCCTCTAGAACCTTGCATCCGGGCACTTACGGCTCTTTCGGGTCGCGCAGTCGCTTCAAGCAGACCCAAACCTGGGGTTTAGGGCTTAGAGTTTAGGGTTTAGGGCTTGGGGTTCAGGGTTTAGGGTCCTCCGCTTTTCAAAAGCCAAAGCATTCGCAAGGGCTCTTTGCAAGATTCCCAAAAGGGTCTCTTCAAGGGTTGCTTGAAGGATTCCTTTAAGGGTTCCTGCAAAGGTTCCTCTAAGGGTCCCGTCAAGGGTTGGGGTTTGGGGTTTGAGACCCGGCGGAGGTCCAGAAACCCTTAAAGCCAAACGACGTGCTCGCGACTTCAACAGGCTCCAAGCCTTCTGCCTGAGCGTAGCAAGCCAGTAGACGCAGCCAACAGCGCAAGGTCCGATGATCTCACGAAAATGTGTGGCTAACGCCGTGCTCCTCGCAACAGCTGTCGCCATTATGGTGGCTACCGCTTTGTACGGGGGAGGTGCGGCGGGGTTCTGGCAGCCATCCTGGTCCTGTTCAGGTGCAACAGCGCCCTACGACAAAGCTTCGATGCAACGCGCGGGCGGCAACGAGCCAGGTGGGAACTATTACCGCCCACTCTGGCGCGTCCTCAAGGAGCGGTTATCAATCAAGACAGTCCTGGACGTTGGTGCAGGACAAGGAGAGTCTGTTGGAGTGTTTCGTGAGGACATCAGCGTGCAGGCGATTGGCATAGATGGCAGCATCATGAATGCCTTGAATTCCGACGGGAAGGTGCTCTTCCATGATATGAAACTAGGGCCGTTTGTTCCCGGAAACATGTTCGACTTCTGCTGGTCATGCTTTGTGTTGGAGCATATCGATGAGCAGTTTTTTGCACAACGCGCTCAACACGTTCAAGTCCTGCCATTTTCTTGGTGTGGCCATCGGTATGAACGAGTATGGCCATCATCACGTGACGGTTCATCCCTGGGAGCCATGGTGGGATGAGGTTTTTTCACGCTTCGGCTTCGAGGTCGATTCAGAGTTGACAGCTTTAAGTCGCCAACCGGAGTATGGCACCGAGGAACGGCGAGGGCACACGTGGTGGAGCGGCGGTGCAAACAACCACGCCCCGGGAAAGATTTTGAAGAACGTGATGTTGGCAAATGACGCGGACCCAATAACCTACTACCAGCAGATCGACTGGACGCAGCGAGTGCCAGGGGTGAGGTAGAAGGCGACGCTCGGGACATGCGCAAAAGCTCCAGCATTTGGGTTTCATGGCTCAAGGTTTAGGGAGTCTTTGAATCGAGGCTTTCCATAGTGGGTGCGGGCTCCTCCGACAGGTACCCCATTGTCATAAACGTCACTTGATCTGCAAGTGACCCACCACCTGTTGTTGTCTAAACGTCATTTAATCTTGGTCCCTCTTGAGCCTCAAACTCCCTAAACCCGGAAAACCTCTGAACCCAGAACCCAAAACCCCCCAAACTTTCTGACCCCCCGCGAGGGTTGAGGTAAATTCAAGCGGTTAGCCCGCGCAAGTCCCAACACAGGAGGAGACCGCAGGCCCGCATAAACTCCAAATGGGAGTTTTCGAAAATTAGGGGTACCTTTAAAGGGATCCTTTGAAGGGCTACTATATAAGGGTACTACAAGGGTTCCTTTAAAGGGCTTTATAAGGGTTTGGGGTTTCCGACAATTAGGGGGTACCTTATTTGGGGTCCCTGTAATAAGGATCCTACTATTCGGGGTACTAAATTTGGGTGCCCCATTTTGGGAAACTCCCAAATCTGAACCTCAAACCCAGAAGAACGTCTAACGTAGGGGGTGTTAATCCCATTATACTCTAGTTTTAAATCGGAGCCACCCAAATAGTACTGGTACTAATTTAGGCCCCTACATTGAGTTTGAGACCTCAATTTCCTACATCCTCAACCGAGGCCGTGAACCATAAACCCCAAACACCCCTACCACTATGGGCTACTACACCCTAAAGATCCCTATTAGGACCCTATTAAGGGTAGATTGAGGTACCCTTAAGGTCTAATAGCCCATAGTGGTAAGTCCACGACCTGAGGCGATGACCGCGGAGACTGAGCTCCTCGCCAACGGCCCCGCCACCAGTGCAGGCGGAACCGCGAAAGCGAGGCCACCCAAGCTTTAAACTCATAGGAGGCCAAAAGGGGTTTTAGCCTATGGGGGTTTAGTAGGGATTAGGGTTTGCATAATAGGGTTCGTATTAAGGAATCCCTACCCCAAGAATCTTAAGCCCCCCTTTTGGCCTACCATCATAAACGATTGTCATGCAAGGGGCTGTTGGATTTCCTACCTGGAGGGTCGGGGGACTTAGGAACTGGTTATTTTAGGGACTTATAAGTACCATAACCCCAATTAGGGTCTCTTTTGAGGTTCTTATAAGTCTATTTGCTACCTACATACTAAGTCCCCCGACCCTCCAAGTAAGGTCTTATACGATTTCGCGCAGGCTTCAGGGCTTCTTGGGGTTTAGGGTTGCATGTTTTTTTGGGGTGTGTTCCGGGTTTCTCCGGATCTTACATGCCGGTGTCATAGCGGTTTAGGGTATTTAGAAGGATCCTATGATATATATATATATATATATATGTATATATGTATACATATATATATATATATATATCCACTAAGTGCGACTCCCCCCTAAACCCCTAAGCCCGTAAACCCTGGGATTCCCATGCTTGGGGAGGTCGCAGAAGCCGGTTCGCCCGGCAAAGCCGCCAAAAGTTGCCGCGGAGCCCACCAAGGCTGCTCGGAGCTTCCTTACTTGGAGGTTCATGGGTAGTTCTAAGGGTTCCTTTAAGGCTCCCTTTTAAGGGGTCTATAGGGATTCTATAAGGGTTCCTTTAAGGGGTCCCTTCTAAAGGGATCTAGGGATTCTATAAGGGTATAGTAGTAGATGGTTTAGGGTCTATTTGCAGGTTCATGGGTATTTACAAGCAGGGTTACAGGGATTATGCTTGAGGGTTCCGGGGTAGCTATAAGTGAGTTAGAAGTAGGGTACCTATAACTACAACCCATATTGGTGTACTTATAACTCTTCTTATAACTCCCCATGAACCTCCGAGTAGCGCCCTGTACATGGATCTGCAGGGTTTCGTGCACATCATGGCGTTGTCGGCTCTTTATGCGCATAGGGCATTACAAGCTGTTTCGAAAGGTCATAGGGATCCTTAGGGGTGTAGGGGGGAGGGGTGTAGCGGACTATATTTCCTTAAATAGGACGTATTAGTCCTTATTATGGGCCTTAAGGCCCCCTACCCCCCCACCCCCCCTCCCCCTACACCCCTAAGGATCCCTATGAAAAGGTTAGTTTTTGAGAGTTGCAGCGCCCAACTTCTTCTCGAACGAAGGATGTTTGAGTGCTAAGTGCTAGAGGGCTCTCCGGGCACTCCTTCATGCATGGAGCCAGGGATGATTATAATCCCTACTAAATAAGGAGCTAAAGAGCCAATGGAACCCCAAAAGCACTGGTTAGCAAATCATATTATTAATATGGTTTTTCGAAAGATCCTCTACCCCTTAATCTACGCTCATATCGCTCGCGTTAGCGCCTGGCACAAACGTGTACGCAGACGATGACTTGAGTCATCTTGAGTCCTTGGGAGATTCATGTTCGCATGGAAGTATCTAGCGGATGTTCTTGCGGTTTCGTTTACCTATTTCCCGACAGGGCTCTATCATATTGTACTTCTGCATGCATACACGCCTATATCTTTACAAAGAGATTACGAAATTTGCATTTCCACCTTCAGTTTCACAATCAATCTAACCCCGCTGGCCGAACGAAGATATCAAACTGCATTTCGAAGGGCGAATCCGGATACTCTTGCAGAGGGAACTCTATACATTACCCTTTCCGCACACCTACGAAAAGCCCTGAAGTATATAAACCCTAAACCCTACACTCTAAAGCCCCTAGACCTGGACTGAAGCCTAAACCCTAAAACGGCGCTAAACCCCCAAACTTACCTTTGGTCAGTAGGGAATGGAGGAATGGGGTACAATTATAACTACATTTAGTACCATTCTTCCATTCCCTACTAACCAAAGCTAACAAAAAGCAGAAGACTTGCCTCGGTGTGAACTCTGACGCCAATAAACGCAAAGCCGCCAAAGCCCCCGGTAGCAAACCAGAGATACGCAGCCCCCGGAAAGGATCTAACGGTTTAGGGTTTAGGGTTTAGAAGGTAGATCCCCTAATTTGCGGCCCTATACTACTAAGGGTACTTTATAGGAGTCCCCATTCAGGGATCTACTTTTTGCATCCTGCCGGGGGTCTGGGTACCTGTCATTAACAGCCGTGGTTCAGTGTTTAGGGTGTGTAGTTGTGTAGTTTTTGCTTCAAGACCAACTCCACGATATCGTTCCTAATGTTTCTGGGTTCTGCTTTTATCCAGCATTCCGATAAAGCTTCTCAGTCTCACCGC
Organism: Symbiodinium sp. CCMP2592; assembly: GCA_905221615.1. Taxonomy (NCBI): domain Eukaryota; class Dinophyceae; order Suessiales; family Symbiodiniaceae; genus Symbiodinium; species Symbiodinium sp. CCMP2592. The sequence continues at coordinate 116,408 of CAJNDT010006178.1, read as the reverse complement.
CAATGCTCCTGCGTAAGTTCTAGATTTCAGAGCTAATTAAGCCAGTCTCAGTACGAAGATAGACAGAGATGGCAAAGCCAATCACAGCAGCGTATGAACAGCTGGGCCATGCGCTTCAACATCACACATTCCTGCAGGCTCCAGCATGTGCCGGCTACGCTCCACCGGTGCGGTTTGAGCTTAGGGTCCACGGGAATTTGTGGTGTCAGAGACTTAAGCTGGCGATTGAGATTCATTCGTGGCTCTGCCGTAGATGAAGCCCTCAATAAGTGAGGCTTCACAGCAAGACAATTCAGATGCCACATCTTTGGCCGGCTAATCCTAGCTCCGAACTTTCTGCGGGTCGCGATGTAACGTTTTGGATCGGTCGGACGGGCCAGTATCTGGGGCTTTAATGCTTACAGGGCCCGAAACTAAGTCTCGATGCAGTCGGAATCCTCCAAGAAGCGGACCCCTTCTCTTACCGTTGGTTAGTAGGGAATGGAAGAATGGTAGGAATAGTAGTTATAATTGTACCCCATTCCTCCATTCCCTACTAACCAAAGGTAAGTTTTCTCATGGAAACAGGCGACTTGAGCTTCCGAAGACCCGGGTTCTCCTGCAGTGCGCTAAGCTCCTCTGTGGTTTTGGGGCCCCTTTTTGCCTTTGGTTAGTAGGGAATGGAGGAATGGGGTGCAACTATAACTACTATTACTACCATTTTTCCATTCCTTACCTAACCAACGGTAAGCCTTGTCACCCTTCCAGTAAGCGGCGAGTGGGAAGCCTAGCATAGGCGGTTCTGCCTGGAGGGTCGGGGGACTTAGTAAGTAGGTAGTCGGTAGACTTATCAGTACCCTAAAAGGGACCCTAATTGGAGTTATGGCATTTATAAGTCCCTAAAATAAGCAGTTACTAAGTCCCCCGACCCTGAAAGTATAGAAACCCCTATAGAGCCCTTAAACGAACCCTTAAAGGAACCCCTTAAAGGAACCCTTTCTAGAGACCCCTAGTTACCAAGTCCCCCGACTCTCCAAGTGTACTCGAGCCACAAATCCAGAGCCGGGCGTTCGTCGTTTTGAGTTCTAGAGTCGCAAATCCTTCCTACGACCTCTGGCGAAAGACCCCGCCTTTCAAGAAGCCCCCCCTGCATAGAAATTGTATAGCACTCTTTGAAACCCTAAACCCTAACCCCTAAACCCTGAACCCCTAAACCCTAAACCCTAAACCGTAGCCGGAAGCAGCAAGAAGGGAACCCTAAGTTTCAGAACCTTCCGCAAATCGGCAGGCCCCTGGCAAGAGGACTGGCAGCAAGCCGCCAGAGATTGAGGCAGACTTCTGCTGGACGTTCCGACGTTTGGTGTTCTTCACATTTGGAGGGTGTTATTCTTCACTGGGTTTGTGGAATCTTATCGGGTTCAAGAAGCGTCGTTTGATGTATCCTTCCTGCAGGCTTTAAGACTTGTTTGATTTCAGAGCTGCTGGTGTCATCTCCTTCTGCTTGCTTGGCTCTTGTCAGGGGCTGGGCTCAAGGATAGGCAATCCCTTGAGGTGGAAGTCAAACTCCCCGTAAGCCCAGACGTTTAGTTCTCTAAATTAGGGTCCTCTTTGCCATACGACTCTGGAAGGTATCCCAAAATCCTCTGAACAGGAAACCTTAAAGGAAGCCTGCTATCGCAGTATATGATCTGATGGGAAGCCCCGCGTGGCAGGATTTCAGCAAGACGACCACTCCTTTACCCGAAGGGGCCCTCCGAATGCTGGGCGAGGCGGGGGATTCAGTAAGTATTTAGTTGATAGACTTTTGTGAGTTCCCGAAAATAGGGAACCTAATATAGCACCCCAAATAGTAGGATCCTCATTACAAGGACCCCAAAATAAGGAAGTATCATCACCCAAATTGGATTCCCTTTAAGGTACTTCTAAGTTCCCCGACCCTCCAAGTAACTCTGTCTTCTCTTAGGGTGTTTTGGGATCAGCCTACAGGGTCTTGATGAAGGAATATGGGAGTTTCCGAAAATTGGGGGTGCCCTATTTTGCGGCCCTTGTTAATAAGGATCCTGCTTTTCAGGGTGCTATACTAGGGTCCCCTGTTTTCGGAAACCCCCATATACTTTAAACCCTAAACCCTAAACCCTAAACCCTAAACCCCTATGATGTAAAATATAGTCCTTAAGGGGCCTCTTGGGCTCTCTGCAGGCTTTCTGAGGGGTTTCTAAGTCTTTTGTAGGATCTATCTTACATGTAACAGCAGCTTGTAGGCTTTAATACGGGTTTGTTATACTTACTTTTTCGGTTGGTGCAGAGATTTGGAATGTATATGTGAGTTTCATAAGTGATTTGAGGAAGGAGGAACATCACTGACTCATTGTTTACCCCTTACAATTCAAAGCTACGGCTCCTGCCAAAATTACGCCGTAGAAAATCTACTGCAGGCATGGCCTTATGCAAAGCCCTCCCTTTGCGATACCCAGCCTCGAAGAACACCATTCTTGGAGGGTTGGCGGATTTCGTAAGTAGATAGTAAGTAGACTTGAAAGTATTCTAAGAGGGACCCTCATTGAGGTTCTGATACTTATAGGTCTATACACCTACTTGCTAAGTCCCCCGACCCCCCCCAAGTGGGCAGGACTCTCCGTCCGGCATCCGCAAAGGCCCGAGATAGGGGAGCTTCCAGAGACTGCTCACAAGATTGGTGCTTTGTTTTCTGGTTTTTCTTAAGGGGCTTGCAAGGCACACTCTCTTATTACATACAGAGTTTTGGGGTCATGTATATAATACGCATACATATATACTTATAAACATACGGCATACCTACATACATACATACATACATATATATATATATGTGCACAAGGCTCAGAGTGCGAGACGCTTCAACCTTAGGCGGTTTGGGTGTCGGCGTTGGAGCCTAAGAGTCTGGGCTTTGAGCAACGATGGTGGCCTGGATCGTTTAACGATCTGGGAGACGTGGAGTGGGGTGACGAAGAGAGGATGTTTGAGCTTCGGTTAAGGACCCTGCTTATCCCTAAACCCTAAGCGCTAAATTACACTGGTAGCTCCGAATGAACCTCCGAGATAGGGGTCCGGCAAAGGTAGTGCGTGTTTCTGTTTGGTGGGGTCTGCTTCTTTTGTGAGGGTGATCAACATCCATTTGCATCAGCCACGTGTTCAAAATCCGAAACCCGTAATGCAGACCCCTCATTTACACCTCCCACATCTTTTCACAAGAAACTTTATGAAGAGAACCACTTTGCCTTGGTACAGACCCCTAAACTCCTCTGACTCTAAATCCGGGACCCTAACGCCCCGAAACCCTAAACCCCCGAAGCCCTAAAGCCCTACACTCTAAAGCCCAAACCCTCAACCCCAAGGCCAACACCAAAGCTCTCAACTCCTAAACCCTAAACCCTCAAAGCCCTAAAACCCTAAAACCCTAAAACCTTAAACCCTAAACCCCTAAACCCTCAAAACCCTCAAAGCCCTAAAGCCCTAAACTCTGAAGCCCTCGGTTCTAGATCTGAACAGACTTGTCCAAGGTTCACGTTGCGGCCTCGAGAATCGAATCTGAGTTCCGGAAATCCTCTGTCGAAGCCTGAATAGCTACAATTAGGGTTCCTTAGGCCCATACATGGGGCCCTAATGTGGGTTATAATTATCATGTTCCTTCGGGGCCCCTAATTCTGACTAGATTACACATAGGCTTAATATACAAGCCTAAATTGTCAGCACTACTATGTTGGGGGGTTTCCGTATTATAGTAGTAGTTTAATGTACCCCGAAACCCTTTCCTAATGAGTCAGGCCCTTACGTATATCAAGGTTTAAAGCTTCGGGTTTGAGGGTTTCGTGTCTCGGCTTCAGGGTACAGAGTTCTCAGGTTTAGGATGTAGAGTTTCTGGAAAATTTGGGGCTCCCACCCGTGAGTAGCCCTGAAGCCCGTGATCGTCTCCTTGAAGGTTCATGAGTAGTTATAAATGGGGTTATGAGTACGGTAACTATACTTATAACCCATATTGGGGGACTTCCAACCCTACTTACAACTACACATGAACCTCCAAGTAGGCAATTAACCCTATACCGTTATAGAATCCCTATAGATCCCTTTAAAAGGGACCTTTAAAGGAACCCATATAACTACCCATGAACCTCCAAGTAGGCCCTGAGGCCCTTTCTGTAGTCTGCACCGCAGGGCAAGCACGAACTCGACCACGCCTGCGGCTCAGAGAGCAGTTTTTTTGATGGGGCGAACCCAGAGACTCCAATATCCCTTAATGAAGGAATATACCTTAAATCATATTAGGGGTCCTGCTTGAATTTAACGTATACTCCTTACTTAAATGATATTGGAGTCTCTGGGAAATTGGAAGGGAGAGCATCCCAGTGCCTTCGGTCTGTGTGTCTGGAGCTGATCTGGCGGATCTGCAAGGCTAAGACGGAAAGATCGGTGTTGGGATGCGATGGTTGCTACTTGGAGGTTCATGGGTAGTATAAGTAGGGTTATAAGTCCCCAAGTATAGCTATCCTCCTTATAACCCGACGTCTAAGTACCCATGAAACTCCAAGTACTTCTCCTACGATGTTCGATGGTTCTGTCTACTGTATATCCATACATGTATGTGTGTGTGTATATACATGTATATACATTATATATTGTATAGTATATATCTCTATGTATATATATATACAGACGTTTCAGCAGGTTCCGGCTCCCGCAGCAGGGGGTTGGCGAACAGTGGCAGCATGCGTAGGGGGCCTCAGACTGCAGCTGCCGAGTAATTAGAGCCTGGACCCTAAGGAACCTACCTTTTTAGGGACTTATGTAAAGAAATCATATTAGAGGGCCCTAAAAAGGTAGGTTCCTGAGGGTCCAGGAGGGGCTAAACAAATTATCAATACTACTTTTTGTTCCCTTATCTATACTTATGGTACAATACAACATAACCCTAAAACCCCTGGTCTAATTTTTGAGGCCCCTATATCAGGTTTGGGTCTAAAGGTGTGGTCCATGACGCCGTAATGCTGTCCTGAGCAGAACAGTAACAAGAGCCAGCAGTGGGGTGGATTTGTGTGTGTTTGCCTTTGGGGTACGCCTTTCTGTTTTCGGTGAGTTGCCGGAAAGCGGCGATTAAGACCTGGAAACTTGAAGTTCACATGCCTGAAAGAGGCAACAGGCTTGGTTCTGGTTCAGGTTCTCCCAAACCCACACCTTGAGCCCCTGCATCCTGAACCCTGAATCCTATACCCCTAAACCCCTAAACTGCAGTTGTTTAGGGTTATAGGATTTAGGGTTCAGGGTCCCCAAACCCTAAATCCTACCCCTAAACCCCCTAAATCCTTCACCCTAAGCCCCTAAAGTCTTGAGCACAAAGCCAGCCAAGGCAGGATCGACCGTAGTTTAGGATTCCTGGTCTTCGCTTTTTGGGATTTAGGGATTTAGGGTACACTGTAGGGTTTGGGGATAAAGGTTTAGGGTTTAGCGGCTTTTGGTGATTTTCTGACATTGTTTACTGTAAGTCCTAGTAGTAGAGCAGGTAACCGTAACCTTTTACTTTTTTGGGTAGCATGGTCCCGATATAATCGCTATATAACCAAAAAGGTTAACCTTCAGTTCCCCATGATACCCGACAAGCAGGAAGTAGTGCTTTCGTCCAGACGAACGCCCAGGTGACTTGGATGAGACACCACCAACGACGGCTGCTTCTGCCACAGTGGACTACGACCCCATGGGCCACTGGGAAAGTGCACAGCAACAGTTGTTCTTTATAAATAGAGCAAGGCTTGGGGGTTCTTTATTATAACTTAAACCCCCGAACCCTATTCCAATTATTATGGCCCCTGCATTTCAGGTTCTATCGGGCTTCGCAATTGTCCTACAGGGTGTCATGCATCTGCGTAGGGGGTTCCTATGATTTTAGCAGAAACGTCCATCAAAGGGTTCAGGGATGGGCTTCGGGGTGCGTGATTTATGTGTCTGCAGGGTTATGATGTTGAAGTCTTACTGTCTCCCTCACACGCAAAGCCACCGCCGCCAGAGTTCGACCAATAGCCACTTGCCAACAGTCAGTGCTCGCTGCTGGTACCATCTGCTGCTTCTGGATGTCTTTTCCCAGTTTCCCAGACCCCCGGGAGGATCCAAAAAGTAGATCCCTTAATGGGGGTTCCTATAAAGTACCCTTAGTAGTATAGGGCACCAAATTAGGGGATCCACTTTCTAGATCCTCCCGGGGGTCTGGGTTTTTGCGACCCCAAACCAGGCCCTACATGCTAAGCCCCGAGCCCCAAGCCGTGCCCTCGAAGTCTGTGGTCTGCACATGCCGGTCTAGCCGCATTCACCTTGCTAACTGCCTTGCTTACCTACTGTCTTGCTTACTCACTCACTACGTCAACCAAGTATACGCGAACAGCCAAAAAAATGCAAACGGTAGTTAGAAGTGGGGTTATAAGTCCCCCAATAGACGTTATAAGCATAGTTACCCTACTTATAAACCCTACTTATAACTACCCATGAACCTCCAAGTACCTCCCGAAACGGGTCCTCAAGGCTCCTCGGGGCGCCGGCGCTTCGGCGGCCGGGGCTAAGTGACGCTGTAAGTAGCACGCACCCCGCAGGGTGCTTGAAGGTTTTAGCTACGGTTTGGAGCTTTGCTTTAGGGACCCAAAAAGGACAGAAGCATAAGTAGCGCTGTTCAGGGATATCTCGACCGTATTGGGCTTCAGGGGGCTCAGGGCTTCGGCTTTTCAGGATCATCTGTAGTTTCTTGCAGTTAGAGCCATATGGCGATATAGGGTTATTTGTTGATGCTGAGTAGGGTGTAGGGTTTAGGCTGAGCATTGGCAATTGGATGTGAATGAGACAGAGAGATAGCACCAGAAATAATAGTAAGAATATTGGACACTACTAGCAATGGCAATGCTGCATCACTAAATTCGTAGTGATGGGAATGATACGAATATGGAACAAAGCAGACAAGCAAAAGATGGTTCGAATGTGGTAGGAGATGGTCGGATTGAACTTGTTCTCGACATCAACCAACTTATGCTGAGGCTTGAACTTTCCTGTATGTGGTTTGGGATTCGCGTGTTGGGATGTGAGGTTTGAGGCTTCACTGTCAGCTCCCTCCCGTGTTAAACCCAAACAGCTGAAAAAGCCCAGCAAAGAAGAGCCGTCCTCGTCAAAGAGGCAAGTCCTCAAGTTGAGAATAAGTAGTATAGGGTATACTATTTTGGGGGTTCTTATTATGATTACAGAATAGTGGGACCCAAAACCCTATTCTAGTTATTAAGGCCCCGAAAGTATGCCTTCGCTTAACACATCATGACATGTATGGTATAGCATTTGGGCAGTTGGGGGGGGGGGGGGGGGGCTTCCAGCGCCTTAGACTTCCGAATTGGTTCGGGGTTGTGGCTTGATGCTACCGCAATAACAACAAGAGTAAATCATGATGTACGAGACCATTCACAGTCACAATGGCAACGTGTGAGAGTTTCGGCCCCCTCGCATAATCGCTACAAGAGCTTGAGATACGATTTCGCTGGAGAGTTTCACCCGATCTTTCGTTGTCTTGCATAGCCCGCGCATCAGACGATATGCACGGTTACTGAAAGACTGTCTGGTGCTCAGTGGGGAATGGGGGGAATGGGTTCTTGGGACTACTATAGGGGACCTCATGGGACCATCACTACTACCACTACCACTACCACTACCACTACCACTACTACTACTACTACTACTACTACTACTACTACTACTACTACTACTACTACTACTACTACTACGACTAATACCACCACCACTACTACTATTATAGGATCCATTCCCCCATTCCCTAAACCCTAACACCTATAGATCCCCTTAAAGAACCCCTTAAAGAGACCCTAAATCCTCATAGGGATCCATTCCCCCATTCCCTACTCAGCACCCGGGAGAAGAGAGAGGGGGCCGGCGTCAGCGTCGTCCTAACGCCTTTCAAGATAAAACCCGTAAATCCCCAGGATCAATTGGAGAATATCGGGGGTCTTAATGATTTATAGTTATGTACTCTATATATATACTATAATAAGGAATAGGGGTCTTAATATTTTATAGTTATAGTCTTATATACTAGAATAAGGAAGTCTGAGGAGTAATGGTGGTAATAATATAGGGGCCTTATTCACAATTAGAACAGGGTTCCCTTTTTGAAAGGGCCTATAGCGGCTACTTTAAGGGATACCACAATGGCACTGTCGCACAGGGGCCTTATTCAGAGGTAGATTGGGATGCAGGGATGTACGGAAGTATCACTAGCATAAGGACCTCTAAGGAATAAGATTAGTAGTTATTTAGTACCCTACAATAGCTTGATGACTACGAGTAGCAGCATCCCGGAGTGTGGCACGTGGCAAGGCACGCATTGCTGCTAATGACAGCTGCAATGTAGGGGGCCTGAACAATTTCCATATGCGCATTCCTTCGGTTGCCTGAGCTGAGCATATCATAGTCATATTGGGATAGGCCCTAGAACACTCATGTAGCTTTTAAGGTCTCAGAAAGAGGACTTGGCGCTAAAAAGTAGGGCCCATGCCCTAAACCCTAAATCCAAACCAACAGTTGGAGTCAAAGGGGCTACTTGGAGGCCCAGGGGACTTAGTAAGTCAGATATAAGCACGGTTATATCTGGGGTGACTCCATTTAGGGTACTTATAACCTACTTACTAAGTCCCCTGGGCCTCTAAGTAAAGCATTCGACAAAAAACGGAACCAAAACGAAATTCTAAGCGCTCGGGGATAGAACATCAATGCCAGCTCGGAGTTCAGCAGCATAGTCATACGGTTGATGATATAAACCCTGCGTTACCTTAAGGACCCTAAACAATGGGAATTATAGTATATTCCCTATTATGGGTAATGCAGGATTTATATCATCAACAGTAGTTACCCCACTTATAACCCCATCGGTAAACTACCATGAACCTCCTTGGAGGTTCATGGGTAGTTAGAAGTAGGGGTATAAGTTCCCTGATATGGGTTATAAGTATAGTTAGCCGACTTATAACTCCCATTGATAAATTACCATGAACCTCCGAGTAGAAGCCTTGCAGATTGCCAACATTATTTCTTTATTGTTTCACAGAAAATAGACTCTGCTATGCTCCAAAATTCAAAACTCAAAACCCTAGTCCAAAAAATTAAGTCCCCTATATTGGATGGCTCAATCAATGCAGAGTTCAATCTTTAGCTGAGAGTGCCACTACCACACATGTTCACGAAGGACATGTCCGCACAGTTTCTCACAAACGAAAACAGCTTTAATCCAGGGGCCTGAGAAATAATTAGACGAGGGCCTCAAGGACTCAAGGAAAGATAGATTCTAAGTGTCAATAAGAAACCGCAAGGAATAGCGTTGGGGATTAGTTCTTTTGCTTCTATCTTCGGGTCTGATCCTGGTGTCCGAAGAAAGCCATGCTGGAGCCACGGCCACTGGCGGAGGACCTGTACCACTACAAGGACGCGGAGAGAGAGTGTAAAGTGCGGGGTTTAGTGTTTACCGGCTTCGGATTTCCAACCGAGGGCTTCTTTGTTCTTTCATTATGTTTGAACAAGCCGTAGTGACAGAAAACCCGGCCGCTGCTTCGAGATTCAGATGCCGTGCTTTGATTTAGGATTGTTGGTTCCGAGACTTACCTTTGGTTAGTAGTGAATGGAAGAATGGTAGTAATAGTACTTATAGTTGTACCCTATTCCTCCATTCCCTACTAACCAAAGGTAAGAAGAGTCTGACATGGGGCTCTGTGGCCCCATCGTTTGGTTTTGGGATCCACGAGGGGTTTTAGGGTGCAAGGTTCTGGACTCGAGCCCCTTTAACAAAGCCTTCGGAAACCCTCGTAAATTCCCAGTGGACCCTTATCAAACCCTTCTAAACCCTAAGCCCGAAACCCCAAAGCCTAAACCCCAAACCCTAGAGGAGCATTACCAAGACATGTTCCACGAGCTGGAGATCATAAGAGCTGTGCCCGGGGAGCCCACGGCGCACTTTCGACTGGTGTCGAGGCAGGGCACAGCCTAGAGGCTTGAAAGAGTTGATCAAGAGAGGAATGGTTTTATACGGGTGCTATAAGGGTTCTGTAGAGGCACGGAGCAGCTCAGAGAAGGGCTTTATAAACGCTGTCCACGAGAGTTGTAGAGGGAATCCACACGGGTCCATGAGGGCTTGGAGCTTTGGAGTTGAGGGTTCCAGCCTGAGGTTTTGAGCCACGATTTAGGGTTTAGGGGTTCAGGGTTTAGGGTTTTGAAGTTTGGGTTCACGGCTTACCTGGACCCCCGTTCTGATAATTTACCTCTTTAAATACATATCTTAGGAAGTCATAATATGGAACCCTAAACGGAAGGTTTTGTAGGGTCCAGGTAGGGCTTAACAGGCTTCGAGCAGGACGGTAAACGGGCAACAGCAGTTGACACGAAAACGCTCCACACTCCGCCTTTGTTTGGAATTCGTGCACGTGCGATACCAAGCCGCTTGAGCGTTTTAGAGGTGAAGGTTTAGGATTTAGATGTTAGGGTTTTGAGCCCTCCATCAGCCGAAGCCGTGAAAAAGTTTTGTCAGGCCGGTGGAAATGTAGAGCTTCTTCGAGCTTTGATGCGAGTTTTGGTACGTGGCCTGTGGAGTTCAGGGCTGGAAGCTTAAACCGGACTTGGCGCACCCATCTCTGTCCCACGCGCGCTGAGCCCAAAGCTCTCGATTCGCCAGAGGGTCTTTGCAGCAGTAACAGGCGAAAGAGGAGGAGAAACAGCAACAACGACAACAACAACAACCACAACCTGGTCTTAATCATTACGAGGGTCGTGCGCAGAACCATCAACATCACAAAGATAGCAGTGCTGACGCCACCAAGAGTTGTTTCAAACCAAGAACAGCAGGCTTCCTTCGCGGCGCACTGTGGAGGCCCAGCCAAGTTTGGAACATTGCAGAGGTCCAGAGTCTTTTCCCCAAAAGCTCAGGGCTGAGGGGTTTGGGGTCAGTTTAGCTTTCTTTTGATTAGTAGGGAATGGAAGAATGGTAGCAATAGTAATTATAATTGCACCCCATTCCTCCATACCCTACTAACCAAAGGTAAGTAGTAGGTCTTGAAGTTATGGGTTACTGGTATAGGGTTCGTATCATGACGGCGAGGATTGGTCAGTGCAAAGTGGGCCAGAGCCCTTGATATGCTAGGCAAGTGGAGAGAAGAAAGGTAAGTGATAGACGGGTTGCCTTCCTGCTCCAAACCCCAAGCAGGGATGTGGGGCTGAGCCCTGTGTTCCTAGAGAGAGGTGCATTCTGCTTGACTGCTCGTTGGGGTCAGTTGAATCTTGATTCAGGGTCGTATGAATTGGGTTCTTCGAAGCCTGAAGCTACGCTTTAGGATTGAGAATCATTGGGCAACACTAAACTCCCCCCCCCCCCCCCCACAATCCTATCACTCGAACATTGAATAAGTAGGATGACTCTTACTGGGGGAATTGCAACCCCACTTTAACTACCCATGAACCTCCAAGTACCACTTGGAGATTGAAGCCACTTTATCTAGGTAGGGCTTTGGGACATTTTGTATTTTCTCTTATTGGGCATAAGAGGATCTTACCTACTAATATTTTTCAAAGGCTTTGAAAGCCCCTCCTAGTTATGGCTCAAGTAAACACTAAACCCTATACCCTTATAGAATCCCTATAGATCCCTCTAAAGGGACCCCTAACGGAACTTGAAGCGGGTTTAATCTAAATCATCATAATAAGGAAACTCTATTATTATTTACTATAGATCCCATTATGGTAACTTAAATTAAATCCCTTAACAAGAACCCTGTTTATGGCTCCTTCTGCTTGGAGCTCCCCCTCGCTGAGGTGCTGCTCAGCGAGAGCGCCTTCCACGTCCAGAAGGATTCACAGGCATGATGCTCCCAGAGAGCCCAATACCCCTTAATTAAGGAATATACCTTAAATTATAATAGGAGACCTAATATGATTACAGGCACCCAGAGAGCCCAATATTTCTTAATTAAGGAATAGACCTTAAACTATAAGGGGGCTCATATTATGATTTAAGCTATATTCCTTAATTAGGAGGTATTGGGCTCTCTGGGCATGATGCTTGGTGTTGAGGGTCTATAGGGATTTAGGGATAGTTTGGATACAGCTGAGTTGCTGAAAACTTAGTAGCCGAGTGGATACACTTTGCACTTTTTGGGATAACACTCCCCATTATGAAACTGAAAGTGTACACTTTGCGGGGCTTATGAACTCAGCAACTAAGGGTATAGTAGCCCTTATAGTAACCCCTTGTAGACCCCTTATAAGAACCCTTTATATTTCTCAGCAACTAAGAAGAAGCTTCTTTCCTGCGCCCCAGCCTGCTGAGGAAGAGTCCACTCTGCGGGATGCCAAGCCGAGGCCTCGAAATTGTCCTGGCAGCTCTAGGGATCCGCTTTAATACAGATCCTACTTGGAGGGTGGGGGGACTTAGTAACTGGCTATTCTAGGGGCTTAAAAGCACCATAACCCCACTTAGGGTCCCTTTTTAACGACTTATAAGTCTACTTACTACCTACTTACTAAGTCCCCCGACCCTCCAAGTACTATGTTTCGGGGTTCTATTGGGGGCACTCATTTTCCGTGTAATGGATTGGTTTCTACTGTAGAGGCTTGTGATTTTCTGAAACTCCAAGCTATGACTTTGTATGGTCTTTTACACTCAGAGTAAGCTGGGGATGTATTGTTTAGGGTTTGAAGTTTACCGTACAGGTCCTTAATGCCAGAGCAGGTCATGGAGCAGGTTCGCGCACAAGATTGTGGGGGCGAGGAGATTGTTAGGGTTGAAGCCCCCCTTGAAGTCTCCCTTGAAGCCTTCATTGAAGACTCTGGCCTTAAAGCCCATAAGCCCTAAATCCTAAAACCCCAAAACCATAGACTAGGAACAGAGAACCCTTTCAGAATCTCTAGCCCTAAATCCTAAACCCGAAAACCCTACACTAGGAACAGAAAACCCTTTCAGAATCTCTTAAAAGAACCCAAATAAAGGGGGAGCCCAACTCCACGAGGCGCGCCTCCGACGACTCCTGAGATGCCCAGTAGGTTCCCTTTTTGTAGTCCTCCGGTTGATGATATAAATCCTGCATTACCTTAAGGACCCCAAACTATGGGAATAATGGTATATTCCTTATTATGGGTAATGCAGGGTTTATATCATCAATTGTAGGTTCCTTATACAGTTACCCAATACCCAAAAGGGAGCCCTTTTAATTCCTAGGTTACTGGGCATCCTAGACTCCGTTCCGAGGTTCGAATCTTTCGAACAGCTTCTGAGCTCGCTGGATGGGGCCGAGGTCTTCGGTACCAGGCGGAGATGGGGGAAATGGGGGCGGGGGGGTGGGGTTAGGGTTAGGGTTAGGCTTTAGGTTTGAGTGCTTAGGTTGAGGAGCAGGGGTTCAGGCTTGGAAGGGGTTTTGTGTTAAGGGTTTCGGGTTTGTATGGATTTTTACGATCTAAGTCCTAAACCCCAAGCCCTAAACCTAAGGTTGAGGAGTAGGGTTTAGGGCGTAGGGGCCTAGCGGCCTAGGGGTTCACGGCTAGGGCGAAGGGGAAGGCTCGTCCTGGGCGTAGTAGTACTCGTAGCAGCAGGGGTAGCACGAGTAGGACTAGAAGTGGGAGTAGGGGTTGGTAGTCGTCGTCGTAGTAGTCGTCGTCGTTGTAGTCGTAGTAGTAGCAGTAGTAGTTGTAGTAGTTGAAGTAGTAGTGGCAGTGGCAGTGGTAGTGGTAGCAGCATCCTATTCTTTGGAGCCCCAAGCCATTTGCAGAGACAGGCTCTGTGATCTTGTCAGCCAGCGGCTACGCGAAGACGCCGGGGCCTGGAACTGAGATGGTCGCATGGTCCGTCATGTTCAATACTTAGTAGCTGAGTGGATACACTTTAAACTCTATTGGTAATATTACCCACTATGAAACTGAAAGCGTACACTTTTCGGGGCTTATGAACTCAGCAACTAGGAATAGCCTAAACCCAAACTCCTACCTTCCGAAACCCTGAACTATCAGGATTTGTTGCTGTAGCTTTCATCTTCAATGCCTGGAAGGTCGCCTTACAACTCGTCTCCGAAACGCGATTGTAAAAAATGTTGGTGCTATTGTGGATCCACGTACAGTGGGATTGTTGCCATCATCATGACTGCTCTGTTGCTCGCTTTGTTTCCGATTCTGGGGTTTTGTTTCTTGAGCTTTCGCTTGCAGTCTATAAAGGTTCGGGCTGCGGCCGTCGAGGCAAAACCCTCAAGTGCTTGCAGTGGGCATGTCGGAATTGTAATCTCCGACTCGTTTTGTTGCACTTCTCCCTGTCTTTGTCCCTCCACTTCTGCACGAAGATTTCTAGTTGTTCAAAATTCCATATTCGGGTTCGGGTTTGGGGTTTGGGACCGCCCAAGAAGAGTTTCCGGTACGGAAGTTTTCTTCGAGCCATCACTGGAAGGACCTCTAGATTAAGGCACCCCCGAATGTTAACAAAGCCTGAAAAGAAGCAGCAGAAAACCTGAGAGCACCTATAAGGCCCCCTACTTGGAGGTTCATGGGCAGGTTATAAGTAGGGTAACTATTCTTCTAACCCATAGTAAGGGACTTATAGCTCTACTTATAACCTCCAAGTAGTCGTTTCTACGTTGGCAGATCCACCCCCAACCTGCCAAACCCACATGTAGGGCTACGGAGAAAGAGCCGAGCTGCCCAGGATGCGAAGAGTGAAGCGGATGACGCGGACCTTTGAAAGTCTTGACATCTCACGCTCAGGAAAAAGGTGTGATCTAGTGTCCGTGCTGCCTCCTTGGCTCCTGTTTCGCCTGTGTTGCACCGGGCACTTGACTTGCCATGAAATAGTATAATTAAGTATTTAGGCCCCTATAAGAGTTAGAATAGGGTTTGTGGGCCCATTGTCCTATAACCATAATAAGGATCCCAACCCAAAAGTTCGAGGTTGTGCTGCTTAGCTCGGACTAAAAGTGATTCTTGCTTGTTCTGTTCATCACGCAGCATGCATGTTCTGAACTCGAAGTTGCACGTTGCACGGAAAATTCGATTTCCGCATGTTGCATCACCTCGGTCGGCGCTCTGCATCTGCATGTTGGACGCAGGTGAAGCACGACACTGCACAACACATCCAAACATCTGACTCGGGGATCAAATGATATTGCGAAAAGGTAAAGGTGACCAACCTTCTTGCGGCCGAGTCGGATTGGGAAGGCTGTGCCGGTCGGTTGCAAGAAACAACAGGCAAACCTGCAATGCGCACACCGTCACCACGCAAGCATTCACGAATCTGCATGGGCGGTTGTCAAGAATTATGGTCCCTTTTTGGGTCCCTACTTGGAGGGTCGGGGGACTTAGTAACTGGCTATTTTAGGGACTTATAAGTACCATAACCCCAGTTAGGGTCCCTTTTGGGGTACCTATAAGTCTACTTACTACCTACTTGGTCCCTTTTTGGGTCCCAAATATAATATCGCTATGTGGAGTCTGCGAGCGGCGGAAGGCCGAAGACTCAAGGCTAGTACTATAGGGGCCTAAATAGTTAACTATACCATTTTGGGGGGGGGATCCTTATTATGGTTGTAGGATAATGGGCCCCAAAACCTTATTCTAAGTAGTAAGGCCCTTATAGTACTGATCTGAGGGCAAGAGCCGGATTGGCATTCACGACCCGATCCGCGATTGCCTCAATCTGCATTGAGCTGTAGAACCCAGACATTTCCCCCTCAAGGCACGTCCAAGCTAGAGGAGCACAAATGACGGCACGGATCGATTATTTGGGATCTCTGACACACAAATTTATGTGACCTCGACTCGTCACAGAAAGATTTTACTGTGCACGAAGCGTGACGAGACATCCTTGTGGTTTCCACTGACTCGGAGCGGTTGCGAGCAACAGGGCGTGCGAGGACCGAGCGATGTTTCGTGTGCAAGAGCACCGTCCCGTGTTTGGAACACCCTAGTTGGTGGTGACGCCAGTAACACCTCGCCGCACAGCACTTCGGCATTGAGCGTGGTGAACGGGGCGTCTCGGTTGCCCTGGCAATGCGAGTCGATTGAGGAAAGTGCCTGGATCCTGCTTCTGAAGCATGCTCTTATTCATGTATTCAAGTATTCAAGCGGATCGGGCTCCGCTCGCGATCGCCCAACAAGAGTTGCGAGACATTGCCGTTGCTACGTAGCGGGAGGCTGCACTGCACGCAGCACGCCGGTGTCAGAGCGATCCAAAGTTCCGACTGCGCTTGCGTCCCGAACGACCGAATGCCGGCGAGCCTGCTTCGAGGGGGTGCGCGGTGGCAGCGAGCAACATCCCCACACGGGCCGGACTGGATGTGGAGCAGTGCACGAGAGACTGCAGCTGTCGCCGGACAGAATGGCATGCGATATTGAACCACCGGCCGAATTCTTGACGCAGCTAGCTCCTTGTATGATGAGGCTTGTACGTCAAGGACTCTTAGGTGTAAGCCCAGCTGTCCCACGCATATACTCGGCGTGCAAAAATATCCAGCTGCATGCGCCAAGTACTCCGATTCGCACGACAAACTTCAAGTTCTGCACGGTCACGGAGTCAGCGTTTGCTTTGCGTATGTCCGCACGTTTTTGGTCTACTGTGCTGTCATGCATACGTGAACTGCGCAGAAAAGCCGGAGCTGCAGGCGACCACAAACGTCCTCCTCGGTGTTCATTCAGCCTCTACACAACACTCGTATAAGGCAGTGGGTCAGTCACGCACTATCGAGACCACCAGCCGCCCGAGGCCCTGAAGCGGTTGATTTCGTCCGCCTGGTTCACGCGTTCGCCCTCACAACCTCCACGGCCATGTTCCCTGCCGGCTGTTCCAAAAGCCGTCTCCTCGACCGCATTTAGCCGGTGCCCGATGGCATGAGCGAAACGCAAGTGTGATTGTCGTTCACACCTTTCGCGAAAGCTACCAGCTCCAAGAAACGTTCCACCAATGCTGTTGTGACAGCACGCCCTCGTTGTACAACATGGTCACCACGTTTTGTCCAATCGGTGTGCGCGACAACCAATTTTGTCACACGCCCGTGGCATTCTTCGAATCACTCCTGATCCTACTGGTAGATAAATCCGACATTGTCACTCCGAGACGAGCCCGCAACGACAATGGATCATGGTCAGGTTTCCGAGACCGCGCACACGAGTATCGGCCCTAACGATTACCCAGAAAACAAAACGAAAAACGTTTTGTTGGCAGCATCCTTGCTGTGCGCATGTTTCGTCACGCTCCCCGCATTCCGACATTAGCACTGTAGCCGCTGCGGGAAGCAGATTGCCTGCTTTGCAGGGGGCGGTCGGAGAGCCGAAGTTCAAGGCTGCAGGCGTGCTGTCCTTGTTTGCGGATGTCATTGTTTTTTCCGTTCTTGGTCCGATCTTGCAGTTCCGCAAATGCTGGATGCCCTGTATTTCAAGCTCGGTTTGCGGCCTTTCCTGCGGCATGGGCCGGTGCTCTCGCAGTGCTCGCCCCGCGGCGTTCAATCATCGCGGAATGGTTGCAGCGCACGCCAACGTAGCTGCGAACTCGGGCAACACCGGCATTTTTCAATTTTGCCGGAGGGTTTGTGCCGTCCCACCTCGATGACCTGGGCCCGAATGTATGGTGCAGCGACATACCTCAGCGGGGCCGTGGCATTGCGCAGCAGTGAACCCCTGTTTGTTTAGAGCGACCACCACCCGGCAATGGAGAAGGCTTTGTTGCGAAAGCTGCCGCATGAGCCGATCCGCGACCGAGGCCATGCAAAGCACCGTTTTTTTGTCATGGTCAATCATCGTGGCTGCCCAACGACTGTTGATGTGGCGTCGGTGGGTTTCCTCACGGTTTCACCGTGGGTTTGGCAGTTAAACATCCGCTGCGAATTACTTACCCCATCCGGCTGATGTTTCCTGCAGCGCAATGCTTTTGCACGAGTACGCAACTCACAAATTTTAGATTTCGCTTTCACGCCCGGCCATATGATGCCGTCTGCTGAGTTTGGAAGGAGCCTCCCTTGTTGTTTCGCAACTCGTACCTGCCACATTGAAATGCAGAGTTGATGCCCAGTGATGACATATGTTCACTGATTGTAAGACTAGAAACGCAAGATAAAACCAACAAAACACTGTTCTGTGTGACGTATAGGATCCGCCCTGCAATCCATGTGTGCAGCACGGATCACAGCACATCTCACATGCGGTTGCTGATTGGCACTCGCAGCCCAATAAAGCAGTGCTGTGCGAAATGTTTTCGAGCTTTGTTTCGCTGCTAAATCTGCAGTTGTGGAGAGGCATGTGCGGAAACAGGGTAATTGTCCAGGGATTTAGTGGATGCCAAAGTTTGATGGTTTGATGGTGCGCTGGAGATTTGGCAGGTACGTGGTGCTGTCCTGTGCTCTGCAACGAAAATGGGCACTGACGCCGGCATGGTGCGGGTTGCCCATGCTGTGCTTGAAGTGGATCATGCATGTGCAGAAACAACCATGCAAACTGATCCCTGTCCCAACACGGTGCACTGGATCTCAAGGTGAGGGCATAAACGTCGGGCCAAGGCCAGCGTGCGGAGATGGAAGGGTGGCGCACCCAGTGTCGCAACCTAGTACCTGCCCGGAGCTCTTGCACGGGGCCGCCTCGTTTGCCATCGAGGTCGCTGGACGTTGGAGCGCAGAGGCTGTCCAGTTCGTGCGACTGCACAGGGACCGGACCGGATTTTTTCTGCTTTTGCAAACAGGTGCGAAAAAACTTTCACAAAATTGTCTCGAACGCGGCGTCGGCGCCTCCAGGTGCAGCAGCGGTGCGAAGCCGAGATATTATTTCTTGTTTGGAGCCCACGGCCTCGACGCGGAGCGGTCGCTGCGCAGGCTGGGAGCGCAAGTGCTCGAGGCAACTATAGGCCTTGGCAGCGTTTGCGGCATCGCAGCAAAGCATGATTGGGGACATAGCGACGGACATATCAACCGGACACCCACGCACAGAAACTGTGTATTTTTTCTTCCACACACATTTTTCCGCCAGCGGCTGTTGTGTCCGGCTGCAAACAACCTAACAATAGCCGGCCCTTGGTTAGGGCCGACTCATCGCAATGGCAGGCAGCTCGGCCCGTCCGATTCGGCCAAGGCCAAGAATTCATCCAAGGCCGGCACATCGGTATGCGCCGGTCCCGGCATGGCCCGGGCACGCCCTAGCGCTTTGTGGCCTACGTTTTGTTGGGCGGCCACGGAAAGCATGCTCCACCAGCGGCGGGCGCGAGCTGCATTCGCAGGTGCTCGCACGGCCGATGGGGCCTTGCGCGCGGGAAGAGCAAGGAGGCGTTAATCAGCTGCACTGCGTGTGCGTTCCACCGCCCACCCACTTCGCAACCGAGCACACACAGGGTTGGCGCGCCGCCTGCAGCGAGCTCGGGGTAGGTGGCAGTTTCGCGTCGCAAAGCGGTGCACTGCTCCATCTTGTGCGGCCCCCGCCGGGGTGAGGCTCGCCATCGAAAAACTGGGTACTCAAGCTTGAAACAAGTGAATTGCATCGAAACAACAGTCGGCATGTTTTTCATTGCGCAACCCGGTCCCAACATTGCGCAGAGCCGCGCAACTAGGCAATTCAATCTGCTGCAAACCCCGAGCAAGCGCATCCAGTTGCGTGGTTCGGACATCACAAAGAAAAACATCACCAAATGTGAAAATAATTGTGGCTCTTGTTTCCATGCACTTTTTTGCCGACCGCTGCGATGCGGCTGCCTGGAGGGCTGCGCGACTCCGGGGAAGGGATGCCAGAGAGAGGGCCGATGCGGTATAACCATTCCTTTGCGGGTGTTATTCGTCCCACGCGTGAGCCTGCCTTTGCCACCTGCTCCCCTTCATTGCCGCTGCCGTGGGCTGCTCGGCGACCACCTGTCCGCATGCGCCAATTCCGACAAGCTCACCGATTCGCGGTCGCCCATGTGTGTTTGACGCAGTTGTAACTCCGAAATAAACATCATCAGCTCCCAGATATGCTCGCTTTCTGCGCGGCGCCTCGTGCACGGCACCTGCTCCGCAATGTACCCTCGGCCGACATCCTGCCGTACGTCTGGGCCGTGGTGGAAGGCTTGGTCGGCGACCGGGGACACGGTGGGGGAGCCGACTGCGCAGCTGCTCGCTCCTTGGTGTTCTCGCAGCGAGGTGAGTATCCCCGGCAGCATACTGGGTGGCCTGGGCATGCCGCCCCCGCTGACGCCAGGAGGCTGCAGGGCACAGCCCCCACATTTTGCAAACCCAACGTACGTAGACATCACGGGTTCCGAAAGGGTCCATATGGGCTGTGTTTACATGTTTGCCGCAAACTGTTTGCCGAAAGGACAATGTTTGAAGCGGGCGATCCTCCTTCCGTTGCAGACACAATGTTTTGGTAATGAACGACGCCCAGAAGGATGCCACTTGATGTGCAGTTGTTTAACGTAGGCTCATTGACATGGAAAAATTTGGTCTGCAGACATTTTGCAAATACTGAAGTGCCAATCTTGGCCTGGAGCGGACACACTGCCTGCAAGCAACAAGCGTGTGCAGAAACGTTGAAATGATCACATGCCAATGGAATAAACCAATCACGATTTGTTGAGCACGGCGTTCAACTGCTACAGGCAAATAAAGGTTGCGCAAATTCAGACTTTACGTGAAACTCCGGGCATCCATCTGCATGTTGGTTTATTTTTTTGTTTCGTCTGTTTACGACTGCGACGGTAGTCCTAATTCCGTCCGCGCAGGCTAGTGACTTTTCGAGCTGCATTGTGCGGTCAGTCGGGCCCTGCACCGACCCTGCACCTTTTGGATTGTTTTACTTGTGTGCATTTTGCCGATCCGTCGAGCTTTGTGGCTTCACTTTCCGCTGCTCGTGCCAGGGCCCCAGCTCTTGCTAGCTTTTGCGGCACTGCCTGCACCAGGGCTTTGCGTGCCGCCGCTGCCCACCGGTGCGCTTGTTTTTCCCCAATCCGCAGTCCTGGCCGGCTAAGGTTGCGAGGCGTTCGACACCTTGCTGCTTGCCTCCCCGGCTCTACAATTTTTCGCTGTCGAGCTTTGCGTGCCAGCGCTGCTCCGCGGCCAGGTTGCCAGCACTCCCCCCGTGAGCTGCGACATCGTTTCGGGTCGAGGTCTCCAATCTGCCACGGCCAGCTCTGCAAAGCCCCAGGGGCTGTTGCTGTTGCGCCGTGCCCCGCTGTTGTGAGCCGGCTGTACATACTAGCCGCACCACACGCTTCCTCTCCCACGCTACCGGACAAAAGTAGCGTGCAAGCACCCAACCAACTAAGTTGCCATGTCTTCCCCAACGCCTCCGGACTGGGGAGACACCCTCCAACACGTCACGCCCTTTCATGTGCCCTCATCGCCCCCCACAGTGGATGTGCCCGGTGACGTTACCCCAGGTTTTGACGCGCCTGCCCCTGCGGCACCGTTTGCTTGGAACCGCTGCCACCGAACCAGATGCGCACGAGACCACCTACCCGTGCTGAGGCGCCTTCACCCACCTCGGCTGTATGGTACAGGCTGCCCGCTTGCATGGCAGGTGCCCCAACTGCCACGCCGCTATAGACCACCTCCCCCGCGAACCGAGCGTTGCCGCTCGTTGCCAAGAGCTCGGGATCGACCTTGATCCTCCTCCTGCGCAAGCCCCACCAGGCAACACTGCACACGCTGAACTGCGTGATTACGCCACGCGAACGTTCTCTGGTGCTGACGCCGCAGAACCTTCGGAGCCTGCACACGTACGCGCTGTTTGTTGCTGCCGCTTGGCTGGGCCCGCGTTGGGGTTCGTCGAGCTGCCGGACAACCGTATGCATTGGGCGCCGGTTCCGCACCGCGGGCCCAATGGGATTGCAATCTGGACGGCAGTGTGGCTGTGCATGCGGTGCTCCAGCGAGTTGGCATGGGAGAGGGTTCAAGTTCCCGGCCCGGCCCCCGCCTGCATGCGGTGCAACGTGCCCATGCTGTGGGAGGTTGACATGAACTCACACACCGAGCGGTGGGTGTGTAGTCGTTGCCCCACCGCGGGACCGACGCGAGCAATTTCTCAAGTTCCCGCCCAGTCCAGAACAGAACCGAGGCCAACGCAGCCTACCCAGCGCCCACCACCACCCCGGCAGGTCGTCGCCGATCTTGCCCAAGCGCCCCCACCGTCACCGCCGTTCACCCAGAATACCAACTCCCGCATTTACGTGCCCCTAATGCTCCACGCAGCTGGCATGGTTTCGCCCGAGACGCGAGGCGCTTGGACTGCCGATGCTTCCATTCGACGCCAGGTGGAGGCCGCCTCCGCGCGCCCGTTTCTCCCTGTACACGATACCATCGCTGCCATCGCGTTCGTCGCACAAGCACGTGGGCTTGTCGCACGCCAGCTCGCAAGAAGGCCGGCACACTTTGCATGGTATAGGTGTGGCAGGGCTCTCCGCCGGTGTGGTCGGCTTGTGCGGTGTCCGTCGCGCCTGTCAGTGCGATGTGTGTGCGCTCCCGACGTGGTGGTGGTGGTGCTGGCACGGCCTGTGGGGCGGGCGCCTCACAGCGGGCGTGTGGCGCAGCCGCTGGCGAAGTGCGGCAATATCCCGCTCCAAGGTGGAGGCGCCGTTGTGGCCCAGCAGAAGGGTGAGCAGCCCCTCCTGTATCGCGGCCGGAAAGTAGTGGCCCTCCTCCGGCACCGCGACGGCGCGCAACAAAGTACTGAGGGATTCGGCGCCGGCGGAGCGAGGTGCCGCCCACGCGGTTAGTCGCTGGAAAGGGGCCGATTGGCTAAAGTCGTCCCGCTCGTCCTCGCACTCCGTGCCCTCCGTGGAGCATACGCGCGCGGCACGGCCCTTCAGCAGACCCGAGCATGGAAACTCTTGTTACTCGCACCGCGCCTGCTGCTCCACCGCGCTCGCGCGTCGGGCATAGTAGGCCGCGAGGCGCGCTTGCAGCGAACGCGCGACTTCCTTGCGGGCCGCTGGGGGATTCTGCTCGGGGCTACGCACGCGGCCGCGGCCGCACCGCGTGCTCGCTTCGCAACCGACGCCACGGCTGCTTCCGACAACGAAACCAATCGCGAGCGGCGTCGGGCACTCGCGTGCGCCAACATGCGGCGGGGAGAAGTCTCGCGTGCGCGTGTCGCCCGGACTTCCGCAGCCATCGCACCTGGGACAGAAGCAACATTTGCCGCGTTGTCCGATCCGGAGCGGCGCCTGCCGCCCTCCGCAACTTCCAACCGGATGCACCGGCTGTGCTCACCGACGCCGCGGTCGTTCAAGCTTTGCGGACCGCCAGGTGAGGCACCGCTGCTGGGCTGTCGGGAGCCACGTGTAAGCACTACAAGCTGTTGCTTGACGACGCTGAGGCGCTCGAGCTGTTCACGTACGCCGCCAACCTCCTTGTCGCCGCGCACGTCCCCGCCGACGCGGCAAACACCATCGGCCTGTGACGTTTCACCGCGCTTAGCAAGCCCGGCGGAGGCGTCCGCGGCATCGCCACTGGCGACACTTTCTGGCGCCTCGTGTCTCACAGCCTTGCGCAGATGTCTGCTGACACCTTCGACGAAGCCACCCGACCGTACCAGTTTGCCTTACAAACCAAGGTGTCGAGGTCGGCGGCAGGTTCGGCGCCGAAGCCGTTCAGCTCCTGCGCCTCCTCGCCCGCCACCGCGCAGCGTCGGTCCCCGCCCATATGCGGCCCGCCGCCGTCTCGTCTTGGGTCGCCCGATGGTCCGGTATGCTCGCGGTCGCGGCTCAGCGCGCCTACGCGGCGACGCTCCTCGAGCTGCCCCCGGCTGCCGAGTTGGGAGAAGGACCCATGCCCGACTTGCACGAGGTCCTCGCCGACGCGCGCTGGGACTAAAACGGTCTCGCGCGAAGCAGGCATGTAGGCCGCCGTTGCACTGGGACCGCGCTCGTATGGGTTGCAAAATAGTGCGCGAAAAAAAAAAAAACAAGGCGGGCACCGACGCAATTACAGGAATGCTTCGCGCCGCTGTCGATTTCGACTCTGCGGCGACCGTCGTGTCACTTGATGGCCGCAGAGCCTATGACACGATCTCGCGCACTGCGTTTCTCAGCAAGCTGCACGCCGTTGCCCCGGCACTCCTCCCGTTTATGCGCTTCTGGTACGGACAGCAGTCCACGTACTTTTGGTGGGACGCCGATGGGCGGCGACGAACCATCCATCAGGGAGAAGGGTGCGAACAGGGGAATGCCCTGGCACCTGCGCTGTACGCCCTGGGCCAACACGACGCTCTCGTCGCCGCAGACGCGCAGCTGCGCCCCGGCGAGTGCCTCGCGGCCTTCCTCGACGACGTCTACGCGATCCCGACACCGGCCCGAGCGCGCGAGGCGCTTGACGTTGTTACTTCCTCCATCGAGACCCGGGCGGGCGTCGCCGCGAACCTCGGCAAAACCCAGGTGTACAACCGTGATGGAGGGCCTGTTCCGCCTGGCATCGCCGACCTCGGCGCGAACGTTTGGCGTGGCGACGCACCGGAGGAGGAGCGCGGGTTTGTCCCCGCTCGGGCACCCACGGTTTTTGTCGCCGCCCACACCGATGCTCGTTTGCTCGAGGAGGCGAGGCCGCTGCAGGAACTCCCCCTGCTGCCCGACCTCCAGTGCGCATGGCTCCTCCTAGCCATGCGCGCCTCGCCACGTGCTGACCACCTGTTGCGCACACGCCCGCCCGACCTCTCCGCCGGCTATGCGCGTCGCCACGACGATGCCGTCTGGCGATGCCTGCTCGCGCTGCTGGGCGAACAAGACGACGCTGATCCCGAGGTTGCTGCGGGCACGTCGGCTCGCGATGCTGCCGGCCCGTTTGGGCGGCCTGGGCCTTCAGTGCGCCGAGCGTACCGCCTCTGCAGCTTACTGGGCCGCCTGGGCCGACGCACTGCCCGTCTTGCGCGCGCGCCGCCCCGATGCAGCAGCAAGGTGCCTCGCAGAACTCGCTGCAGGTCCAGCTGCTGCTGCCGTTTGCTTGCGTGCTGCCGACAAGGCGGGCCGCGTGCTCGAAGGAGGGCCGCCCATCTTGGCACGATGTACACAACGGCCTACGCCCCGCACAATGCGACCCTCCTGAACCTGGCGAGAGGCGCCAGTGATGGCAGCACCACGGTTCCCGCGCCTGCTCTACGACCGTATGCTCATAGCTGGTGGGGCTTCTTGAGCGGTGCTTTGCAAAGCACACTTGCTGCCACGCTGCTCGGAGTGCCGTACATCGCTGGCGCCCTGCCTGGCGCGCAGCACCCGCCACTCGAGGACATACTGCACGATGCAGTCCCTCCCACCCCCAGCCGCCTCGGCCCGTAGCGCGCAGGTTGCACGGGGACTTGGACTTGCGAGTTAGGCGGACGTCAAAAGGTGCGTGAAAAAAAAAACCCTTCAACAAGCTTCCCATGCTCGTACTCTGCTGCTCACGGAAGGTTGGTCGGCTTGTTCCATTTGAGCAAAGTTGCTCCATCACCACCAAACGAAGGCTTTGCCGAACCGAGGATTAGAGGATTGGCTCCATGGATGGCAGCACCACGCAACGCGGACGCGCACGTGTTACTTTCGCGACCGTGTGCCGTTGCCGACCATGGATCCTTGAAGAAGCCCACGTACTAGCGCCCGAAACCATGCAGATCGCGTTGCGCAGACGCTTGCGTCTCGCCTTCCCGCTCAACTCCTATGCTGGCGGTGGCGACGCACCTGGATGCGGATTCTTTTTGGGAGACCATGCCGCAGCATGCCCGCGCACGGGCTGCTCCAAGATCGTCGAGCATGCTTGGGGCCGCGTGCCGCGCAGAGCTATCGGGCCCGAAGGGCAAGTCGTCCCACAGCAGTGGCTAACGCACACAACCGCACCGCGAACAAGGTCGGATGACCGCCGCCCACTGGACATGGTCATCTACGACGTCACTCCTTGGGGACAAGGTTTGTGCTGTGACGCAACATTGGTCTTTCCAATGTCGCGAGATGGCCAGCCGCAAAGGCATCATCGGCTGCTGCGATAAGGTCCCCAGCGCCTCCTTGTACTCGGCTCGGGGGTTGGAGGCCACTGGGGCGGAGAAGCGGCTGTAGGCCGAGCGAAGCCTCTTGCAAGAACTCATGCGGCTGCCACATCTGCAGTGCGCATGGCTTCTAGTGCTGTACTGCCCGAGCCCCCGGGCACAGCATGCAATACGCACCGTCCCTCCGTCCGAGTCCGGCCGGCAATTAATGCCATGTGGCGGACGTTGCTGCATCTCCTTTCCCGACGCCGAAAGTGAGGGGTGGGATGCGGCGCGCTTTCCGGCTTTCCTACCCACCCGGTGAAGCATCTCGGTGCTTTGCTGTGCCGGGCGAGTACTAACGGCCGCATATTGGGCTGCGTTGGCCGACGCGGGCCCAGTCATGCGCCAACGCAGGACCGATGCTGCCGCCGCATGAGATACGCGCGCGAGCTAGCTGCTGCTGACGCAGCAACAGCAGCAGCGCCGTCAACATCGAGGGCCGCACAGCTGCATTTCATCTGCAGGCACCGCACTGGATGCAGAAGGTTAAACCGCACTCCCCGACTGGCCCACTCTTCCGGAGGGTGTGCCGCCTTCAACGCCTGCACCCGATGTTTAAGGCTTGGGGCAAACGGTCCCTGTGCAAAAGCTCCCAAATCTTTCATCATTTCTCCGATTTCGAACACATGCATATATCGATATGCTTCTACATAAACCCCTAAACCCCAAACTGCCCGAAGCTGCTACCTAAACCCTATAAACCCCAAACTCTAAACTTCCGGAACCCCTTACATGGAGGGTCGGGGGACTTAGTTACTGGTTATTTTAAGGACTTGTAAGTACCATAACCTCAATTAGGGTCGCTTCTTAGGGTGCTTGTGAATCTACTTACTACCTACTTACTAAGTCCCACGACCCTCCAAGAACCCCCTTACCAACCCCGGCAGTTTCGGGTGCTTGTGCTGTTGCAGGGTTGGGGCTTAGTCCCTGGGCTGCTGTACTTTGACTTTCATCTGACACAAAACCTCAGTTGCCCTACACCCTACGGTTGTGGCGCCCGCGACGGTGTGCACGGCGATCACCGCGCCGCATGCGCCCGCAGCAGCCTGCCGGCACCGATTCTGGAGCATGCATGGGTAAGGGTCGATCGAGGCTGTCGGCGCAGCAGGCCGCGTTGTGCTTCAACAGTGGAAACTGCACACCACCGCGCCCGAGATCGCACCCGACGATCGGCGCCGGCTCGACTTCGTTTTGTATGGCGCAACCAAGGTGCGGGGAGGCGCTGTGCTTCGACGTTACGCTCGTGTCGCCCTGCGCGCCGATGGGAGACTGCAGCCGGGCAGTCGCGATCGGGCGCTGCCGCTGCGGCCGGCTGGCGGCGCTGCTGGTCAGTTTTTCAGCTGTGCGCAACAGCGTGCCCTCGCGTCCACGCTATCAGCTCGCACCAGCAGAGCCGGATAGCGATGGGCAGCCGAGACTAAGCGAAGTTGTCGAACTCGCCGAGACGACGTTGCCTTCTTTGCTGCCGATGCGCGCCGCATAAGCGACATTCCCAGCAGTAGATTGGTCTTTCTGTAGCGGTCGGGAACAAGGCGCGTGAAGAAAAAGTTGTAGGCTTGCTGCAACCAGCAAGCATGGGGGGTCGATGCCAAATCTACATCATTCTGCGTGTCGCCAGCTCCTGGTTGTAGACGCTCCAGTCACAGGCTTTCTCACTTGTAACATTTCACAACACACAAAAAATTTGACAACTTGGCGGTCGCCGCCACATTGTATCATGTATTATGCTTTTCGTTGACATGCATCAGTAGTCTTGCAGCATTTTACAAACATGAACACCGAACAGCAAACCATCGCCTGGAGTTTTGTGAAGTTTTGTCTTGTTTTGTCAGATCGCCAGATTGATGGCTATGTTGGACAGTCGGTATGGGGAGCACGTGTGAACACCAAAAGAGTCAACCAGATGTTCCAACGTGCTGCGTCAAAGCTACACCCATGCCATCAGCCAGCACTCGGAGTTCGGGATAGATCGGCATGTTGAGTTTTTAAAACAGAACACGCGCAGGGCTTCCCGGAGAGCTTTGTGAATATTTCCGAGTTGCTTCTTCAACGTGTGGACAATGGACCACCAGTGCTGCAATGTGCTGCATACACCCTTGCTCCTTCTCATTCGCGGCTGCTTAGTGCTTCGATCTCACACATTGCTGCATCCACCTCAGTTGCATCTTGAAATTGTTTGCCCGCTCCATTCCGAGCTTTGTAATCCAGCGTTTGAGGATTAAGTCGCTTCACTGCAGCACGCAAGAGTTTGGAGGCGAGTTGGCTTCAAGGCAACATCTCGGCGACGGACATGTGCTCGAACTCATGCGAAGACCATCCTTGCGAAACAATGATTCTCGTTAAACATTGCTGTGATACATGGCGCACGAAGGTGCAACATATATATTTTTGCATTGGACGTAATTAGCGAAGGATCAGCAGGAACAAGACAGAGGTCGACATCATCTGCACCGCCGAAACGACAATGCGGACGTTTGGTTGGAACAGAATCCTTTGGCTCGAGTTCGTGCCTAGGATTAATGGGCAATGCCCCTGATGTAGAAGTCCGGTCAGGGGCCTAGCCTGTAGCCGCTTTCGCGAGAACGTAGAACTCGTGGGTTGCCATCTGCGGGACGCGATTTTTGGCGCTTGTGAGGCCTCGTAGAGCTGATAGTGGTTTGGTGTCGCTTGCGCCTCAGCGCTTCGTTCCCAAGTGCGTTGAATTATGTTTTTAGTCGTAAGTGTTTGTGACCCACGTATATTCCACAACACAACTGATCCCGAGGGCGTGCTGCCTCGCGCGGAAGGGAAATTTTCGTCACGGCCCTCCGGTGCAGCGATCTTAGTTTTCATGAACCAGCTGATGCTTGTGCTGCATTACCACTGCTTGTTATTCAAGTCATGGCGGTTAGGTTTCGCACATTTTCTCGCCTTTTGTCGTAATTTTTCAAGCTTCACATAAGTGGGTTCTGCAACAATACCACGGGCCAAACCTGTTGTGTAATGTTGTGTACGTCGTGTTTGAAACATACCCACGGCTTGGGTTTAATCCGTTGACATCAAACAGATCCCGCATGAGGGAAGAGAACGAGAAGTAATGCACAGCGGGATCTTTGTGACAGAATGTTCCCTAACTGCTCACAGGCCTGATGTTTCAGTGTCGTACGGAACTCCCCCAAACCTCACCTGCTTGCCGAGAGCGAGCGACAAAAAAACTGCTCACAGGCCCGTCGACATCGCCCAAGATTGGAAAAGCAAGAGCCTCAGCTGCTTCCGCCAGAATTACTCAGCCGTGAGGTCGAGTTGCTGTCCCAAGGTTTGGCCCGTGAGGAAAGATATGGTAAGAAGGTCGGATACGGGTGGCACGTGCAAAGCTGCAGAAGAGCATGACTGCAGTTACCGATGCAGGTGACGTGGTGCCCTGGGAGGCCACCAGCATCAAAGCAAAGTTGATTGCTTCATGTGTCCGTCACATGGCAGTCACGCGCTGTTGTTGGCTAAGTTTGCGTGAGTAGCTGCCAGGATGCTGGAGACGAGATACGAGCTCATCGAAAGTGGTGACGAATGGACAGAGGCCTGGCACCCCAGAACCGTTTCCGCATGTTCGTGATGAGTTTGGCCACGCTTCCCCTGTAAAATCGAGGCGAGAAAATCCCAAGACGTGGATTTGTCAGCAGCGGGCCTTATCTGTTGCTACTCATGTCAGCAAGTGCTTCAATTCGGCATGCACCGTTACAGTGTGTTGAACGATGCGTGGCTACCGCACCGGTCAAAAATCCAGCACACACAGCTGCTCCTTCAGATGGTCCTTGGGACTTAGGGGGGAAATCTTTGAGCCATGGCCGAGGCGGTGGCCCTTGATACTTTTGAGCGTGCGCCGCCAGCCCGGTCCGGAGGGCAGTCGGCCTTTGCGTATCCCCCGGGTCGCACGGAAGATGAGGAAGAACGCCGGAGGCGTGAAAAAGAGCTGGCGGGAGACGAGGAGCTGGCACGCAACCTTGCGGCCCAGTTGCGTTTGACTTCCCCGGTTGAAACAATGCCAGATCGAGCTTCGGATCCCTTCGGGGATGATGACAGGCGACTGCCGCGAGTGGGAGACAGAAACCCAGCCGCATACAGAGGTGAAGCAGACGCAGATCGAGTTCCGGGGGTGGAGTATCATGCCATGGATTCCGACACAGAAGACGCCTTCTATGCAGAACCGCCGAAGGCCGCCGGATATCATCAGGTTCTTTGCAACGTCCTCGTCAGCTTTTTCCGGAACGGAGCTCTGAACTCACGGGCCTAGAGATTCGCAGTGGGAGGAGGCCGATCGCTCGATGGTGAGAGGGAATGGTACACTCTCAGCGACTTGTAATGCTTCGGTGTAGAATTTTCACGCGCTGTTGCCGCGCCGATGCTCAGCTGGAGCTTCGAGGGCCCAGCTCAGCCTCACCCAAACATAAGCCGGGTCCGCCTAGTGGAGTCCGATGGCTTTGGAGGTCACGGCCTCTCTCCCGCGTACAGATCGGGTGTACTTAAAGTTTGTTTCAGCCACGGATTTGCAAAGAAAGAGAGCTGCTCAATCTTGCCGTAGCCGTAGCAGTGAGCAAGGTCGAACATGTCGCAATGCAATGCACTATGAAACAAGGCCTTGCCCGAAGTGGGCGCCGCCGCTGACTCGGAGAGTCCAGTCATATCAAAGCAGGGGCTTCGTCTTCCAGAGACGGCTGCCGCTCAGAAGCCGCCCCATTTTCCATGCCCAGTCCATGCAGTTTGTCAAGCATATCGCTTGAGATTTTGCTGAATTTGACTGTTACCGATTGCTTCTCGGCGACTATGCGAACCTTCCTGGCAAGACCTAAGGTGCGCAACATGTCCTTCAGTGGAGGCCTCAGTTCCTTCATGTTCAAGGCTTGCTTCTGTCCTCCCACCGAAGACCGCATGAGGAGTTCCTAAACCACATGCTGTGGGGATGCAAGAACATTTGGTGCAACAAAGCTTGTAAGGATCTTTGTGCCAGAGGGGTGTTTGAGTTAGACTCTCACTCACAAACGCCAGACCCTCTCACATGTTCGAGGTCCCGCCCCGGCGACTGCACGCCAACGCGTGGCAGAGCGCAGAAAAGGACGCAACAGAGGCCCAGAGTTCTTCCCAGGTTACAGGAGTTCTCGTGCGTGTTGATGTTATGTTAGGGCCTATTAGGGCTCTGCGGTTTACACGAAGTAGCAGGTTCCACCGATGTCCATGCCGTGGGGAAAGGCTCACGGCAAGATGCCGCCCCCGGCCCTCAATGCCTGAGTCCATGAAGGTGAAGCAGAGAAGTCCGAATCTTCCACGGCCCCGTCCAATCTCGAGGCTCGCAGCGGTGTCTTTGGGGGGTATCTAGGGTTTGGAGCCTCCCTGATTGCGAGGACAGGTAATGCGAGGAAGTCCAAACGACGCCAAGCCTGGCATGACGGTTTCTGCGTGTTTCGTGGGCGGTGGACCTCGTTTTCACCGAGGAACCGAAAGAAGTTGCGGAATGTTTTTGGGAGGTGAAAGCTTCCAAGGCTCCCGGTTACTTGGAGGCGGAGGTTCATCGGTAGCTATAAGTAGGGCAGCCAAAACTGTAAGCCATACTAGGTGACATATATCCCCGTTTATAACGATCCATGAACCTCCAAGTACCCAGAGGCTCCAAAAGCCCTTAATTATGGAATATACCTTAAACTATAATAGGAACCTTAATATGATCTAAGGTATATTCCTTAATTAAGGGGTTTTGGAGCCTCCAATTTGTCAGGCTCTCAAAAATTTGAACCTCCTCAAGTCAAGGCCCGACTCCGACTCTCCCGCAGCATAGCTCCAAGCGTAGATTCTGCACACCCGCGACTCCTACAGATTAGCCGTAAGCTCAACTTTTTCAACTTTTGGGGCTCTTATAAGGTAGTCGATTCTGAAAGTTTCAACTTTTTTTTGTTCCCTTGGGTTTTGGGCCAGTGAGCTTACAGGATGCCTTTACGAGGGGCCATTAGACTTGAGCCCAGTGGGACAATGGGGCCCTTGAGAACATTTGGACCTGGAAGTGTCGCAGAACCTCATAAGGCCCCTCTAGAATCCTTTTGAAGCCAAACGGAAACCCCCACCTTATAGAACCCATTTCGAAGCCCTTTGATACCCAAAAAACCCTCTGCTGAACACAACATGAACCCAGACCCCCGGGAGGATCCAAAAAGTAGCTCCCTTAATGGGGTTCCTATAAAGTACACTTAGTAGTATAGGGCCCCAAATTAGGGGATCTACTTTCTAGATCCTAAACCCTAAACCCCCAAGCCCTAAAACCCTAAACCCTTAAACCCTAAACCCTACTTTCTAGATCCTCCCGGGGGTCTGGGAAGAGTTGGGCCGAGGTTACAAAGCTTGAGCACGAGATGGGCGAGCCTTTCGAAGCCCCAAAAGCCGAAGACTTCAGCCGCCTTCTGAGATTCCCTGTGGCTTGTTGTAGGACTCTTGGGGTTTCTGAACCCTAAACCCCTAAACCCTAAACCCTAACCCTGAAAACTAGGGATCCCTGGTCCAGCCAGGGGTCCTTCAGGATCGCAGCGTTCAGGAAGGATCCTCAAAAGGGGCCTTCAAGGCACTTCTAGCCTCACATGTTGATCCTGTCAAAAGCCTCAGTCCTGAATGTAACCTCCGTTCCTTTCGCATGGAGCACTGCTGTCCTCTGCCACTTGGAGGATCCGGGGACAATACATACTGCTGATGGTGATGTAGATGTCGTCCATCGGCAGTATGATTACTTGGATGCCCAGGGGTACCCTTGTTGCTTTTTTGTAGTCCTAGGTTCCTTATAAAGTTACCAAATACCAAAAAGGGAGCCCTTTTTATTCCTAGGTTACTGGGCATCCTAGATTAAAGGTTGCTTGCAGGTTCCCTCTGTGGGTGTAGTTTTTCGCTTATTAGAGGATCAGTGATCAAAGGACCCAGTACATGAGTAGGCTTTTTGAAGGGATCTTTATAGGGATTAGATATTTACATAGCTTGATTAGAATGTTTTTGTAGGGTTCATTTGGACTCGGTACGCAGGCTTGCCAGAGGGGCAGCAAACAGAAACTGAAACCTCTCCACTCAAGACGCTGCTAATCCTACTTTCACCTGCCCGCAAGTATTCAAGTACTAGTTCGTAGGGAAACAACCTGGGGGAACACAGCTATACAGTGTCATTATGGGGTTTGTTGACCCAGCTCGTTAGGGGTGTGCGAGACTGCCTTGCCCGCCGAGCTGCCCTTGAGCGCAGGCTACCAGCTTAGAACAGGGTCATATCTCACTTGACACGACTTGTACCCGAAACCCTAAACCCCTGAACCCTAAACCCCAAAACCCCACCACACTTGCATTCAGCCTTTGCTCCTGCGTGACCAGGCCAAGCAGCTCCTGAGTGACAGGAAAGCTTTAGATTGGAAGCAGAGGTTTGGGCCGTAGGGTTTCCGAGTCTTGGGACGCAGAGCTTGAAAGCATAGGTTTAACACCAAAAAAAACTTAGGTTTGTGGGATGTTTGCAGAGAATGCAGACCACTTCTTGGCCCGATACGCTGGGTTTAGCTCTAGGGACTTCGGGTTCCTTACTGCCAAGACTACTTGGAGGTTCATGGGTAGTTATAAGTAGGGTTTCAAGTCCCCCAACATGGGTTAAAAGTATGGTTACCCTACTTCTAACCCCACTTATAACTACCCATGAACCTCCAAGTACAGTGCAAGAACGGCAGCCTCGTCATCACGGAGCTGCTGACTGTAGCTAGCAGTTGCCATTGCGTGCCGTCAGGGTGACCGAACAAACAATGCACGCTTCTTGGTCGAGTGTTGAGCTACTGGCAACCCTGACGGTGCGGGATTCTTAGCATGTGGCCGCGTTTTAAGCTTGCAGTGTCGCTTTTCATTCGCGCTTGATGTGGCTTTGCTGCGGCAAAGACGGATTCGCTGAGCACATGTCTCTGGGTTCTAGACTTGCAATCACGGCTCACTTTTGGCTGCTAGCGGCATACTTGGTGTACTTGCTGCCAAACTGTTGCTTGAGAGTTATGATGTTTGACAGGCTGGGTTATGCTCCGCAGATGCCGCTGTAAAGATGACCCGTGTGACAGAGGTTCGCATCTATTGCCGCCTGTGGAAGTAGGAGCAGCGGCAGGAAGTCGTGGTCGTAGTAGTCGTCGTCGTCCACTCTAGACGACCAGAGACTCAACATGAATTCTCTAGGCAGAGGAGAGAATGAGCAATGAGAAATTCATGCAGTTCCCCGCTACAGTTCCTAGTTGTGACATGCTGCAAAGTATCTTCGAGTATGTGTGTGTGTATATGTATGCTGTATGTATGCATGTATGTATGTAGAGCATAAAAATCTGAAGCTGCGAGCTTGGTCGTTCAGCTTCCTATGTCGAATCAAGGAGCCCTCAAAAAGCCTGAAACTGATCTGTTTTGTAGGTGGCCGGAGCCAAACATGGCGGCTGCGCGCTTCGCCCGGGTTCCTGGAGTCTGGTGCAGTGTCAGGGCTCGCTTTTCAGGCGAACCCTAAATGGGAGCCTAGACATAGACGCCTTAGATTCTAACTTGAAGGGCTCAGGGATTCGATGATTTTTGCAGTCTCCGGGCAGGGATCAGGGATACATTGCTTGGGCTTTTTCGGAAACCAGAACTCGAGCTGCTCACTGCACGGCGGGACACTGCCTAGAAGTATTCTAGAGTGAGGTTGAGGTTCGAGGCTTTCGGCTGTGGTGCTCACATGATTGCACAAGGGATTTCGTACGTGGGTAACAACATTTTTTGATCTCCGGAAACCGTACGTGCTCGTCTTCCTTGGGCCATTCTCGCGCTGTTGTGCCTCTTGCCATATCTGAGCCTGACCAGCTGGATGCATGTTTTCCTGCAAAATCCCTACACGTGCTGCAATACATCTCCCCCAAGCTCACCAAACCATTGACCTGACTACGAGATCCATGAACATCCTGGATGCTCTATAAGAGAAGCTTTATATTAAACCGTAAACCCTAAAGCCTCAGTCAACTGCTGCTGCTACTACTACTACTACTACTGCTACTACTAATTTTTAATTGGACGCCGCGCGAGCGGGCTCAGCACGTTGCGGGCGATTGCCGCTGTGCACTCATTTGGTTGTGAAACTGACTCGTTGACCCGAGATTGTCTGAGAACTATAAGCGTGCCAGTAGCTGGTGACTGGAATGGCGGCCTATCCTGCCCTATGCTTCACTATGCAAGCAGCTGTGTCACTGTTAGCAGGTCGAAAAATCGGCTCGTGCTGCATGAGCTTCGCACTGCTGGAGGTACTGCTACTGCTACTACTACTACTACTACGACTACTACTACTACTACTACTACTACTACTACTACTACTACTACTACTACTACTACTACTACTACTACTACTATTGCCGTGCTAGGTGGGTGACAAAAACTACTACTACTACTACTACTACTACTACTACTACTACTACTACTACTACTACGACTACTACGACTACTACGACTACTACTACTACTACTACTACTACTACTACTGCTACTGCTACTGCTACTGCTACTGCTACTCCTACTCCTACTCCTACTCCTACTCCTACTCCTACTCCTACTCCTACTACTGCTGCTGCTGCTACTGCTACTGCTCGCCAGGTGTAGGGCAGGCGTGGAGACTGGTGTCAATGTCCTGGACCACAGTGGCCTCGGCATTGATGGCTCGTCACGCAACGACGAGGCCTGGGGGTTTAAGTCGCGGCCGTGCGGAGACAACGATGGAGAGGATGGGGGGGGGGGGGCATGGTGGTAGTGCCCATGACGAACCTGATAATGCTGATGATGGTGGTGATATCATAATCAATGTGTATATGTAAGTACATGTTTCTAAAAATTTGTCATGTATGTGGTTGCGCCCTGGTTTGGACTTGGACTGGCGTGTGGAATGGCTGGATGGCCCGGTTTAAGCCCCTTCCAATGGTTCTGCATGTGATCATCCGCCCCGGCTTGAATCTTGAGCTTCGGAGTTTAGACAAGGGCCTAGACACACATGCGCTGAACTCTCCAGCCCTTTGTACCTGGGGGGATACCATGGCGAGGGCAGGGGGTCGCAGAACGCACGGCAACCATATATACTATATACACATGTCGGTTTACATTGCGAACGGACTGCGATGCCTTGTCAAGTTCTAAGGTGTCACTATAAGAGCTGTGAGCAAGACCGTGTAAAGTGCAAGGGAAGGGGGCACGCTACGCGTCCCTCATCTCTAGGAGTAGGCTTGTGGTAGTGCTACGCACACCGCAATGCCTATCCATCCTTTCAGTATGACCGCCCATGCAACATATGGCTCAAGAATGAGCACAAGCTCTAGAAAGCATTGCCCATAGCTAAAGTGCTATTGTCTTCTGTGATTCTCCGAGTGGACAGAGCTATCCCGTGCACAGACGATCCACCGCCGGCCGTGAGTGTGCAAAACGAGCGAACGTTGGATCTGCCTGCATAGGAGTGCGTGTGTGGAAGTGGAAGTAACAGTGATCCAGTCTGTAGAAGGCAACCACGCCAACAGTCAATATAGCTCTTTGTGGGGTGAGCGACAGAGAACATCACCAAGATCAAATCCCCACGCAGGTTATCAGCCGTACGCGGTTCTGCCTTTCTGCAGCAAAGACTACTTGATCTACTACGACCACAATGAACTCGGGATCAAGTCAAGATACGACAATGACTTTCGGTGCCGACGTGGCAGCACCAGCCGTTGGTGAGTCAACAGCTGATGACACAGTGGTGCAATCCGTTGATAGCTCCACGGAAGATGACAAAGGTCAATCTTCTGCGCTTGCCATTGCAAAGGCAGTTCCCAAAGCAAAAGCAAAGAGTCTACCAAGAGCATCTACGCCTTCGCGTCCAACATCCACAGGTTCGAGGACGAGCAAGGCTCCAGAACGACGATCCGAAGCGTCTGGTTTTCAGGCACCTCGGACCCCGTCGAGGGCAAAGGACAAGGGAGTGAAGACTTTGGAAAAGAAGCCGCGACCATCATCTTCGAGAAGCTCTTCAGCACGATCAAGGACTTCGGCCACTCGTGGACGTGACAAGTCCATGACATGGAATCGAATGGTTACCAATCAACCACGCGGAGCTGACGATCTGGATATGACTCTGGACACGATCCCTGCACGGGGTGACGCTTCGTCGGTGACTACACCAGCCATAGCCGATGGTCCGAATGCCTACCAGGGATTGACAATTCCGCAACAGTTTGAAGCATCGAATCTTGCACAGCAGATGCACTATCGAAGTCAGGTGCAGGAGTACGAAGGTGTTGTCCAGACCCTGATGGAGAAGATCAAGGAGATGCAACAAGAAGATGAAGGATCTGGGATTCGCATCGAAGAATTGGAACGACAACGTGACCATGCATGCTTAGCCATGAGGCACATCAACAATGTCAATCAGGAAATGAAGCGAGACTATGAAACCGCTTTGTTTCGCATCGATGAGCAGAACTCTGCTCAACAACGTCAAGCACACGCCGTTGCCGAGGAACTGGCTCAACAGCTACATGTGTTTCGCACGGAAGCAGCCACTAACTTTGTACAGTTGGAGGCAAGAGCGCAGGGCGATGGTGAGCTTATGGCACGTGAGTATGAGCATCTGACTCATGAACTTCATGAACAAGCCAGAGAGAACTTGTTCCTCCGGTCGAACACAGCAAGTTCGGAACAAGCCTTGCAAGCAATGCAGGAACGATTCCACCTGGTCAGGAATCAGGAGTTGCGAGCCATAAACGAGATTCAAGGGCTAGCTGGAAACAGCGCAGCCATTGATCAAGAGCGACTTCGGCTTCGCGAACGTCTTGGTGAGGAGGAAGAGTACCGCAAAATGGCTGTGAGGAGGATGCAAGATGCAGAGGACCGACTCCATCAGAATGAGGATCATGCAAGGCGAGCATTGCCTACCTTGCACGACGAGCTGAGTGAACTCAGGAAAACGCTCAAAGCACAAG
The DNA here is from genome assembly GCA_905221615.1 of Symbiodinium sp. CCMP2592. NCBI lineage: Eukaryota > Dinophyceae > Suessiales > Symbiodiniaceae > Symbiodinium > Symbiodinium sp. CCMP2592. Next base: position 78,438 of record CAJNDT010006178.1, on the reverse strand, counting down.
AAGATCTTCAAGCGAGGACACGCAGCGAATTGGAGGCAGCACGGAACTCCAACTACCATGGCGGAGTGACACGGCCTTCGAGCATGCCCATGTCTTCGAGGACTACTGAGTCTGGCTGGGAGCACGTAGGAAAGGACGTAGTGCCTGCATTTTCCGTAGGAGGTGAGGTGCGATCCCCTGAAATACGGTCCCCAAGTCAAATTAGTCCAGTCGCCAAAGAGAAGTTCGCATTCTCAGAATCGGACAAGGACAAGAACCTTGCGATGGATGGCGTTCCATTTACCGGTGGAAACTTCTTCACTGGCAACATCAAAGGTGAGGCAAATAAATCCTATGCAACGCCAATCGTGGCGGATGCAATGCCCGAGCACCACGTGCCAGGCATTAGCAGTCCAGCACATGCGCGTTCCACGCCCAGTGCAGCCACTCTGTTTGGCATACCAAGCGGATTTCATGGACAAAGTGATGCGGCAGCTGTACGTGACCGACAGCTACGTGAACTCCTGGAGGATCGCGGGATGTCGGGATCGAAGTCCACAGCATCTGCCAGCTCTTCAAGACCTGTTGGTATCGACGGCATTATCGCATCTATGAGGGGCAACGACCCCAATGTTGCCCCAAAGGTTACCCCTGTCACCTACGATGCTTCCATCCATGAGGCAAGGAGACGTCAGATCGAGAAAGAGATCGCGGAACAGTACGAAGAGAAGATTGCTGATCTGCGAAGCGAAGTACTCAAGGCCCAGAAAGCCGAACAACGTCTCAGAGCTGATCGTGATGAGTGGAGATTATTCGCTGAAACGATACAGGAAGACAATGGGGACGATGACGGTGATGAAGCTGGCGATGAGAACGAAGATGGAGAGCAAGATGAAGGTGCCGGCACAAGGTATGATCCTCCAGATCCGCCTGATGATGACGATGATGATAAGAAGAAGAACGGTGGATGCAAACCTGAGCCGGGTCCTGACCCTCATGCGCGTGATCCTGACGGAGACGCAGATCCTGAGGTCACGGAGGTGAGAATTTCCAGGAGAGAGGCCGATAAAGTGACAGTCCCTCCATGGCCTGTTCTCACTCACCTGAACAATTGGCGATCGGTATGCACGGCGAATGTTCTAGGAGCGTCAGCCGACCCAAATCATGAGGACTGGATGTTGTGGCTGGCACCAGCGTTCAATCCATTCCCCGATGTCGAAGCACTGAACGATTCAGGACACAAGAAGTTCAAGAGCATAGACGTCAAATTGGGAGTCGCCATGGTTGCAATGCTACGCGCTGGTGGTGACAAATCTGCTGATCTGTACCTGGAGGTGAACCGGAAGGCCAATGATTACATCAGCAGGCCTGAAGGGAAGATCATCAAAGGACGACAAATCATTGCGATGATGTATGAAAGCTTTCGAACGCATGACCGTCTCGACATGATCATCACTCTCGAGTACTTGGTGAAACTCCTATACCAAGGCGACAACAAACTTCATACGTTCAAGCAGACATGGTTGGAAGTTCTTGGACGGATGAGACCAGAGGACATACCATCCAAGACAGCTCTCCGTGATTGCTTGCACAGCAAGATCAAGGACTCGCCCGCAATGAAGATGGATTTGGGCATGCATTATGACCACTTGCCCTACAACCACGAAGACCGATCGTATGACAATCTGATGAAGATCATCGATCGCACCATCATGCGGAGACGAGAACAGTCAAATCTCACTCAGACTCAAATTGGTTTGCGCCAGATGCTTGAGGGCAAGGATTTGCTCGCTGCACCGGCCAAGGTACCTGAGAAGCCAACGCCTAATGCAGCTCCATCCGCGTCAAGGCGTCGCCTACCAAGCCGGATAAAGCAACACCTGTGCTACCTCAGAGCAAGGCGAAGAGTCATGCGAAGACCAAGCCAAAGCCCAAGAAGAAGACGAGGAGTGAGTCGGCGGACAACAGAGGCGACAAGAGCAAGAAGCAAATCCGCTGCAAGTTCCATTTCACAGATGCAGGGTGTCGAAATGGTGACAAGTGCCCATTCAGTCACTCGAAGAAGACTCCAGAGCGACCCTTTACGCCGAGGACGAGAACTCCAAGTCCATCTGGAGGAGGAGGAAATAGGATATGCTACTCTTTCAAGAACACAGGCTCGTGCTCAAGAGAGAATTGTCCTTTCAAGCATGAGGCCGCAGCTACCCCAGCACCGGAGCCAAAGGCGAAAGCCAAAGCCAAATCCGAAGCGAAGGCAGCTCCAGCGAAACCGAATGCTAAGGCCAAGGCACTCCCTGCGGCACCCGCCATTAGATTGTGCCGGAGGTGGAATCCATCAGCCCCGGCTATATGGAGGCGATCTTCAAGACAGGATGAGGAAGAGTCAGATTGTTCATCCGTTGACAGCGACGCTGACTCGGATCGTTCAACCGACGACGAATCTTCGGGACCGACTACGTCGACCCGAAAAGAGATCAAACGCAACGTGACATTCGCTGACGACGTGAAGTTCACTTCTTCGTGTCCTAGAAAGTCGAAGAAGGACAAAGAACGGAAGGTGAAGTACGTCGACATGGAAGCAATTGTCAACGATGAGGATCGCGCCGTAAATTTGGAATTCGCCAAGCACAAAGCGAGATTGAGGGCACAGATCATGAGAGACATGGTTGACGACGATGATGATCAATGCGGAGATCGAGTTTCATTCGTACGGATCCCAGGAACGTCTCGGGTGGAAGAGGTTTCCTTCTACGACGGTGAGGATTCCATCGTTGAGCGTGAACTCGATGCTGCACACAGTAAGCGGATCATCAATCAGGGGGTGTTCAAATGCATGGTTCAACCAGTCATTCTCAAGAAGAAGATCAAGTTTCTCATGGACACTGGATGTGGCCATGACCTCATATCTCAGAAGAAGATCGAGAAGCACAGTCTCGAGACACTCGTGACTCCAGAGCCCATATCATTCCAGACCGCAAATGGAATCACCGATACCGATCTTGTGTCGAACTTCCAGACTGAGTCGTTCGAGGAACCGATCAACGCCTACGTGTTGGATGACACACCGTCGGTGCTTTCCATAGGTAAAAGATGCATGAACTTCAGTTACGGGTTTGTGTGGCCACCCGGAAGGCAGCCATTCATGATCAACCCGCAGGGCAAGAGAATATCTCTGTTCGTGAACGGTGACATTCCGTACATTCGTGCCGGGAGTTCCAAGTCACTGGTCCATGATGATCCGGAGGCCAGAGCAATCACCGAAATCTTCAAAGGTGTGCTAACCGCGGGTGATGTTGACGTCAATGTCGCAGCTGCCGCCGAAGCTGCACCGAGCGAAGTCGAAGCAGAAGAAGAAGGTGACGCTCATGAACGACCTCCTGACCCTGAACCCCATGAATCTCCTATAGAAGAAGTACCAGAGTCCGAGGCAGGACGACCGCCGGACGATGAAGGAGCAGGAGTGGGTGAAGTTTTACTAGACGGTGACGATGAGGTGATCATTGATGTGGAAGGCGACGGTGCGCCGAGCCGCAAGGCCAGAGTCGGAACACTGAAAGCTGAAGCAAAGACGTTGGCACATCTATGCACTCACCGCTACCGCAACCCATATTGCGAATCGTGCATACGCGCGAAGATGAAGCACTTGCGGACACAACGAGGTGCATTTCAACGTGTGATCAAACACTGGGGGGATCTCGTAACATTCGACTTCCTCGACATGCGCAAAGCCGCCGAAGCAGGCATCGGACTCGATGACGGAGCACGTGAAGTTCTAGTCATCAGAGACATCGCCACCAAAATGATCGCAGCGATCCCCACGGCCTCAAGGAATACTGACGAGGTTGTCATGGCCATCAGACGCTTAATGGGGAGACGCAAGATTCATATGGCATACAGTGACGAAGCACCAGAGTTCGATTCAGCCATGGCGCAGTTGAAGATCGTGATCGATCATTCCCTTCCAGGGAAACCCAGTAACAATTCACTCGCTGAACGATCAAATCAAGAAGTGATCAATACGGTCGCCGCATCCATGCTACACGCCGGATTACCCGCACAATACTGGTCCTTCGCGCTGAATTGCGTGATGCAGAATCTAAACATTGAAGATGTGAAGGGTGATGGTGATTCCGCGTGGAAACGAATGACTGGAAAGGACTTCGAGGGAAAAGCCATACCATTTGGGGCCAAAGTCTTCTTCAAGCCGACGGATACAAGGCCGAAGACATATGGCAACAAGTTCGATCCAAAGGGGATCCCAGGCATTTTCGCCGGATACATCATCACTGCTGGTCAAGGATGCATGGTCCAAGAAGTATCGCGTATGGGATATGAAGGAGTTTGCCAATGCGAACTTGTCGATGGACGCATCTGTTCCCAGGAAGTTGATGAGACCGTACGAGACAGAGGTTATCTACTTCCCAGAGGAGATAACATTTCCCCTGAAAGCTGAGTACGAAAGGATGAACTCAACCATTGAGGGACTCAGGGACAATGTTGACCTCGCTGGCAAGGAGATAAGACGTCGATGACGGGGACGACGGTCCGCCTGGAGGAAATGGTGGCAACGGGGATCATGATGATCAAGACGGTCTACTTCCTCCACCGGATCCCGGAGAAGATCCTGATTTGCAGGACATAGATCCGTCTGACATTGAGACGGAACCGTCTGGTGAAGTCTTCAAGTCAGCGGAACATGAAGCCATTGATGCCATAGGAGACAAAAGACTCGATGAACTAGACGAAGAGCTAGGTCTACGTGCAGTACCGCCTCCTTCTGAACCAAAGGTTACTGGGGAAGATCGGCGATCGCTCCGCGAAGTCGGTCCAACCGGTAGACTCATCCCTGAAGGAGACATCGAAGAACCTGGAGAGATCATCAAGATCTTGAAAGAAAAGAAGTTGGCTCCTGAGGAGATCGAGCATTGGAGTACGGGAAAGAAAGGGGACGGCATTGTATACCTCACTGATGATGGTGAAGCCTGCAAGATCGATAAAAGGGGAGTCCCGTACAAGATCCGAAGCGACGGTCGACGAACTCTTCCTACACGGCGACCTATCCATTCCTATTCTCCGGAAGCATGGAAGAAAATGAGTGAAGCAGAGAAGAAGGCAGCGTACAAGAAAGAAAAGCGAGACAAAGCTCGAGTTGCCAAGAAGGACCGGAAGAAAGCCGCGATAGGAAAGAAGATAGTCACCAAAGTTTTGGACAACATGATCTTTCCCAAGATTGTTCCATGTGAAGAAATTGATCTGCAACTTAACGTGTCCATTGACGACGACGATGGGTGGTCCTGGGCACAGTCCTATGTGGATCAATACACCAAGAACAATTCTTGGCAGATGTCGTGCCGGCCGTTCCGGCACATATGGTCATGGATGATAACTGGATTCCATCTATGCCGTGTACGACTTCTCACAGAAACGTACATCGGGAAAAGAATCACGCAGGAGGATCATGCTTCAATGCCATGGTCACTCGACCCGTCACACGCAAAGAGATGGTCAACAACCCTAAGGCCATGGAAGCTTTCATGAAAGAATGGAAGGGATTGTGGGACCAAGAGGTGTTTGATTTCTCAACTACGCGTGAATATGACGATGTCGTTGCCGAGGCAAAGAAGAAAGGTGAGAAGGTACATATGGCGCGAGTGCATGGACTGATATATGAGAAGAACTATCAGCTCAAGGAGGACGATCCTGCCAGGAAGTTCAAAGGGCGAGGCGTACTACTCGGTGATCAGGTCAAAGATCAAAATATGGAAGCCGCATTGTTTCAGGATTTGGGGAATTCCCCGGCCACGTTTGATGCCTCACGGTGGGCAGATTACTATGGATGTCTCCCTGGCAACGATGTTCAGATGGCGGATGCTATCCAAGCATACATTCAGGCGAGGTTATCGGGCACTCCCTGTTGGGTTGAACTGCCTGATGAAGCCTGGCATCCATCTGCGAAACGGCACAAATTCCGTAGACCTGTATGTCGCTTGATCAAAGCTCTATATGGACATCCTGATGCAGGTACCATGTGGGAACAACATTGCCATACCGCGGTACAGAAAGTAGGATTCAAGCCGATTGGCGACGAATGGCCATCATTGTATTTCCACCCGCAAATGAAGCTCTTACTCGTCATCTACGTGGATGATCTCAAGATGGCAGGGCCCAAAGAGAATCTGCCTAAGGGCTGGGACATGCTGCGCCGAGAACTTCGATTAGAAGAAGAAACGCCACTAGGTTTGTATCTAGGTTGTCGCATCTCCAAGGGCGAGGCAACGTTGCATGACAAAACGAAGGTGCAGACCGTTACCTACGACATGGAGACGTACCTGGACATGACAGTCAAGAAGTACTGCGACGTGACTGGGTTCGATCCGACAAAATTCAAGACGGTACCATCGCCGAGTCCGGCTGAGGAGACTAAGAATCACCCAGCTCGAGCTCCGGCACAGTCAGGTAAAAGCCATCGATGCACGTGGTGTGGACACACCATGCCTGTTGATAAGGATGGTCGGCTTGTTCCGCCTCCACCTATTCCCAAGGCGCCAGAGGAAGAGGAAGTCAACGAGGCTAATCGCGGTGCACTTGCCCCGCAGGCAGCGAGCATTCTCATGAAGTTGCTTTATGCCGCGCGCATTTGCCGCTTTGATCTTCTGCGAAGCATCAACAACCTCGCACGCAAGATCACGAAATGGACCAAGAAGGAGGATGCTCTTCTTCATCATCTCATGGCCTATGTGCACCAGTCCAAACATCACATGATGATTGGATGGGTCGGGAACTCCTTGGAGGACTCGTCCATCGGGCTGTTTGCGGATGCGGACTATGCAGGTTGTGGAGAAAGTTTGAAATCTACCTCCGGTGCTCACTTGCACATTCAAGGTTCTCACACAAGATTTCCCTTGGCGGGACTTAGCAAAAGGCAGGGGTGCTTGAGTCACTCCACACCTGAGGCCGAGATTGTCGCGGCCGACTTTGCCATGTCACGTCTTGGATTGCCTGCTGTCACGTTGTGGCAGCAGCTTGGAGGTCAAGACCCCAACTTCGTCTTCTATGACGACAACCAGACCATGATCGGGGTGATTCGCACGGGCAAGAATCCGACAATGCGTCATTTGGAGCGTACCCACGGCATCTGCATTGGCTGGATGCATTCTATCTTTCAAGAGGGTTACGTTTCTCTTGCTTATGAGGTCACTGCCAAGATGTCGGCGGACATACACACCAAATCGTTCAAGGATTCCGTATCCTGGACACATGCGTGTCAACTCATCAACATTTTTCCGCCGGCCCTCATCGGCTCCCAGGAGATTATGGATCTGATGCGCCCTACTCATACCCAGAGCACGGATGAGAAGGGTCAACAGCACTACTCGTTCAAGAGCGAGGTGCCCTGTTTTCCTTACACGCAGACGCCGATCCTCCCTCAGGTGTTGTATCGCGCTGGTTTGTCCAGTAAGGAAGGCTTGCAAGAACATGACAGTGTGGACCCCATCCTGGTTGTCAAGTTCCCGCGCATGTTGCGGGGGCCGCCTTCCGCGTTGCCGCCGGGTCGCTACCTTCGGTCGACCTGGATTCTTCGTGAAGGGCAGTGGCACCAAATGGAGGACCGTGCTGCCATCCTTGATCAACCTGGCAAGTTTGACCGCTATGTGGAGCGTGCTGTGTTTCAGTACCATCCTGTACGGGGCAGTTTGAGACCGGCCGCTAGTTCGGAGGTCCTTGCGCCGCCGTTTCTGCCTCCTCCTGCCCCGCCGTTGGGCCAGTCTTATGTGCGCGCCCTGCCCGCCAAGTGGCGTGCGGTGGTTGTCACGCTGGCGCGTGCCATCCATGGGGGGTACCAGGGCTTTACATTACCTCTTTGTTTCAACGGCCTGTCCAAAAGTCAAGCCTCCCAATTCGGCTATGACCAATGGTCGTCAGTGTACGAGGATGTATGGCATGATGCGGCCGAACAGAAAAGGGAATATCAAGGGTATGAATGGAGCAATTGTGCCTCACGTGGTTGATTTCGCCGAAAACAAACCCAAGGAGGGCCTGGTGATCCAATTCCTCGACCACGACGGAGGGTTGGTCCATACTTACAAAAATCCTTACAGCCGTTGGAAATACCGTATCACTATCAAAGATGCTCCAAAGGCAGTGACGGTGTGGACATTGGTAGGAGTCGATGAGGAGAACTGGTGGAATGAGTATGCTCCTGGCAAGGACTGCATTGCGCAGCATGCTCCCGATTCTCACTACGACCCTGGGTTGCAAGTGAATGTTCTGAGTATGGGGCGAGAAGTTGACGACGCCATGTGCGCCTACCTCTTCGATGTGGTGGAAGCAAGGAAAAACAACCCTAACTCCGTGATCTTCATCGGTGCAGGGGTGTTGGGCAAGAATTCGTGGCTGAGTCGGAAAATCGCCAACAACCCTGAAAGGGCCAAATTGCGGACGGACTACCCATGGGGGGAGGTCGTCCAAAGAATTGCGCGCAGAGCGGCATCGTGGGGGAACCAAGTCATCATTGAGGTGCCTCCTCGCGTACAAGTTCAAGGGTCCGCCCCCAGCGTTTGCCCACACTTTTCGTTCTGCAGGTTCATGTCTTGGTCGAGCGCATCCACTTCGAGTTGCACATGTCTTCACGTGCTTTCTTCCAGTTGCACATGTGTGTTCAAGTGCTATGTCCTTGTAGTTCGAAACTTTCAGGGGAGGCTTTCAATTCGCAGGACCTACCGGTGTTGGTTTTGCCAGAACTTAACGTTGCACTGCTCGACTGCTTCCTTAGGGGGTTCTCGCTTCTGCTGTTGCCATGGCTCGCTCTCGCTCTCCTGCAGTGCGTCGCCTGCTCACTCGTGGCACAGCTGGCATCGACGACATCTTCCTGTCGCCACTGACGACAGAGGAGAGGCGACGCTGTCGATGCCTTGAAGCCGAGGGGAAAGACCGCAGTGATGATGAGGATTCCGTGGAGGAGCCTTCGTCCTCGTCTGTGGACGATATGGAAGAGCACACTTCGCACTCGCTGGAGCATTTGGGCACTTCTGCGTCTCAGGATGCCATCCAGGATTACAGCCAAGGTGACGTCAGCAGCTCGGGGTCGGTGCAGTCTGCAGGCGTCCCGCTTGACATCCTTGAGCAGCTGAACGAAGAGGCTGCTCAGCTGGAGGACTTGCGGCGATGCTCGGTGCCTTGCCCTCACGTGAAGCAGGCCCGCTTCAAATGGGGCGGTTGCCCGCACCACGAGCGCAGGAGCTTGCAGCCGCACCTCGTACAGAGTGGTGCTAACAGAGGGCAACTGGTCCTCCGGTGCGCTGCCTTTTGGCGTCGCGGGGGGGACCACCACGAGAAATGCTTTTATGCATATCCCTTCCCTTGGGGGCTCTTCCATAAGTTGCCGGACGATTTAAAGTCTTCCTACGGCTGTGTAGACTTTGCGTTGTCCCGGGGATCCACACGCAAGCCTTCCAGTCGTCGCTGAGAAAAAGAAAGCTTGCATTTTTGCCTGCAGCAGAACACTCGCGTATGCCGCAAGTCTTGGACTTCCCTTGTGCTTTCCGCAGTTCAGTTTTTTGGGGGCGAGTTGTTTCTCGGCTGTTCTTAGGGATACCCACTGGCTCCTGAGTGCGACAGACTGAAATGACGGGCTTTCGAGACCAAGGCATACTTACTTTCCTTACAAACCCTAACCACACCTCCTACACTCGCACTTAGGATCCATTGGGTATAGGGGGTTGGCCATGAAAGGCTCCTTGAAACAAGACCCGGGCCGTTACGCCTCTGGAAGAAAAAAACCTCTGTCTCAGAAGCTGGCCCGGTCTTTGGGCACCAACAAACAGTTCCACAAGCTGGGACTGCAGTACGGAGGTGTCCGTGCCCGTGGAACTCAAAGGCTACGCGACTTAAAGCAAGTTTCTTTTCCGGAAAAGTTTGCGGATGGAGCGAGAAGCGCTGCCAGGAGAGACTTTCTGAAACTGCTTTTCTTTCAACCATATTCTTCTTCTTCTTCTTATTATTATTATTGTATATATATATATATATATATATATATATACACATATGTATTTCGAGGCTTTAGCTTTGGCGTTCTAGGTTCGGGGCTTTTTTCAAAAGTGTTGGTGGCAGCAGGCCTGGCTGGCACGTCAGGGTTTCTTCGGCACGAAGCGACACCGCGAGTGCTGGAGTTGCGGAGCTAGCTTGGTTCCGGAAAGTCGTTCCTTGGTTCTGCGCTGCCCTGCTCGGGCCTGTGCTGCCCACCGGCCCCGCTCCTTCATCGCATGTAGTCCTTAAAGAAAGCTTCTCACATAGTGCCCCTTTACAACCTCAACCGCCTAAACTGTCACATCCTTGAGCTCTAAATCACCCCAGGCATCAACTACACGTTTGGCTACACGCTCGCCTACAAGCAGATGAGCGGGGGACAGGGTCCGGACTGCCAAGGCATAGTCAGGGCCATGTATCTCTTTTCCATGAGGGTTCCTGTGGACGCCGCCCCGCTGCTGGCAGATAGAGACCACAAGTACCTGGAGCGTACCTTTCAGCGCTTCCGACGAGCGGCTGCCTTTCAGATGATGGCTTTCCAGCTGGACATGCGCTTTCCGCCAGGGGTGGTGGAGTTTGATGGAATGAGGAGCTCAGGCCGCAAAAACCGAGCCGAAGGCGAGAGCCATCACCTGGGCCGCTTTCTCGTAGCCTGCCACAGGACAGTTTGTTGTCCGCTGACAAGTCTTTGACCCTAAACTCTAAACCCTTAAGCCTAAACACTGAACCCTAAACCAACAAACGGCCCGTGAGGAGCAGTGCCAACACCGTCTTCCTGCCGCTGCCCGACAAGCGCACGAAAGTTGGAGCACCAGGCCTGACCAGCCTGTCCTTTCACAATCTTTCCCAGGTTCCGGTTTCTAGTCTTTCGGGTTCAGGCTCTCAGGTTGCTGTGTTGAATTCTAGGTTTCAGGCTTTCGGCATTTGGATTTTGTCTGTACGTTTTAGGTTTTGTTTGGGTTTCCATCTTAGCCTGTTCGGCATCGCGACGCAGCCTCTTGCAAGGGTTCACAAACACGTCTCCCGCTGTACGTTGCCAGTGTCTGCAGCCACTAGTTCTGTTTTGAAACCGAACCCAGTCTGCACTTTCCTTTCGCTGCCATGGCCCTGGAAGTTTCAGCAGATTTCTCGCTGGCTCTGGGGGCCGCTGTCTTGACAGCTCTTGACCTTCACATGCCGGACAAGAATGTACGGGACGCCTGGAGATGTTCCCACTTGCTTCGCATGTTACGTGTCACCATGGCCTGTTACGACATTCGTCGTAACCTGGGGCCACACCAAAGCAAGGCCGAGCTGGAAGTTCTGACTTTGGCTGCCCACGTGCTCGCCTGCGTGTTTGCCACCGAAGACAGGCTGATCACACTCGGAGATTGCCCTCTCGCTCCTGTGGTCCCTGCACCCGATCACCAGACTTTTCGTGACCAGGTTCGTGTCTGGGGGGGTGGTGCCTGGAGAAATCAGTTAGACCACCTCCACCAGGAACTCAGGATGGTGCTGCTCGAGCTAAGCCAGTGCAGCGCCATATTCCAGCACAGCCGTGGGCTTCGTCAGCTGTTTAGTTCTTGGCAAGGAGTTCTCGAGGACTTCAATTTGCTCGTGGCCGGCTTGCTGCAAGAGCCCACAACTGTGCGCGACCAGCTCTGAGCTTCCCTCGACGCAGACACGCAAAAACAGTGTTCCTGCACATGTGTATCCAGACTAGCCTGTCACTCCCGAGGCTGTCTTCTGTCATCTTAACAACACAAAGAAAAAGGCCCAACAAGCCCCCCCCTGCCTGTACTAGTGCCCCCTACCTCCAACTCTCGGACCCCCAAGGCTTCAAGAACACGCCCTAACCCAACACCAAAACCAACGTGCTCACCCAGACAACCTAGTCACAAGACTCTCCTAATCCCCCAAAACAACTCTCCACAACTCCGCCCGCCAGGCCCGCCGGAGAGTACCGCAGAAGTGCTGCCTTGGGTCCAGAAGAAACTCTGCCCCTACAAGCACGTGGTGGGCAGCGACCAGTCGAAAGGTCTCGCCAAAGCTTGGCGGACCCTCAACGTGCAGGCGGCCACGGCTTGCCATGGCAAGGCTCACTACACGCCCGTCGTCAAGCTCAAAACATCGCTGATACCACGGCAAGCTTTGAAAAACCTCAAGGCCTGCAGCAGAGCCAACGTGAATCGCAGTACGGTCACCATGGTCGGTGGCGATCAGCGATGTGAGAGCCAAGTGGCATCTTTGAAGCGGATGCTGCGGCGATGCAACATGCTTGGCCGAAGTAGCTCAAAAAGCTCTCGGTGCCACATCGATGGGCTAAGCTCTCGCTTTTTGCAAGAGCACCAGGGGTTTGAAAAGATAGCTGCAGCTGTGGCGGCGTATCAAAACTTTTACCAAGACAGTGTGTCGCCGAAGGATCTCTGGGAGCAAACCTCCTTCTTGGACGCTCAGGCACCCTGAAAACAGAAAAGTAGAACGACCGACTTTGCTGGCCCTGCCGGCATTTCCTGCACTTTCATGTTCAGAACTTTGCAGTTGCGTGACTAAACTTGCCCCACCCCGCAAACAACGATTAACTGCACCCTGCCGTGCCCCCCGACACTTTGCCGCACGAAAGTGTGGGCAAACGTGGGGGGCGCACCCAAGTTCAAGAAACCAAGCAGTACAAGGGACTTCAGGAAGACGCCGTGTGGAAAAGCATCAAGATCCAAGGATGTACTCACGGGCAACGTTATATCTTTCGAGATCCTGTATCTCCCGGAACCGCCGTTGAGCTCGGCTACTGCAAGGATGAATGGGAGTACTTTGCCGCAAACGTCGCGTTGCATCCTAAGTCGTCCGACATGTGCTCAGCCAAACATTCGCACATGACTGATGCGGACGCTAAGGATCGATCTGATAATTGCGAGTTAACCAGCCAAATTTCCAGGAGATTGCTTAAGACCTTGAAATTTCAGGCAATGGGAAATTGGTAGCAATGCCGTCGAAGGCCGGAGGACGAAAGCCTGACCGCATAATTGTTGACCTTTGTGGCATGGGCAATGGCTACGCCGTGTCCAAGTCCACTAAGGGATGCGCTCGCATTACATGTAAAGAGCTGATTGGCTCCAATGCCGACGAGGATAGCCTTGTCGGTGCAATGAAGAAGTCGTGCCGGAATGACCTGCGCAGACCTGTGCTGTTCGTGGCATCGCTTTTGCGATCAGGTGCCAGTCCTGGAGGTAGCGAAGGGGCTTGCGTGGGGGGTGAGAAACGTTCCGGTGGGAAGTACAAAGTTTTCAGAAGTGTCTTGAAATCTCTCAAACGCCTGCTGAAGAAGTGTGCGGAATTTTCCGACGTCTATTTTTCGCTTGACATGCCTTCTTCATGTTCATGTTGGTCTTGGCCAGAGTTGCATGCTCTTGTTTCAAGTGGCAAGGTGACGAAGGTTAAGATTGATGATCATGTTGGTGCTGGTGGCGATGGTGGTGGACGCAGGATCATGTTCTCTAACATGCCTGAGGCGGATCGTTTGATGGTGAAATTGTCTGGGTGCTTGGACCATGAAGCGGGGAACAGCTTGTCGCAGTGCATTGATGTGTCATGGCGGTCAATTGCGAAGAATGTTCGCAGCCTCGTTCGAGCTCATGCTAGTTTCAGTCATGACGCACATGAATCTGAGGACATTGCATGGCAGCAACGTCAGTGTGTAGACGCTGATGGAGGGGCTATTAGACAGCCCCGACTAAGGAACAACTAAGGTCTGACCTGACGGATCGGGGAAGGGTGTCTCTTACAGAGTACCTGGAACCGTGAAGTCGTATAGGGGTAGGTGCTTCTCTCCCACGGAGGAAGGACCGGTTCCCGAGCCATGGAAGAAAGCTACAATGCCTATGAACTGTCCTTCGAAGGAGTGGCCCATGAAGAAGTTTTCCCACCTGGTGGGATGATGCGGACGTTCATGAAGTTCCACACGTTTCTGCAGATGTACTCTGAGGATTCGTCGCAGAGCGTACCGCTCCCGCCAAAGATTACGAAAGACAAAGTGGTCGACAAGGATCTCATCCGCACGTGGGCAGCATTCAAGGCACCACCGCTGGTCTTGCTGTTCACGTGCGCAAATCTGTCGTCAGGAGGGGACCTTTCCATTCGAGTTCGAGAGATCCTCAAGGCTTGCTTATTTGCCGCCCCGGAGGAGTACATGAACAAACCTTATGGGGAGATCCTCGCCATGGTCATCAAATTTGGTGGAGGCCTCAAGCACGTTGTTGCTGATTACGGAGGGAAGTTCCATGCCATCACAAGGTTTATGGTGGATGAGGAAGTGATCCGTGATGATGCAAAGCTGGCTGTGGTTGAACTGGAACAAGAAAGGCAACAAGTTCGGTTCGAATTGAACACCGCGACCAGGAACATCGTCAATGCGGATGTCTACTACAATCTCGCCGTCCTCATCAACTCCGTGGAGACGCCTTACCAGGCCGTGACAGATACAAGAATTCAGCAGTGGTATACGGTGAACCAGGACTACTACCACAAGTTGCCTATGTCAGGCAGAGCACCCGACCAATCCGACTTGTTGGGAGAGCCTACGTTACGTAGGGTGTGCAAGCTGATGTACATGTTCGCAAAGCATACTGGGTATGGGCTTCGAACCTACAACCAGGAATGTGCAGCGAGCAGCGACGGCGCTGCGCCGATCAATGTCCACCAGCTGGCTTTGATGATGCGCACAATGCCTCAGGGCATGGGACATCCGCTCGCCTTTGCGATGAATTCGCTCCAGGCGTTCAGCATTTGTCTCTACGTGCTTCTTCCTACGTATCGTGGGTAGATCCACACAGTGGGCTCCCGCACTACCGATGGACTACCGAGGTGCTCCCCGACTCCGACTATACCACGTATGCTTTCCTCAAGCACCATGTGGAGGCCGTATGTGCAGCTCAAGACAAGAACGGTTTCCAGTTGCCGGAGACGTTCCGTGGCTACGCCTGGAACCAATGCGGAGTCGAATCCGGATACGTGGCCGACTGCGCCACCAAACGTGACACCTTGGGCATATGGGAAGCTGAATTCCAACAGATGAGAGCACCGAGTCCGCTGATGCAAGATGATGGCCTATTTCCGCCCAATCTTCAACGGCATCCTAACTGGGTCTACGCGTCGGGAAGAGTTGCGATGCCTACGGCAAGCAATCTCGAACCGGAAGGAATCGTGCACCCTGAGCATGGAAGGACGCCGGAGCAAGCGCGGGACTCCGCCGCAGAGCCTCGAGCCACTCCAAGCCACGGACCAAAGAGGGCAAGGACGGACGAGGCAACGGCATCGGCATCGTCATCTTCTGCAGCACCTCCTCCACAACAACAGCCTCCACAACCGGAAGAGGAACCAACGCAACCGGCATGGGAGGAAGCTCCGATCCCTGCTGGCGCTCAGGAAAGCTGGTATCACTATGTCAACATCATTGAAAAGGGCTGTCGCTCTGCTTTGCTGGCGACGATCCGTGATCGCGACGAGTACCCGGCCACCATTGACGAGACGCCAAAGTTTGTGGCCAACCACGACGTGGGGACCACGCCTATTCAGCATTACGTCAGAAGACTGGTGACCTATTTGGCAAGGATTCGTTCCGTTTCCCAAAGTGATGACAAAGGTCTCAACCTGAAGGTCTACGTGAAGCTGAACACAAAGGCGTGGCTTCGGATGTACTCACGACTATACCATGCGCTGGCGTTGGTGTCATGCGTGCATCTTCCTTCTCCTCCAATGCTTACCTCGGCAGTGATGATCGAGGCAGATCGCGACCTTGTCGAGAGTGATTCCGTTCCGGAAGAGGCAAGAGTCAACACCATGAACACGCTGAATGGATTTCGCAATAGTTTGGGTATGGGTGGCAAACCCGATGCTGTGACTATGCGCTCTCAGTGCACAATCCTCGTTCAGGACTTTGACATCATCGCAAGAACCAGAGGATCAACGCACACGCTGAGAGAAAACCTCAGCATGCATGGATGGAGCGAGACTCACATTGTGAGCCCGTCGATCACCACAGGTGCAAATTACAATTTCCAAGTTACGAAAGGGTCATTGGAATCGGTGAATGCCACATTGGACGGCTTATCCGAAGAGCAAATCGCAACCGTCACGTTGCACTACCATCTGTCTCTCCAAGCAATCCTCATCGAGAATATGTCCTTTCCGATGAGTGACGTCGGTGACGGAGCGGCAATCCGTGTCAGATTGCAGCAACAGCTCAAGGAAACGTACGTTGACCCTATCATCGCAGCAGGGAAGCGTACCACGCGCCCTCCAATTGTCAACATCAACCACGACCTACGGTTCGTTGGAGCAGCTAGCAACTACCTTCTCCACAAGGCTTCTATGTTCAACGGTTTCCACGCGCTGGGAATGTACATTGAACTGGAGTTGCGGGCCCGAGCATGCGTGGTGATTCATGGATCTTCGTTTTGGTCGAGGATGAACAGCCAGATGAAGCATTCATCGTCAAGCGTGCATTCGCTGTCAGCCGAGAAGCTGCCAGCACCGGACTCTCGGGTCAGGTTCAAATTGGGCTACGCTATCTATGAGAAGCAACTGTTCAGCGAGAAGATGGTATCAGCGTGCTTCGTCGAGGCATCGAGAATCCGCTCATGGGATGAAAGTGTCCGCATTGACACAGTTGCTCACCCGTCGCTCGTTGAGATCTGGGAGGACAAGAGTGAAGTCACCACGTCCACAAAGATTTCGCAGACATGGTTCACGGGAGAACAGCAGCAACAAATCAGGTCCGGTGCCCAGGGCGATACAGCTGCTGAGTCGTCCGCGGTTACTTGGCAGGACTTTGACATCGCCATGACTGTTCCCGAAGCCTACTATGACAACAGGCACTACTGGTTCCGGATCGACACCTACGCGACCGCAAACACTGGCTACGTCAAAGGGAGAGCGTTCTATTGCCCAGACTGCATTGGATGCGCACACACTTCAGCTTTGAAGGTGCAGCATCTCATCAACTCCTTCAACGACTTAGTCGCGTCCCAGAAATACACCTTGGCGTGCGCAAAGCACCTCTATGACCTGAGGCTTCAATTTGTGGACCCTCGCCAGGACATCAAGGAGTTCTTCAAATCATGTGCGGAAGTGACTTACGAAGACATAGGCAAAACGGTTTCTCACTACGGTGGTCTCCGGATTACAGCCAGTCAGGCCATCGAGTACGCGGCATGGGGAAAAGCCAAACAGTTGGCATGGGACAGAGGATGCGATTCCGAAGGGAAGACCTGCTACATCTGCTACTACGATGCCGAGAACTGCGCTTATGCTGGTTTCATGAGAATGCTTTTGACTCCGGAAGAGCGTCAAGAATGCTACAGAGGGTCAGCTTTGCCTAAGGAGGAACTCTTGGGCGACACATTGGAGCTGGCACTCGGGCTTCTTACAATAGCGATGAGGTATCCAAATCATTTCCCGAATTGGGGTGGTCTTGAAGGGGCAAATGCGTGCGTGAGGGGGATCGAAAGATCATTCTGCCGCTACGCGTCGGCCGAGGCTATCGAGCTTATCACGGTTGACTCCCCACGCAAGAGGACACCGCCCAAGAAGAATGAACAAGTCGCTGAGATCGTCAACAACTTGTCCGCTGACCTCGTGATTGATTTCACTGTGATCGTCGATGGTGATGTCTACCCCGTAGAAATTGCAAGGACCGACGAGACACAGGCCGCTGACAACGTCACGGGCGATCCAGGGGTTTCAGTTGCACCACCAATACCGACACAGGACGTTGATGTGGATGCGCAACCTGAAGAAGAACAGGGTGCTGAAGAGCCTGATCCCAGGCAGATGATTCGTGAGGTAATCGTCGCACAGCTTCAGGACTATGTGGGAATACTTGCTCAGGGCGAAATGTCGGTCGGGAGCAATAGCTTCACGTTCTGCATTGCTTGTGGCAGTGAATCACATCATCTGTCCGATTGCACGGAAAATGCTGCAACCCGAGATCTGGTACTTCGAAGCATTCAGATCATCAGGGACAGTCTTCTTCGCTATCCACGTCGACCACCTACACAACAAGCGGAGCCAATGGACGTTGATACCACAGATCATGTGAGTGTTGCTTCCTCGGACCGACGACCCAAGGCCAAAGCCCGACCGCGACGCGGAGGCGAAGCCGTTCGGGGTGATGTGGTCTTGATTCGTTACGAGAACAAGCACAACCTATGCACGGAAGTGGAGAACCGTCGAGGCTTACATGACGCTTGTGCTGTGCCGCTACGGGACATGGGACCCGAGAACAGTCAGCGGGTGGTGGATCTCATTGAGCAGCTTTCGGACCATCGTGACCGACGACTGCCTCAACGAGGAGATCGTCCAAACTTTGGGTGTGATGAGAATACTCAGGAATGGGCAAACCCAGGCTACGAATCCATCGGCGGCGGAAGGCCAATCCGATGCGGAATTCTTGACCTGATCCCGACCAAGGGTGCAAGCTTCATCAACAACCGATGGGACATCGTGAATGAAGTTGTCCTTCGCAACATCACCCATCATCGAAGAAGGAACGCAGAATGGGCGCTATCCTGCATTCAATCTGACTTACGCCACAGAATTGCCAGGCGCCCAGGTTCGGAATGGCTTGACAACAGGTGCCAAGTGGCATTCAACAGCGTTATTCGATGTGATGAAGGAGGGTGGGTGTTGATCGAGGACTTGGTGAGGCAAGAGCAACTATGGACCCACGAAAGCAGACGCATTACCGAAGCGGTATCAAGGACCGACGAGTACCAAAGGAAGAGAGTGTACAATGAGAGACTGCAGCTACTGTTCCAGGGGAATATGCTTTCAGCCACGAAGCGCCACAAGGCCAAGATCCGGCTACAGTTCTTGGGTGTGAGAGTGAAGAACCCCGGCACAGAGACTCTTGGATCTGCGAACTCGAACATGTTGGTGTCGGTTCCAGATCAGATCACAGAGATCCAGAACAACGACCGTTGCCGACACAATCAGAGGTACCTGAATGTTTGCAACGGCTGGGTGAAACCATGGGCTGTCCGGGCCACAAGTGGTCACTCTACGCACTCCGATCCCCAGAACAATTTGCTTCAGTTGGACAAGGACCGGTTCGCAATATCTCCATCTATGACCCTCTTGACACGTCTCGGGGGCGCGTTCCACGCTACGGCATGCCGCAACTTGGATTCTATTGTTCTGCAGGGCGTCATGCCTGGTTCGGAGGATCCTGACGGGGACTTCGACCATCGGCGTCGATTTCAGGACAACCGAGGCGGCAGACTCCACAGTTACTGGGGGGTGTTCGCACCGTTCGACAACCGGAACGCGACGACCAAAGCTCGGGTACACGGGCCGCAAGCCAAGCACATGCCACTTGTGGTCCTCCATGTCGCTTCGACAGACCTTGCCCGAGAAGGTGGACGTATCACTGACAGCGGTGTCATCATCGTTGGTCGAACGATATCGTTCCAGTTCGTGAAGGAGGTATGGTTTTGCGTCCCGAATCCTCAGGATACACATTCTTTCGCTCTGGTGGAAAAGATCTATGATGAGCGATTGGAGAAAGAGATGGTGTTGGACTACAATGGATCCCCATTGCTTCCTGAATTCGAGAGATATCGAACGCCAAGCAAAATCATGGAATTGCTTTGCGAGATGCCTCCTGGACCCCATGACACTAGCAAGGAGCAGATAATGCGAGACCTTACCACTGTCTTGGAGTCCCACAGGGAGAACACGGTTCGGCATCACTACATGGACAAGGGCATTAAGTTTGTCATCAAGAACTGGCGACCCGAAGATCTACGAAGAGATGAGGATGGTAGGAGAATGAGGGTATGCCCAGCGTGCTACAACATTGTTCCAGCATGCTTTTCTCGATGTACATCCTGCTGGTCACAATTCGTTTCTTGCGGGTACTACCAAGGTACTCCACAACGGGAGACTCCTACGGAGATCCCAAGTGACTTCATTGCTCAGACAATGGAAGCTGCGGCAGCAGCAGTACCTGAGGCAACCGTCGAGGAACAGGAAGCCATGGAAGCGGAATCGGTTGCGGAACCTGAAGGAATTCCAGAACCATCCGTCGTTGGTGATGACGATCCAGAACAGGAACCTGATGAAGAAACGACCCTGAACTGCAGATCGCCCGCACCGCCATGCAGCCGTCCTACTACCACGGAAAACGAAACGCCCATTGCATCGACGCCAACATGGCTGCTCTTTCGTACATGGCATTCGTGGTATGCAGAACCATCTACAAAGCTTGGTCAGGATTCGCGAAGTGGGCGACTATGCCGCTGTTTCAGATGAGAGAGAATTTCGCGCATGGCCAACGCTATGATGTGCTCGGAAAGTGGGGAACTTTGGCTGGAGTGGACAAAGAAACAGGTGTGAGCAGGGATGTGACTGATGAGGAGATCCTTCGCTTTGCTAAGGAGCCTGAAAACCTCAAGTCGTATGATCCCAACGGGACTTACACTTTGAAGCGCTTCCGGACGAACCAGATGCTTTCGCTATTGACACGGGGAGCCAACATGATGGGAATCGGCAGGGACAACTTCAATCCAACAACGTACTTGAAGAGTAACAAGGATGAAGACGTGAAGGCAATGCACTTTTGTTGCCTAAACGTCCTATGTGAAGTTATCCCGATGGTGACAGGACATCAACAATTTTCGGTGCTACGAAACACGCCAACTGGACCGGTGGACTTTCTGTACATCGACCCGGTCGGCATCCTCTTGACTCATGCAGATTATTCCGTCCAGACCATTGGACTGCTGGTGGACCACAACGTGCAAATGCCAGCGCACTTCTTGGACAGATTGGTCAAGTCTAGAGTGGAAAGACAGCAACATCCGAATGTTCGACGTCCTGAAGCATTACATCACATTTCGGCCGAAGAATATCTCCCTCCGGGTGGTACTTCCATCATGGACACGCCCGTCACTACGGAGGAACGTGCAAGCGCTTCTTCGGCAAAGGGACCTTCAAAAGGGCGTGAGAGAACCGGAGATGATCAACATGGAGGTTGGAACGCCAACTCTTACCATGACTACATCGCCGGCAAAGGCCGAAACAAAGGCAAGGACAAAGGAAAGCAGAAGAGCCAGTATCCAGAGGAGAACCTCCGGCCCTGGGAACGCGATCCTACGTCAACGCGAAGATGGCGGTGAGACAACACCTGATCTACCTCATCTTCCAGATTGTGACCTCTGCGCTTCGCATGTGGAATCCCATCGCGAATGCTTCTTTCTTCGGTGACGCCTGATTCGTTTGCCATTTCAGGGGATCGTTACCGACGTAGATGAGTGTCACAACGTTTCTAATTGGGATGCAAAAGCTCTGACCCATATGTCAAAGTTGCGGCGGAACAATTTTCTGATATTCCTATCGTGCCATCTTCCGGGTGAGCAGCGTCGGAGACGCAACTCATGGGGGGTGCGAACGGACTGCGATGCCTTGTCAAGTTCTAAGGTGTCACTATAAGAGCTGTGAGCAAGACCGTGTAAAGTGCAAGGGAAGGGGGCACGCTACGCGTCCCTCATCTCTAGGAGTAGGCTTGTGGTAGTGCTACGCACACCGCAATGCCTATCCATCCTTTCAGTATGACCGCCCATGCAACATATGGCTCAAGAATGAGCACAAGCTCTAGAAAGCATTGCCCATAGCTAAAGTGCTATAGTCTTCTGTGATTCTCCGAGTGGACAGAGCTATCCCGTGCACAGACGATCCACCGCCGGCCGTGAGTGTGCAAAACGAGCGAACGTTGGATCTGCCTGCATAGGAGTGCGTGTGTGGAAGTGGAAGTAACAGTGATCCAGTCTGTAGAAGGCAACCACGCCAACAGTCAATATAGCTCTTTGTGGGGTGAGCGACAGAGAACATCACCAAGATCAAATCCCCACGCATACATAGTTATATATTTTTATCTTCATAACTTTTTATGTCTATACCAACACTTACGACCGTTTCAAACTCAAACTTTCAATGCATTAAATCTCCAAACTCTTCGAACTTACAAACCTTCAACCTCCCAAACTCTCAAACTTTGAACATCTCAAACTTTCGAACTCCACGGCTCTCAAACCTTCAAAGCTTGAAAACTTCAAGCCTTCAACCCCCAAAAGTTCGAAACTTTCATTCGAACTGTCAAACTTTCGAACTAACTTTCAAACTTTCAATCTCCAGGCTCTCAAACTTTCAAACTCGAGCCTGAAGGCTGCTCCACGCGTTTCCAGCGGTCCTTCGTCTTGTTCCTTCGTGCAACGCGCATTGCCGCGGCTTCAAACTTCCAAGCTGGATTCCTATTCAAACTTTCGAACTCCAAACCCGCCGCCACTTTCAAACTCGAAACTCTCAAGAGTTCAAACTTCAAACTTTTCATTCTCCAATCTTTTCAAACTTTCAAGCTCTCCAACCTAGTCCAACATGTAATACGCGCAAACTTTCAATTATTCGAGCTCGCAAAACCCCAGTCGTGACACCTATCAGCAAAGGGGACCCTAATTTAGGGAACGACGCCGTTTCAGAGTTCGGCTTAGGGTTTAGAGTTTTGTATGGAGCTCCAGCTAGCTAGATAATGGGCTATGGTGAGGGTAGCAAGTCAAAACCTTATAATACTATGAAGGTACCTGGTATCATCTTGCTTTTGACCTGGCCGTGAAGATCCAATCTGTCAAACACACTGCGGACCGCGGCTCTGATGTCGCCTTGGTGCTGGAAATGGCTGGAACACAAACCCCCTTCTCGAGGAGAACGGGGGTTTGTGTTTGGCGATTCTGGCTGGAAATCCTGGCACCCAGACCCCCCATCTCGTGCCGAGAACGGGGCTCTGGGATTGGCGATTTTGGCTGGAAAACCTGGAACCCAGACCCCCCATCTCGCGCCGAGATCGGGGGTCTGGGTTTGGCGGTTTTGGGGGGAAAACTGCTGTCCTCGGCGCCGTGCTTCAGTGGTGCTGCCGACTGGCCCCTTTCCTTTGTTTCATCTTGCTTTCGACCTGGCCGTGATGCTCCAATCTGTTTATACACTGCGGACCGCGGCTCTGATGCCGCCCTCGTGCGGCGCCTGTGCGCGTCTTAACTGCCAACCCTCGTGGTACGGTGCAGGTTGACGTGTTACCACAACAACAACAACAACAAGGTACCTGGAGCCCTAGGGTTTGGTGTCGATTATCCTTCGGCTCAGGGTTTAGTTTAACTTTCGGGGGTTCGCTGTTAGGGATTCGGGGGGGCTTGGCGGTTTAGGGTCTACTGGAGGGTAGTGTGAGGTTTAGTTCTTCTACGATTGGGGTGTATATAAATATGTATGTATGTATGTATGTATGTATGTATGTAGTACATACACATGCGTATATATATATATATATATATATGTATATATATATGTATATATATATGTATATATGGGCCGAGGCTGATTTGATAGTGTTTATTATGTGGTATAGTTGTACTCCTTGGGATCCATTACAGCAGAGTGTTTGAGGATTTAAGGCGTAGGGTTTACTGTAGTTTTGGTTTGTCGTCATACGGAAGGAGTTGTAGCAAAAGTCACAGTTGGTAAGATCCTCAATCAAAGAACCCCCTGTACCGACATGGGCTGTGTTTCATATTGAGTGTCTTTGAAGTGGTGCATTCCTCCAGCTCGGTCTGGGTTCCGGAACTGGGATGAGCAACTTTGGACTTCGGTTCGGATGATGCCAATTTCAACAGCGTCCGAACTGCTGATGCACGAGAGGCGTTTGCTTCACGCGTCGTCGTTGGAGAACGGCAAGTTTTCCAATCACATGCCCCCAAAGCCCCTTCTAGACGTGACCGCCCTTCAAATTAAACCGTTACGGTACAAGAATATGCAACAAAACCGTTCTACATTATTGAAGCCCTACTTAGAGGTTCATGCGACTCACTAAGTAGCTTTCTATATAAATAATCTTTTCAGACCCTGCGGTGCTTCCTGAGCCCCAGCATAGTGGGAGGCCAGCCTGGTGCCGGGCTTGCAGCGGCAGCTGGAGGAAACTCTTTGTGCGAATTTTGTCGGGTGGTACCCTTTGGTTTTCTGGCGGCTACAGGGGTATTGAGTGGACTCCGTGAGGGTACTTTGGATTGTTCTAGGGCTCGGGGTTGAGAGTGTGTGTTGTTTTTGGCAAGTGTCCTGCGGTATTGGCGTAGGTAGTGTCCTCGGGAGATTTATCTTCAGAGCTGTGCCATTCTCCAACCAACGTGCCTGGGCAACAAGCAGCACAGGTTCGCAGGTGCAGTGCTACAGAACCAGCTAACTGCTCACTGCCGACGTTTCTCCATTAATAAAGACCCCTAAGCCCTCACTACACTGAAACCCTAAACCCTAAAACGCTAAAACCTTAAACCCTGCAACCCTAAACCTTAAAACCCTAAAACCTTAACACCCTAAACCCTAAAACCCTAAACCCCTAAAACCCTAAAGCTGGCTACGGCTCAAGATGTCGGCCCGAAACGAATTCTCTTGGTTGATCTTCCCTCTGGATCCCTTCCTGCGTCTCCATACATGGCGGCCCCTGTGATCTCTGTGCCCAGTCCTACTGGGATTGCGTCTCCGTCTGACATGGATGCCGAACATGATGAGGGTGATGCTCTCGTTGGAGACCAAGTCATGGCTGCTGAAGATGCTGCCCCAGGCGCCGGTGTTGGACCCCTTGATGCCAATGGCGGAACTCGAAGGGGTGAAGATCGAAGACTCAGAAAACGTGATCGCGATCGGGGAGGACGTGGCATCCAAGAAGAGGAGGAGGAAGAAGAAAAGCATCAAGATGAGAGCCCCAGCAAGAGAGCCAACACAGATGGAGATGCCCCTCTTTCAGGACGTGAACTTCGCTATCTACTTCAGCAACACATGTGTGAATTTCGCCAAGCGTGGAGTGGCATCACTGGGCGACTTGATCGTGTTGAGAGCGCTGCTGATCAACTCCCTGCCTTCCAGGGGCGACTTCAGGTAGTTGAGAAGGACAGTGTGATGCAACAGAAGCAGCTGCACACGCACGAGGAGAAGATCAAGGGATTGGAAAATGACCTGGAAACGATCAAGCAGACCATCAAGAACAAGAACAACCAAGCAAGTGGACATCCTCATCAGGAACAGCGTGGCCCAGATGCATGGAGAAATGGCAATGACCCTTGGGCGAAATTCCTTCATCATCAACGTGGACGTGAAGGGGCTGAAGGATGGCGAGGTGATGGCAATGGCCCTGGAGGGGGTGGAAACGATCCTGGACAAGGACGACGTGATGGAGGGCGAGATGGAGGAGCTCGAGTAGAAGATGAACTCAATGATCAGGAGAAAAGAGCGATTATTATCGGAGGTTGGAATCAGGACACCCGAAAAAATGTGATTGAGGAGGAGGCTATGGCCTTGCTCAACACGGAAAGGATCAAAGAGTTCATCGATTGTGAAAAGATCACCATGTTTGGGCCGCGCAAGTCGTTTGGGGTGATCCGCTTTGTGGAACGTAATGGGGAGAACTTCGCGATGATGAAAGAAAGAAAGAATGTGGGGGTTCATCAAGTTCGTTGCGGCCCTTAAGCATAAATGGCCGAGTGCGGGGAATGATGCCAAGCAAGTGTGGGCGTCCTTTTCGAAGACCAAAGGGGCGAGATTGCGCACTGCACATGCTACTATGTTGAGGAGGGTGACAATGCAGCTGGCGAGTGAAACTAAAGATGCCAATGGTGCACCGTGTCACCCCGCCGTGTGCTCTCGGAGAACTTTGATGTTGATTGGAATGCAGGTACTGCTTGGTTCTCGACAGCCAAACTGGGGAGTGCCACGCATCGACAACCTCGAGGTGACAATGTCAAGCTCATGCACTCCGGCTGGGTCGATGTTGGAGCGATTGGACAAGTTTTTGGTGCTGCGGTGGCTGAGGTGATCGCAGCACTTGGGCGAGAATTACAATGAGTGGAGGGCGACAGTTTCACCAATGGGGCGTCTGCCGTAGGCAATCGCCGTGCTTCGTGTGCAAAACGTGGAAAGAATGCGAATTCGAACATCAAGGTGATCTCTTGGAACCTTGGGGGACAAAGCGCGGATAAAGCGAAAACCGCTTCACCTGATGCTGATGTCCTTTGTCTTCAAGAAGTGCAAAGGGGAGATGTTGGATGGAAAGAGGAGGATGACGGTGACAAGGGTGACTATCATTGGTTCTTTCATAGAGATCGTCAACAATGGAGAGGGACGGGAATTGGTATCTCTCATGCCATCCTGGACTCTGTTATTGACAAGCGCTGCAACCGTCGGGGAATGTCATTACTGGCGAAAATTCATGGTGTGGGTCGGGTGGTCTCTTGCTCCTTCCATGCACCGACTGGTGCTACATGCAATGAGTATATCAAGGCATGCCGGGAAATCAAGAAACTCACCGAAGGCAAAGGGTTACAGTATCCCTGCATCTTTGGAGTTGATATCAACGAGGAGATCAAATGGCAGCACACTGAGGAGGACAGCATCCCTGAAATGTGGAATTCGAATTTTCAGGAGTTTGTGGACAACATGTCGACTCTGAGATTTCGGGATGTTCCTCCTGTGCAACCTCAACTAGCCGACCCCACGCATTTTCCTCGCGATGAGACACGATGTGGGCGACAGACCGACGCAATCTTCACCAGAAATGTCAAATCTGACAGAGTGACCATTGATGCAGAGAGGAGAAAAGCTATCAACACGGACCATGCGGCGCTGATTCTGACATGCCAGTTCAAGAAGGGGGCGAGACAATGGGGCGCCGACTCAAGGCCGAGATGGGTACATGGTGAGCTTGAATGCGACTTGATTGAATGGGGTGATATACTTAACTTGGCGCGAACTCAGACCCGTCCGACCACCAGCTCCAAATATCAGGACCCCGAACACGTCACTACCGCGCTTCGACAGGCCAAAAACGCGGGGGACAAACTGGCTTGGAAGAACGCCTACAAGATGAGGCGTGCTGCTAGAAGATGTTGGCAACAAGAGAGGAGGAGTCGTGCCCTTGCTGGAGATTGGACCGCT
Organism: Symbiodinium sp. CCMP2592; assembly: GCA_905221615.1. Classification (NCBI taxonomy): domain Eukaryota; class Dinophyceae; order Suessiales; family Symbiodiniaceae; genus Symbiodinium; species Symbiodinium sp. CCMP2592. The sequence goes on along the minus strand of CAJNDT010006178.1, from coordinate 51,435 downwards.
TACCGAGCTGTCAAAAAGGAAAAGAGCAGAAGGGTTGGATGGTGGGGGAAAGTTCTGGCTGGCAAAAGCGACGAGCAGATGACGGCAGAGGTTCAGCAACATCTGTATGGCAAGCTCCATGATGAAGAAGTTGTGAATTGGGATGGGCGACTTCAACAGCATCTTGATGACATCCCGATTCCTGCATCATGGAGACCTTATACCTCAGAGGAAGTTGCCACTGCCATTGCTGGCATGAGGGCGAAATTTTCGGTTGGCCCGGACCTTGTTGGCGTGGACTTGCTTCGCCAAATCATGGGTGATGGAATCTTGAGTCGGCAGTTGGTTGACATCCTCAACTTCCATGCCTATACCTTGAGTGTGCCAGAAATCTGGGATGTCAGCTTGTTGGCGCTTCTTGCGAAAATTCATTGGCCTGAACTGCCGCGTGATCTGCGACCAATTGCAATGAGCAGCTGCTTGCAGAAATGCCATAACAAACTCGCGATGGGGCGAGTGTTCCCGGTGATACGCCGACCTAGCCTTTGCTCTGCCTGTGGCTTTGGGCGACAGTGTGCGGATCTAAGTGGTTGTGTTACCAGATTGCGAGATAACACCAAAGAGTGGCGGCTACCTGTTCTTCTTGCCAAGATTGACGTCCGTGGGGCGTTCGATCGTGTTAAACGTGAAGCTGCAGTGAATCTGCTCAAGAAACGCACCGTGAACATGAATCTTGATGTTGAGACAAGATGGTTGATCAGGTAGTTGGCGGAAAACAAGCTGCAAGGACTTGTGCCGGGAGGCGGCGCCATAGAAATCCTTTGCAATTCTGGAATAAAACAAGGCGCGCCGGAGTCCGCCGAGCTGTTCGGGCTACTCATGGGTGATGTACTCGATGAACTCCTTGGAAAAGACGAGTGGCGCAAGATCAAGATACCATGGGGCAACGCTGATGTAGTACTTGCCTTTTACCAAGACGACGTGTTCGTGCGGGATGAGTGTGCAACTGGCCTCGGCATGAGAATTGAGCTGATCGAGAAGCACCTACGGGATATTGGGCTTGAACTCGCGGAAGACAAGACGATGACTATTTCTTCCAAGTACTATCGTGGGCCCCGAAGTATCCGTGTGGGTGACAAGACCGTCGAAGTGCATGGGGACGATGTGCGCATCCGTGTTCTTGGGGTGAACTTTGCCTTCAGCGATCCCCCTGGTCAACAAGCGCGAGACCTTCTCAGCAGGGCCACTGCTGCGGCCTTCTTCCATGCAGATGTCTTGGGCGAAGAAGGAAAGCGGGAGGACAAATCGCAGATGCTGGACACACCACACTTGTTGCGGGCACTTTCACGTGGGCGGCTGCAGCAGTGCATTGGAACCAGGAGGAACTTGCCATGGCAAACGCAATCCAAATTCCATCACTGCGCAAAGCCTTTCATCTCTGACGCAAACCTGGTGAAGATTGGCTAGGATGGCATAGACGGACGTGGTGATTGGTGAGAGCATGGATGCATACTAGTCAAGTTCGTAGGTGGTCCAGCCATATCCTGCAACTACAACATGGTTTGTTGGGACATTGGGCAGGACAAACCGAGGGTTGCGACAACGATGGGAAGCCAATTCGGGGCTGACATACCGCATGCTGCAATTGCGTGGTCATGAGTGGTGGAAACGTGAACAAAACCTTGTCACGGGTGTCCGTCATCCAGGTTGCTTCTATCCTGACTGTACAGAACGTAGAGTTGCCGAGACTGTTGGACTTAACTGGGGCGAGATTGCTCAAAATCGTGAAGTGTGGAAAGGTTGGCGAGATGAGTGGGTGAAGAAATTTGACGTGAAGTGGAGCTCAGGCAGACAGACTGCGCTCAGATGGTAGGTGACATGTGCGTGGGAGTTTGCTGCATGGAGGTGAGGACATGCGCGTGGGATTTTGCTGCAAGGAAGTGTGAAGCTTGCTTGGCTGATGAACCATGTTGCGAAAGACCCGGGAGACTGTCGTGCCGCTCCGTTGCAGCTGTTGTGGATACCCTGCTGGCCCGCCTTGTCTCTTCCATGCCGTGTGGTGCCATGGGTCCGCTCCTGTACCTCCTCTTGCTGGTGGTTGCTTTGGGTGGACCGTCTGGGGATGAGTCTGAGCGCAGCTGGAAAAGTGAACCTGAAGAACGTGGAGATCTACCTGACAATGCTCAAGGAGATGATCCACGTGATGTGGAAAACAAGTCGATGGAGGAAGCTAGACAAGAACAGGGGCGACTCATCTGGAGCCCTGCCTCTGAGGACTGGAAACTGGGAGGACTACGTCTTTTACAAGTTCATGGACTACCTGCTGAAGCACAACCACCTCGTGATGAACCTGGGCTACCTGCTGAAACACAACCACCTCGTGATGAACCTGCTTCCCTGCCTGCTGATACGGAGGGCGATGTTATGCAACAAAGCCTCTACCCTCCTCGTCGTGCTGTACGCTTTGGGGAGACTGTGACCATTGTGGAACGGGGCGAAGGAGAACACAATGAAGTGGAAAACTTGCGTTCTCTCTTGTCTGATGGACGAGAACTTCGTCGGGGACAACGCGCAGAAGCTCAAGATGATCGTGAGGATGGTGAGGGAGAGGAAGCAGCGGACCTTCCTGTATCACGTGATGAAGAAGTTCCTGGAGCAGGTATTGGACCAATGGGGCTTGAAGCTCTGGATACCGATGAGGAACGACTACATGCTGCTCGAGAAGATGCTGAAGAACACGCTGTTCGTGCTTGGGGCATTGAGATTGCAGTGCGTCGTGCTATGCGGGAAGTCACGCCTGGGACTGCGAATCGCGCGCAGGCTCTTGACGCAGCAAGAAACCATGGCACAGATCATGCACTTCCTGCAGAAGGCCGTGTCGCAGGCGTTGAGGACATGCCCTAATGTGGAGACTGCGGTTGATCACGGGGCGGCGAACTTACACACGCAGCGAATTTGGGCGGGAGTATGACGCGGACAACCCCTCCTACCTCCAGCTCCTTGCTGCGTGCCTGCGTGCTGAACTTGATCGTCGTGCTGCGGGGCCTGCTGAACGTCATCGTCGTGAGGCGGGGTCTCCAGATCGTCCTGCCGCTGGGTCTTCAGACACTCTTGGACGAGGTGGTGCCTCTACGACAACGCGTGGGCGAAGTGGTGATGAGAATACAAACAATGCACGGCCGAGAAGCAGGAGTCGACCAAGGCCGTCAGAGGTTCCATGGATGCGAGAGGTCAGTGGGGCGACCGTGCCATGTCCGTGGTGGGAGAGGCCGCTAACAACGTTGGGGACGTCTACGGCAAGCTCTTCGGGCACCCCGCGGACTCAGATCGCTCACGTCAACAGGGAGCCAGTGGGAGCGCCTGAAGACAATGTGAACGGCAACAGTGATGCAACGCGAGGATGACGATGGATAGCACGTTGATGAACGAGATGCTGGGGGTGATATTGCACGAGATTGTGAACAAGAAGATGAAGATGATGAAAGTGCTATGTTGACCACGTGGACATGGCGGGCTTCTACCTCCAGGAACTATGCGTCTTCTACCACTGGGTTGACCTCATTGTGCCCTGCTACCTCTACTACGTGTTCGACCTCTACCACATGCTCGACCTCATTGTGCCCTGCGACGACTATATGGTTGACCTCTTTGTGCCCTGCGTCCTCTACTACCTGGTTGACCTCTTTGTGCCCTACATGGTTGGTCTCTTCATTGTCGAGGGGACCCTGCATGGAGTCGCCTGCTGATGTGATTGGACGTTCAACGTGGACCTGGACGTCAATGTCTACAACATGGTCAAGCTCTATGCCAATGCTAGATGTGATGGGCACAAGAAAGATGTTCGTGCCCAAAACATTGACTTTGCCTTCCACGACTTCCTCCTGTGCCACCTGGGCGACGTCTATGGTCACGATAGAGAACTTGGTGGGAGAGTGCAACAATGGGATCATACCAACCACCCTCCTCGGCTACATCTACCACTGGGTTGATTACGATGGTGACTCCCTGTGCTGTGTGGTCGCCATGTCCTTGGGAAGTTGGTGCTCTTCGTGGACACCCTGTCTGACTATGTCTACTACATCCATGCTATGAAGACTGTCCCACGGTGACCCAGTTCGTCGGATAGTCTCGCCTGCGTGTACCTGTAGAGGCAGACCTAGGTCGCAGACTCTGGTCATCACGTATTAAAAAAACCCTAAACCCCTAAAACCCTAAACCCTAAATCCCCAAACCCCTAAACCCCCAAGCCCACTCTGCTCCAGCAATGCCTCACTCGGCCAGGCAGCGGGCCTCAAGCATTGCGTGAAGGCCGCCGCCGAGTGGTGCGAGCAGATGGGCCCTCGGGACCTGAAGGACCCAAGCTTGAGGATTTAGATGTTTAATAAGAATACGGTTCCTTTAAAGGGGTCTATAAAGGTTCCCTATTGAAATAGTCTATAGTATAATGGTCCCCAGGGACCTGGAGGACCAAACCGTCAGGATTTAGATGTATACTATAGGGGCTGAAATGAGTATCAATACTATTTTGGGGGGCTCCGTACTATGAGGGCTATCACGAGGGCGACTGTACAGGCTCACACTCAGGGCTGCCATAAGGCCGACTATAAGGGTCACCATGAAGGGCACTACAGGGCTGACTATTCGGCATGGTTCTCCTTTGAAGTTGCGTGGGCTACACAAACACCTCAGAGCCCTAAACATCTAATATGGGGGCCTCAACGCATTACAGGCCCTCTAATGTGTCACTCCACTCCCTCCTATGGAACCTCTATTGCAATGGAACTTTTCCACTGGAAAACCCCTGGACATAATAAACTGACACACTGCAGGCCCTATGTGTCGCTCCACCTATCCTATTGAAACCCTACTGATAAGAAATTGATACATCGCAAAGCACTTTTTATGGACATAACAAACTGGCACATTAAACCCACTATAATGTGTATCTTCACTTCCTGGGTCCTGGACTGGGCAAATTGACATATTACATCATGTGATATGGATGTGCCATGCCGTATGTATTCCCATAATTTGTCATATAAACACATCCGATTCATGAGTACGGAACCTGTCAGGTTTTGCATTCTGGCCTGTGCGGAAATTACAAACAAATTTATGCCATATTACAGCGTGCATGCTTATTACGTGATTCTTGGATGGATATGTCGTATGCAATTACTTAAGCGCTGGCAAGTCAACAATAAGTCGAATTGTGAAATATTTGGACAGGACAATTTGTCCATGTTGCCGATATACTGCTGACAGTGCTATGCATATCTTCACGACGATACATCATTCCTGCAAGATGTATGGACTCTATACACTGAAATGTGTCATCACAACGAATGTTTATTCATCGACAGTGTTGGGATCAACACTCGATGTTCTGTTTATATAATACTCGTCTCCCTGAATGTGAGTAATTTGCTATAATTACTTGATAGAAAAATATAGCCTAGTCGATCCGAAACTTTTCAGGTCGTGGCTTTGTAATGTGGGCTGTGCTTATACCTTACATTTTGCTTTCCATTATGTGCTGAAGACAACAAACCGCGGTTATATAGACCCTAAAGGTATCGGGCACATATATATACAAACATATTACATGCATATAATATATATGTATATATATTATAGAGATGGAAGTAAAGTTCGTATTCCAGCCAGAAAAACCAGCGCCTGAATCGGGAGCTGCAGGACCTCCCCTTTAGGGTTCACCCAGAAGCCAATTAGGCCGGGTTTAGGATCTTGGGCTTGTTAGGATCTTGGGCTTTTTAGGATCTTGGGCTTTTTGGGATCTTGGGCTTTTTAGGATCAAGGGGTTTGAGAATAAGAAGGGTTTTTCGGCGCTGAGGTTCTGGTATGAAGCTATACATGGCCATGTAGAAGTGGATCTACCCTGAGTCAGACCCTTAACGAGCTCTGAACCTTGAACCCTAGAACCCTCAAGCCTGAACTCCGAACTAACTATCCTCTCAACCCTCAGACATAAAGCCCACGCCCCAAGACCTGCATCCCGCAACCCAAAATGCACGAGGTTTAGGGTATTGGGGGCGTAGACTTTGGGTTTAGTGGGTTGGGGGTTTTAGAATTGGGGATTTAAGACTCTAATACGGAAATTCCGGAAGCGTGCTCGGAGAACCGTGGAGGATGGATCTGCGAGGGAGGACGTGGAGGCGCGCTGCAGAGGTTTTAGGGTTCCTGTAAAAGCCTTTGCAACGTTTACTGAAGAGAGTTGCTGTCGCATGGGCTTTGGGTTGGGCGCTTAGCTTTCAGGGTTTAGGGATTAGCTCAAGTCTTGCGAGACTGCATCGTCGGGTTTTCGTCACCGTAATGATGACAACAACATCAACAACATTATCAACACCAGCAGTAACAGCAACAACAATAACACGAAATTCGTACAAAATGCGAGAATGTACGCAAAAGCCGATTTTCCAAAGGAATAGCCAAGGTAACGCATGTGTTCCTGCTGGCACCAAGCTGACATGGAGGCCTTGAGCACTTGCATGCAGTGTGTGTTGGAACAAATTTGTCGCGGTCAGGATGACAAGGACAGCGAGAAAGTCAGCGGCTCAGCGGTGTTGTAGGGTGGCTACGGGTCTTCGATTGTTGTGGATTCTGTTGCAGATTCTGTAGTCAGTAGCCTGTGTGACTTCGTTCCTCGATTCCGCCGACAGGAGCAGCTTCTGGAGGCAAGAAGGGCGGGGCTCCAAAACCCCTTTTACGGTCCCCAAACCTCCAACACCAAAACCTTAGACCCTATACCTCTTGCTGTTGAGGTCCTGCGATTGTGGTTCTTGGTTTCCCGTTGTTCTCCTGGAGAGATGCCATCAGCCTTTTCTGAATTTGGATATCCTGATATCCTTGCTGAAAAGGCTACAGCAGAGGACCTCTGAAAACTGATGACTAGCATCTTGATACAGCGGCGTGAGACATCTCTGACATTACGAAATTATGTTGGCTGTCTGACCGTCACAAACGCTGCGCCAATTATTGATGCAATAGATAATATTTTACCGCTGCAACTCTTGCTGGCGTTGTTTTATAGCAGCACACATACATACATGTATACACATGCATATATATATATATATATATGTATATATAAAACACATAGAGATACCAACAATGACAATAAGCTCATGGTTCTGACAATAGCAGGACAGCGCTACTGGCAACAGAAATCATGCAACTGGCATTAGGCAACCACAACACCAGCTCTTGAAGAAAGCAACTCTCTCTATATATATATATATATGTATGTATGTATGTATGTATGTAGGTGTATATATATATATATATATATATATATATATGATGCATATATATAATATAATATAATATAATATAATATAATATAATATAATATCATATCATATCATATCATATCATATCATATCATATAATATAATATAATATAATATAATATAATATAATATAATATAATATAATATAATATAATATAACATAATATAATATAATAAAACATACTATAATATAATATAATATACTGTAATATAATATAATATAACATAATATAATATAATAAAACATACTATAATATAATATAATATAATATGATATAATATGATATAATATAATATACTATAATATAATAAAAATATAATATAATATAATATAATATAACACAATATAATATAATATAACATAATATAATATAATGTTAGTATTCCAGCCAGGAGAACGCCCTGCTCAGGCGCCGGGTGGACGCGTTAGAGGACCTCCCCTTTAGGGTCCAGAAGCCAATTAAGCCGGGGTTAGGATCTTGAGCTTTTTAGGATCTTGGGCTTTGGGCAGGCTTTGGGTGTTGCTTCGGATGTGGTGTCGGATTTGGGGTTGTTGTGGGATTTTATGATTTCGAGCTTGGGGGGTATGCAGATTTTAGGCTGTAGGTTAGGTGCAGGGGTTTGGGATTTTCGGCTTTGGGTTTAGAGCCCAGAAGGACAATGTCAGCACATCGTTGTGCTTGAGACTCTGGGGTTGGATGTCGCTTCATGGCTCGGGCTGCCTGTGACCAATGTAGCAAGCAAGAAGCCCGGATTATCGGTTGCGTTATCCTCTGTATGGAAATGGTATGATACAGCTGAAAAGGAACTTCGGCCGCATGTAATGTGTTGGTAGCCTGGCAGCATCCGGGGTCAAGGAATAGGGCATCGTGCTGAGAATGTCGTTTTGTTATCCGCATGTTGGGTTCAGGAATGCTAGGCCCGATCTGTTTGTTCCCTACTCTAGACCCCCGGATCTGGGGCTTTGGGCTTCGGTACTCTTTGTGGGTGGTCTTGTATCTAGAAGAATGCTGTTGAGAGTCTCAAAGCCGGAACCTTGAATCCTGAATTCCGAGTCTTGCGAAACCCTCCACCTCCAATAATTACATGTAAGGGTTCTACACCCTAAACCCTAAAAGACTTGGGCCTTCGTCTTTTCGATTTTGCCCGAAACCCCAAGCCCCTCAAACCCTGCAGTCCTAACCCCCCCGCCGCCTCGGTGCTCCCTGGGGTAGAATGTTCAGGATCAGAGTTTAAGGTTTGTTGGGGCGGGTGTCTACACCCCAAACATATCGAAGCCTTTGCTGCACACGTGGGTTCCTTGGGCCTTGATTTCGCAGAACACAACATGCACCTGAGCGGAGGGTTTCAGCACCTAAACCCTGAACGCCTAAACCCTAAACTCCCTAACCCCCAACCTTGGGAAATTCTGCGCAACAGGCCAAAGCCCTCAGCTGCCTGGGCTGGTGCCGCTGAGGCTCGGCTAGTGTTGCGGCCCTCTTTGTGGTAAACACGGTGGGTAGTACACAGAGGTGTCTTATTTTTTTCTTTGTGGTCTGGAAATATATGTGTTGTAAAACGTAGTGAAATCCGAAGCCACTCCAAGTCAAGCCGGAAACGCTCCAAAATGGTGTTAAAACCAATCTACAACTACTGCTGCTACTACTACTACTCCTCCTGCTGCTGCTACTATTATTGCTTCTGCTGCTACTACTACTACTACTACAACTACTACTACTACTACTACTACCACCACTACTACTACTACTACTACTACTACTACTAGCCGACAGCGTGCTCCTGTGACCCCCTTAACTGGCCCTGAAGCTTCAAAAGGCGGAAAGGTACTTCTACTTTAGAGGAGCACGCGGGCGACTACTACTACCTTAGAGGAGCAGGCGGGTAACGACTACTACTTTAGAGGAGCAGGCGGGCGACGACTACTACTTTAGAGGAGCAGGCGGGCGACGACTACAACTTTAGAGGAGCAGGCGTGCGACGACGGAGACTACTACCCTATCTAGCAATAAGACCCTATCTAACAATATGCCAAGCCAAGCCAAGCCAAGCCAAGCCAAACCATTTTAAAAAAGATCTCCTTTCACCATTGTGACAGAGGAAAACCCTATCTAACAATAAGACCCTATCTAACAATAAGACCCTATCTAACAATAAGACCCTATCTAACAATAAGACCCTATCTAACAATAAGACCCTATCTAACAATATGCCAAGCCAAGCCAAGCCAAGCCAAGCCAAGCCATTTTAAAAAAGATCTCCTTTCACCATTGTGACAGAGGAAAACCCTATCTAACAATAAGACCCTATCTAACAATAAGACTCTATCTAACAACAAGACTCTATCTAACAATAAGACCCTATCTAACAACAAGACCCAATCTAACAACAAGACCCTGTCTAACAATCAGACCCTATCTAACAACAAGACCCTATCTAAGAATAAGACCCTATCTAACAATAAGACCTTATCTAACAATAAGACCCTATCCAGCGCTAAGACCCTATCTAACAATAAGACCCTATCTAACAATAAGACCCTATGTAAAAGTAAAACCCAAGCCAAGCCGTACGAAACCAAGCCGAACCAAACCAGTCTAAGAGCAAAACCCAAGCCGGGCAACAAAGCAGCGTGCCGGGGCGCAGAGTGCCGTGGCGCAGAAAGCAAACGGCTGCCGCATGCGAGGGGGAGAGGTCACAGTCAGAGGCATGCGACAAAGGAGGCAAAAGGGGGGTCACAGGAGCACGCTGTCGCCTACTACTACTACTACTACTACTACTACTACTACTACTACTACTACTACTACTACTACTACTACTACTACGAGTCACAGAAGCATTCGGGGCATTGATGGGCGTTGTTTCCGACTGTAGATCACATCTTAACATGCAGCACGCACAAACATGTGGCACAGCTCATGTTGTCGTCCAGCTCGGCCAGCCCCGGTCGTTAAATTTTGTAAAAGTTGGGGTCCGGAGGTTGCCACTGCTTGCAAACGCTTGAACCCACTATTTGGGTAACTCGGGCTCGGTAGCACGTCAGGCTTTAAGCATTCGCAAGCAGTGGCAACCTCCGGGCCCCAACTTTTACAAAATTAAAGGACCAGGGCTGGCCGTATGTTAGAATTTGAGGCGGGCTTTGGTTTCTCGAAACTTTTTACGCATTCAGGATCGCAGTTCGGTGCAGGTGCGGTGTACTTCACGGATCATGGGAGTTGGAATTAGTTATAAGTACTTCAACTAGAGTAAAAGGCATTATAAGCATCAAGTTGAGAAGTTTGGATATGATGGCAAGCCGTCTTGGCTCTCTGGGTTCGGCAAGAGCAAGCTTGAATGAGTGGTGGTTCAACACGCACGCACAACTTGCCGGTTCATGGCAACCAACCCGTACTACACATGAAGGACTTCGTCCAAGCAGACTTCGTCCAAGCAGCAAGCCAAGAAGGTTCTAGTTGATGTTCCAGACCGAGATGTTTGGACAAAGCCCCCCGCCTTCATAGCCCCCAGTGTGTTCCCGACACCCATTTCCCAAGTCCTTGAAACCCTGTGCCCTCATTCCAAACCTGTTAACCATAGCTTGGGGCTCGGAAGACATCATGCCATGGCGCAGCCTTCCAAGCGTGCGAGGTTCTTGGCTGCCGAGGCGGCTTCTTCAAGCAATTCTATAATGGTTTTGGATTTAGTTGTCAATGACTGCTCGTGTTATGTTTCTTTCTCCTTGTTACTTTCGTATGAACATCTCCCCGGGACTGAAGAAGCAGAATTATCTAGTCGGAGTTAGAGAATCGACAGATATCCTACAGAACCCTTTTTCGAATGGGTATCATCCTTCTCAACACAAGGGTTGAAAGGCAAAACTTCTTAGGCTCGAGACGATGTGACATGGCGTGCGTTCCAAGCACCCCGTAAACAAGCTTTGCGAGCAAGCAAACAGATTGAGATGGGAGGTAGACGACCCCATTTGCCGCTTCTTTATTCGGGGGACCTGCAGTAACGGCGCCGCATGCCGATTTCGCCACGAGGCTGGCCGGCTATCCGAGCTGAATTGCACTGATAAACATAGGCTTGAGTTGCAGAATACTGCTCGATTGATGTTTGGAGTTCTGTTTTTGGTTGGGCCCGGATCCGGGTGCTTTGCATCCTAAACCGGCCTCAGCAGAGTTCAGGGCTGCGAGGACCCCTGAATTGCACCCGCCGCGCAGAAGGCGTACCTTAAGCTGGTGTGATCTTGGCAGTTGAAAGCCACAAGCCTAGCGCATGACGCCTGAGATTTGCAATGCTGCGCATGTTTTGAACTTCTGCGCTTTCAACGCATTCCGCCTGAACCGGGCCACATCTGCCAGGACCCTGCGAACGTGCCCTGTAGATTTTTTGCACGCGGGGCTTGCAGCCGTGGCAAAGAGTGCCTGTATCTACACGCTCAGGCGGGCTTCCGGTGAGGGACGGCTAACCGTGCAGGGCAGTGCTGCAATGTTGCCCACATGTGTTTCAAAATGCTTTTTCATGCGGCGTGCCAGTGTCATGCCTGCCTGCGGCATTGTATTTCTTGACACAAACGCTTTTTGCTGTTGAAATGCATAAACAAAGAGGGTGACATGGGCAAGCATGGCAATATAGTATTTAGGTCGCTGATGTTCTCGTTGCTAGTAATGAGCCTTGCTGTTTGCATTGTGGGTAGTTGGGCAAGTAATTATGCTTATCGTTTCGAATTTCGTTTTTGAACCATGTGTTGAATACGCTTGGTGTGATTACCTTTCGTCGTCATCGCAGGAGGAAGTAGGGGGAGGAGGAGGAGGAGGAGATGCAATGTTTTTTTGACGGGCACCAGAATTAGCAGAATCATGTTTTTTGCATTTCCCAACATGGTCAAGACCAACTTGCTGACACATCTGTTGCTTTGAGGTGCCCCAAGCATGTTTACTCCTCTCTTGGCTGCTTAACACCACCCATACTTCCAACCCCATCGCCACAGCGCACCGTGAAGCAAGGTGCCTGCGAAGCCACTGCAATTTTCCCAGCACGAGGCTGGCCGGGATGTCAAAGCAGGCCATGGTTGCAGCTGAAGCCTGAAAGTGCAAGCAGTGTTGGGGACTCTTTCCATTGGAAATACGCCCCGAAACAAAGAAAAATTCAGGGTTTTCATGGATTAAGAGATATTGGGATCTTAACTATGTACGGAACAAACAACCGGGCAGGTGACTCTCGACATACGGCGCATCAAATCCCGGATCGCTGCTGTTTCCTCCGTTGTTACTCTCCAAAACCTCGGACTAGGGTTTTTTCTGGGGTTTCCACGAGGGTATTGCGGGCTTTCGTTTCTATAGGGTGTAGAAGAGTCGTAGAGGGGCTGATGGAGCCCAGTGCTCGTTTATTGAGGACGAGATCTTAGGCTGCATTAACGTGAATTCGAAAGTCGCACGAGATATCGAGGGCCTGCATTAAATGCACGAGCAGTTCGCAAGCAGCACTGACGGGACACTTTCAGGAGGTGGTCCCACCATCCCAAACTTTGATGCCGGTATCCCCGCAGTGCACATGCAGCAAGTGCCAGGAACCGCACCCTATTCCCCAAACCGTAATCCTAAAGCTTAAACCCAGTTTTATGGCCTTCGCTAGGATGCCAATGCTGCTCCAGGGCTGCAACGAGGTTTCTCGGGCTGCTGAGGGGTCAAAGGACTTTGTAGATGGCTTGACAGTCGCATTACTGTTGTTGTACTTCCTAATAAGACTAGATAACCAGGTTAAGGTCCTTGTTCAGTAATTTCTGTAATCACATTTAAAGCTACGCTTGAGCCTTCCAGTCACCGGGCATCGGATTGTCAGAGTCGCCGCACTCCTCGTTGATCTTCCGAGGGGATGTGCGATCGAGACCTGGTTGCGGAGCTGAGGTTTAGTGCCCGACACCTCCTAACCACGGCTTCGAGTGCATTTTCCGGATTGCTTCCATTCTAAACTCGCTTCCAGAAGGGGGTTGGTTCGTGTCGGCCTTGATTTCCATCGCGCATCCGCTACATTGCGTCCAATCGCAGGCCGTGCCAAGAAAGTTAGTATTATAAACACGCCGATTCAAGGTCAGTCCTGTCGTCTTGAAGGCACTACTGAACTGCACTCAGCTCGGAGAAACAGCAGGGCTTATGCACTGCATTCGGCTGCTCGTGACCTCAACCGCCCAGACAAAAGCAATGAAGCATGCTCCCAACCATGCATAGGTTCAGCGGCTTGTTGGTCTGTCTGGTGCTGTAGACCTGCATGCGACGGCAACGCACCTCGAACCCCGACCCCAAGGCTTCGATTAGATCCGATACCTTAAAACACCAGGTTAAACAGCTCTAGGCCTCCCATCCAAAAGGCCCGTGTGATTCAATCCAGTAGCAACGGTCATAGTAGTGGCATCCAGAAGAACGGTCAAGGATCATCAAAGCTGCTCCAGGCAGTGCAAAGGCTTCGCAAGGAAGCTCTGTAGCAGAGCCTCGGAAGGCATGAACAAGTGTGTTTGTAAGGTCTTCGGCTTTTGGCCTTGGGTTTTCTAAGAATCAGGGCTCTCACAAGTGCGGTAACCTGTGGAAGTTTAAGTTTACGACGAATTTGGGGCTTGAGCTTTTGAAGATGGCTCGAAGCCGCGACGCCATGTTACACCCTCCGACCTCGTGCACACAGCTTAAGGTAGCCCCCAACACATGTAGAAGAAAGCACAGGTGAAGAGGAACAGAGAGAGCTGAACAGAAAGACAAGGGATGACTCCGAGTATTTTCTCCCGTTCTTGCTGCCTTGTGCTGGCATCCGAACCTTCGTAGCCCCGGAGGCCGAGGCCCCACCTGCGAGTTGTCTGCCCGGCGCAGAAGCATGCCAGTCCATGCAGTGAACATGCCAACACTCTCCCTGGTGCATGTTGTGCCTTTTTACTTGTTCTCCTTGTCTAATGCCGTAACTTGCGATAAAGCAATTCAAAATGTTCCACAATCTTCTAAGTACAAACTCCACATTGCCAAGTATGTGATGTCAGCTGTCGAGCACCAAAAATATCTGACAAATCGCCGGCTAAGGAGCCGCGCAGCGCGCGCAGCATCTTGCACAGATACTCCGCCTCGAGCATCGCAAAGGCCCGGGACCCGAAGTGGTGGGTTGCAGGGTTAAGGGTTTAAGCCCAGTGTGTGCATTTCACGGTGGTCTTGAAGATTCTAAACAGTTTTTAGGTTCCTTAGCTTTCAGTATTTAATTTGGCCTTAGGGGATTGAAGAGGGTATATAGGCTACATAGGGCTCGTTACGAATCTTGGAGAGTGTATCATATGGGCTATAGGCTTCCCTAAATCCAAACTCTAAACCTTAATGGCAGAATGATCGTGATCATATCGGGCCTTGTTGGTTCGGGGTCTCGGGGCTTTGTGTTTTGGAGGTTTGTAGGTTTTAGTGCTTTAGCTTTTGGGTTTAGGATTTCAGGATAGTGTGGGAAGCTTGTTAAGACGTGTGGTCGGCTCGAAACTTCCAATAAGCGCATTATGTACTGGTTTCGTAAGCTGGTTCCTATGTTGCTTCCAGAGGATGGTTAGGCATTCCATCTGGGCAGATTTGAGCTAGACCAGCTGAATGCAGCTTAAGGTGCGGGTGTAGATATCGTGATCGGTTTGTTTGAGCTTTGCGAGCCACTGCGCTTCACAAATGTCCCCGGAGTTGTTGTCAGTTTGAAATGATGAAGGAAGCATGTTCGTGAGCAGATTGCTTACCGAGAGGTTCTGCTTTGGAAGGCTTCTCGGACATGGTCGGCAGCATGATCTACAGCCTGTTATTGCACAGCAGGCCAAGAGAGACGGCAACACAGAGCTCGGTGTCGAAAACAAATATCATGTTTGGGACCCGCTGTCTAGGCCGAGGCTCCTCAAAGCACAATATGGGGGCTTGAACAAGTAGAACGGGGTTTCGAGGCATCTTCTGGTATAATGGTACTAAGGAACCCTACGGAACAATATTCTCATTTACTCGGGCTTGTAAAATATGAGAGTTGTCACGGGAGCTATGATGAGGGGGCTGCGTTTAGGGATCCCATAAGTGTTGCTGTAATCGTTACTGGCTTCCTTTGCAGGGGAATTCAAATAAGTTCGCCAAGTTCAGAAATCAGCGGCAGCAAGCCCGCAGTCTCTGGCGATGTCCCTCTTTGCGCTATGTCTCTCTCACCGCTCTATCGATTTGTCGATCTACACGTCTATCTATACATATATAACAAAAGAGATTTACATGTTTAGCTTCTTGTGTTTGTTTGCGCCATAATATGTTCCGAACGCTTGCTCTTCATCATTGGGTCCACTAGTTTGAGCCCCAGTGCTGCAAGATCCAGCCTGGCCCAGGCAGCCGGCCAGGAGGTCCGCATCAAGGGCCGTCCTCCGCCACAGCCAGCAGGCACTTCAGATATGAAATGTCGAAGGCAGCAGAAGGCTAGTTGGGGTTGGAGATGTTTGCTTCAGGGTTTGGGGTTTAGGACGTTTGGCATTGACTGCACGGACTAGCCGCATCTGTCTACACATGAGCGACTCGCAAATTTACGCTTGACAAAGGAAGCAGACATGCCACCTACAAGACTGCCTCAATCCAGCATGATTCTACCATGCAGAGGCCCTGCGGCTCCGCAGTGGCCGGTTTCCGAGGTGGCCCGTACCCGTCTTCGGAGTGTGACAAGCTTCGCTGTTTCCTGGTAGGTGAAGTCTTTCATGCGTCCTTTTCACCACCATCGTCATCATCAACCACAACATTTTCCGAGTCGCCGTCGTCGTCGTAGCCTACAGAGGTCATTGCCTCCTGCGTTCTGTGTAGTTAACGTCGTAGCAGCAGCATCTGCAATGGGCGACTTAGTTGTGCCTCGAAGTCGTAGTTCTTGAGTAGATATGTGCCAAAACATTGGTCCACGTTCTTCTGTGGCCAACGCACAGGTGCAAGGCTATGCAGAGGAGGAAGAAGAGGCCGGCGAGACAGCAGTGAAGCTCGGTTTCATGTTATCAAGTCCGTTGTGTTTTGAGGGCGGTACGATACCTGCAACGTGTAGGGCTCGGGGTGGATGTGATGTTTTGGTGAGTTCATCTGTTTTCACCACTGTGGGTCAAGCCTGAGTGTCAGAGTCTTTGCCTGACAGTGTAGTTCGAGCAGCATACGCCGGCGTCGCATGAAATAGTGGGGTCCTCAGGCGTGGATGGCTTTGCGCTGGCTTACCTTTTGCTTTTGGCTTCGGGCGTGTCCTCTTCGACCATACAAGTAGCTTGGACATGGTATGGCTTTGCCAATCGGGAGGATTGGGACTGGGTGATGTTAGCGCCCCAGTGAATTTCATGAGAACTATTTAGCGGTGTCTGCACTAGTTGAACTTCGCAAACAGCGCGAATACCGACGCACAGAGATGTTCGCTGTGTTGGCATTTTGTCGCAGGAAGAAGAAGAGGAGTTTGAGAGCGACCCGGTCGTCCAAGCTGTCGATGGAGGGCCAACAGAGCCAGCAGGTAATCCGCAAGTAGCCGACTTGGCAACGACGGATCCATACCTGTAGAAGGTCTCGGCTGTCGCTGATGAGGAGCATTCGATGTCCGCATGCAAGATGTCGTGTCGGTGCCTGTCTGGTTACGCTGCACAGCTATCCTGCTGCAGAACTTGAACCTGGGAACCCCCAGCCTGCATACAGTGGACTGTATATGCACTCTAAACCCTAAACCCTATACCCTTATAGAATCCCTATAGATCCCTTTAAAGGAGCCCCAAAGGAACCCCTTATAAGCATACAGAGGACTGTAAACGGCAGCAACCCCTCCAAGCCCAGAGGTTTCCTGAGGTTCTTGTGTGTACGGCGGCAGCAGGCGATGCAAACAAAGCTTGGCTCTCCGTGCGGCATGAAAAGCCTACTTGGAGGTTCATGGGTCTGGGTAGTTATGAGTGGGGTTTTAGGTAAGGGAACCATGATTAACAACATACAGCCCATGTTAGGCTCATAACCCAGGCATAACCCAATTACAACTAGGCAGAAAGCTCCAAGTACTCGCCAACTCCAGCCTTGCTTGGCTCCTTTGCTGAATCCTTAGCCTGTAGTCTCCTTAGGAATTATGTTTTTGTTCCAAGAAAACCCAAGAGAAGATTGAACAGATCATATTTATTGAGGTCCTAAGGGGGGTTATAGTAGCTGCATGCCTTTGAGAGCCCATAGACAGAGACCTGATGCAGCACTCGAGGTTCCGGCGAGCAGTTGCCTCAGTGTTTTAACCGTTACACCGTTACACGAACCCTAAACCCCCAAGCCCTAAACCCCTAAACCCCTAAAGCCCTAATCCCTAAACTCCTAAAGGCCCTAAAGGTTGTTGCAAAAACCCACCGGTTGCATCTTGGCTCGAAGATGCTGGATCTGGGAGGTCAACAGATCCCTAGTGGTGCTGGCTCGGGCCTTGGTGTGCGATATTTAGCATCCAACGAAGGGTTTAGGGTTTAGGGTTTCCTTTAAAGGGATCTATAAGGGTTTCTGAAAAGGCTTCCTGTAAGGAATCTGTAATTTAAGGCTTAGGGTTTAGGGTTTAGGGTCTGGGGGTTTACGGTTTAGGCGTTTAGGATTTAGGGTCTGGGGGTTTAGGGTTCGTCCTGGAGGAGTCGCAGCAGGCCAGTTGCAAAAGGGTTTGGGGTTTAGGGATTAGGATTTAGGCTTAGTAGGTGAGTCGCTAACCATGGACCTTTCTTGAGCTAGGGTATTCAGCCCCTAAGGAACACACTTGCTTCTCCGTGTCTTGCATCCATCACGCTCCTCAGCAGGAAAAGCATCGTAGTTTCACAGTTGCATCTGAGGGATATCTCCTACCTGCAGCGTCCAGCGCTGTTTGGCAAACTAGGTCTTCTGCATTCCCAAACCCACCTGCTCTTTGCAGCTCCCGTTTCGTTTCTCTCGGTGAGTGGCACGCAGATTCCCGGCCCCTAAACCCTAAACCCTTAAACGGTGAGTCCATGATGTGCTTTCCAGGGGCGTCGTATGCTCAGCCGGCGGCGGCGTGCTCTCCACGTGCGCCGCGTTATGCTTGCTGCGGGGCTTTGGATGAAATTGCGGAAGCGCCGGGCGCTCGAAGGGCAGGAGATTTCTCTGCTGAATTCTGACATGTACAACAGTGCAAAACTCTTGCCAGCCAGACATCCCAGCTTCGGCATTGCGGCATTGCATCAACCCTCACAACATATGAAAAATTATCCGTAAGACTCCTCAGCCCGTTGGACCTTCTGAAGCCGCCCGAGGCAGACGGTGCGCTGAGCGCTCAGAGCGAACAGCCACCAGACAGAATTCTGGGCGCGCGCCTCAGCAAGGGGTCGAAGATCGAGAGCTCCGGAGCACCGAGGATTTTTTATCCAAGCCGCTCGAAAGCGCAAGCAGGAACAGAAGTAGTGAAGGTAGCAGCCGTAGTGCCGTAGTGCCGTAGTGGTGGTGGTAGTTGCAGTAGTAGTAGTAGTAGTAGTAGTAGCAGCAGTAGTAGTGGTAGTGGTAGTGGTAGTGGTAGTGGTAGTGGTGGCAGCAGAATGAACCGAAGCAGCAGTCGATGTCGTTGTCACGTCCTCATACCGACAGCAGCCTTGCACCCATCGTCGTCTTCTTAGGCCCGGCGACTCGAGCTCTGAGAGCCCCCCAAACCTCTACATGCTAGTTCAAGTGGGTTTGGGGCTGTCAAACCAAGATTCCCGAGCTGAGAAATGGGCATATCTTCTTCTTTTTACAACCATGAGTTGCGACGATTGTCAATCCTGAAGCCATTGCGCCGTTGCCAGGAGTCCACAACTCACAGCATCCAGGCAGGGCTGTTGGCATGTGACTCGAGTTGAGATGTTGGGTTCAGTGCTCAGTGTACAGGGCCTTGGGTGGATGCAGTACACTCTTGTCCAAGATGCACCCCATGGTACGGTTTGAAGGCGGAGCATCCCTTCAAGTAGAGATGGATGCGTATTGTGGATTAAGGTCTGTTCCTTAGTCTGAAAGCATCGGACGCTGTGCGCGTGGCCTTCAAATCTTGGGCCAGCGGGTGACCAGGGAACGGAAAACCGCAGCGGGTTTAAGGGCTTAGGGCTCTCAAAGATAGCGTGATGCGCTTGGGAGTTTTCGGGTCTGGGGTCATCTACGGTTCTTGGGGGGGAGCAGAAACATTGCACGTTTTGCGTCTTTGAAAGCTTCGGATGCCCAAGCAACCCATAAGCATGTATGAAACCTGCAAGCCTCAGGCTGGAACCATGCCCCGAACCCTATGGCTACGGCTCAAGCCGCAGGTTCAGAGCTTCAGATCTTGCAAAATCCCATTCCTCGATAGGTGTGTGCGGCCGGTGCATGCGTGATGAGAGTCCTCCCCTTGCAGCGCCGCGGCTCGCTTGGGCTGTCCGCAACCAGGCAGGTCAAGGGGCAGGTCACGGTGTTCAGAAAGATGCGGCCTCCATGTATGTCGAGGGCGTGGTGCCCTTTCCAGGTGACATGATCTGTTGCATCGCCGAGTGGAAATGTGTCCAGTACGGCCACGGTCTCTATGACCAGGATTCCGGCCAATGCCTCATTCAAGGAGCTGCATTAACTCGTGTGGGATCCTGTGACGACCAGTCAGAATGCCTTGGTGGCAGATATATCGACGACAAAGGGTTGTGCTACTTCGAGGACAAGTACACCCAAATCACTCCGGCCAGATCTCAGTCCGATTGCTGGGCAATGGGTGGAATCTATACTGGATGTGGTGGCGGCAAATGCTTGAAGAAGTGAAGAGTGAAGAGCTGCTGAGCTGCTGCAGAAAGGAAACAGAAACCTGCAGAGTCCCCCCAAACCCTGAACCTGTGCACCCCAACACGGTTTTCTTGGAGGCTCATGGGTAGTTATAAGCAGGTTATGAGTCCCCTAATATTACCCATGAACCTCCAAGTAAAAACCACAAGCACCCAGACCTGCAAGAGCTGCAGGCCGGGCACCGCTGATGCGGCAATGGACGACCTGGAGGATGTAATGGACGGCGCCCCCTCTGCCCGCCCTGGCGAGCTTCCTTGCATTTTTAGAGAGGGGGTCGAGTTTAGGGTGCAGGGTGGCAGGGTTTTTTCGAGAGCCCAAGGGACTACCTTAAATTATTGAAGGGATCAAAGATTTGGTATAATTTAAGCCTTAAGGCGTGTTGCTGTTGGGCCCTCTCGTTAGGGTTGGAGCGTTTGGGCGTTGGATGGCTTCTGGGCTTGGGGCATAAAGTCAAAGCAAAGAGCTCCGGTCCGACAGCGACAACCCTGAGCTCCAAGGAGTCGAGACTACAGGGGACGCCAAGCAGAGAAGTGCTCAGGGTAGCGGTTGCAAGAGCCCTGAAGACTATGGTTTCTATTGATAAGAACGGAGGCCTTGTCTCGAGTGTTGAAGCAGCTGTTTGCAGCATCATGGCCAGGATGAAGATTTTGAACCACCTCAGCCACGTGGGCTGGATGCTCAGCACGTCGATCGTGCGACCGAGTCTTTCTTATTCACTCGGAGTCATTCAATCCTCGAAGCACAGTGTCCTGGACCCCTGCCCTCCCAAAAGCTCGGAAACTGCTGGAGAGAAACTCTTACCTTTGGTTAGTAGGGAATGCAAGAATGGTAGTAGTACAAGCTATTGGCATATAATTGTACCCCATTCCTCCATTCCCTACTAACCAAAGGTAAGAAACTGCTGGAGCGAAAACGGCGCTTAGGCCGGTGCGCTCCAGACGACCACCGACTCGCCTGGACCTCGACGACAGGGCCTCCACGGATTGAAGCTTTCGGAGCTTCCCAAAATAAGGGCCTTGATAGTTCCAAATATTGATTTCCTTATTGTAAGTATAGTATAACGGGCCCCAAAACCTTATTCTAATTGGTAAGACCCCTACAGTAGGGTTTCGGATACATTGATGTTTTTGTTTCACACCTGGCCCTGAGGTAAGGCTTCGGGGTTCTTTAGGGATGCAGGGCTTTGGATTTCTGGCACTTCGAGTTCAGATTTGCTCTGTCTTCTCAGCATCTGGTTCTTCATCCAAGCCTTTTGCTCTGCAAGGCTGACAGTGGAGGAGTAGAGTGTTGAAAACCGACGAGAATGGGGGTGAACGCAATCCTTCTACTCGCAAATGCTCTTGTGGAGGAACTCAGCTGTCAACCGCCTGATAAGGAAAGTATACTGTTTTTGCCTACACATCCCGATTTGCGTAGCTTAGATGGAGCTCCTTCTAAGCCGCAAACCACTAAACCCCTTGTCTTGTCCAGAACCCAGTCACTGAGGCAAGCCTCCTGAACAACAGGAAGGCTCAGAAGTTGTGCCTGGGGCCAAGGATGCAGAGGAAAGCGTAGAAAGCCTACGAAAGAAGCCTGACCTACTCTGCTGACGATTTGCAGAACCGGAGGCGTGTTCAAAGGTTCGTTGTAGCGCTTGATCAAGAACACTAGCTTCAGCTTCAATCTTGGAAGCAGTTTTGAGCAACGAATTGGAACCCAAATCCACCCTGTAGCCGCACCAGCCTCTGCTTTGGGCACTAGGTAGCTAAATGGCTCGAACGGAAAACCGAAGTCAAAGCAGGTTCCAATTGGATTGGAATGTGCCGCTAACCCCGAAATCCTACAATTCATTGGCCGAATAGTAATAAGTACAATGCTACAACGTCCTTTTGAAGCCCTGTATTGTGGCCCAGGGCAACAGGGCCGAAACCTCGGAAGGCGCAAAGGGCTGGATGCCAGAAAGCCCTTTACCCACTCCTTAGATATGCAGTATGCTTCAAGTCCTAATATGACGCCCCAATTGCGGCCCCGTTAAGCTATGTACTCCTTGATTTAGGGGTATCGGGCTCTCTGGACACTAGTAGACTTGATGGTTGAGTGAGGTTTTCCATCGGGCACTCTCAATTCACTGGGCCATGCTTCGAAGAAGCCTGTTGAAACCATGTCGCCGTCATTGGCCCTCAAAGCAAAAGACTGCTGCAAATTCTGGAACCTTCCATTTGCACATGTACCTTCCGCATCCTCGCCGCAGCTAAACACCCTCAGAAGCAGGTGTTTGCGGCGCATCGAGCCAGATTTACGTAGACTAATGAGCATGATCTTCTCTGAACCGTGTGCGTGTGCGTGCAATGCTAAAGACATGCTCGGGACATATGCCTGGGTCTTCCAGCCCTACGCCTATTCCGAGGATTTCATCCATACAGCATCTAATCACCCTTGCCACCGACTTGCTGCTTTTGCCACTTTACCTTTCCTGCCCTGCAACGGAAACGCGCCTCGTAATGTTGAAAGTTCGCATGTTCTAGATGTTGCATTGCCGGAAGATCATAGTACCGAACCGACATGTACTGCAGCATGCCAAACCAAAGCCTAATCACATTGCCCCGCGGACGTGCCCTTGACATCTCTTACCGCTTCCGCCGCAGATCACTCTTCTAAAATCTGTTTTTGAGGGCCGGCCGTCGGGCTCTCAGTTTGTTTGCCTGGGGGGCGTAGGAACGGGTTGAAGTTCTCCGGGGCCTTGACCACTTCAGCAGCCCTCTGCATACTAGACCCGGGGCTCCTTTGCGGAGTCTTTCTGTATCGGGATCCTATGCGTGGGTTGCTGACTTTCGAAACTCCCTTCGGAAGTTTGGAATGCCCAGGTCTACAGTGGAAGACTAGACAGAAGATAGCACAGGATGTTGACGAACACAGAAACCAAGAGGCTGCCGTGATTTCAGTTATCAGTTGCTTCGGGATGCTCTGGTGTTCAGACTTCAGTGCAATGCCTTTCAGGCCTGCGATGTAGGGCTGACAGAAATCTTAAGACTCAAGTGCACGGAAGCGGTCTTGTTGAAACCCTGAGAACAGGAGGTTTTGCGTGCTGGGTTCCTTGAGGCCCCTAAACCCCAAAACCCTTGAGGCTCCAAGCACGTTAACTGCGTGGAGTCTGCTGAATCCACAAGCTCTACGGGCCAATGAGCCTGCGGTAACCCCTCCAGGCTTGTCCCAGTTGTGAGTGCTGAAACCCCCTTGAGGCCTGTGGTCTTGTTTAGCTACACGCAAGCTTGCTGCGCCGAGCAGCCGCGCGCCCAGCGGAGCTAAAGCTTTTCTCCTGGATGCGAAGCCCGATAAAAAGACAGAATCATAAAAACAACATGAATCAGAATAGCAAAAGTAATAACAGCAGTAGTAATAGTATTGGTTATGGTAATGGTAATAGTAATAATTGCAGTTGTCAAAGTAATTGTACTAGTTTACAGTAAAGCAGCAGTAACAATAATAGTACTGGTGCTAGTACGAGCACAAGTACTAGTGCTAGAAACAGGAATACACTCATTCACCCACTCACTCACTGACACTCGCAGCAGGGAAGTCCGTCTGCGTAGTAGTAGTAGTAATATGGGTAATACGAATAATAGTAGGAATTATCATTACCTTAACCGTCCCTGACCCCCTATCTCATCCTAACATCAGCGATTCCCAACTGCGTGCGGGCTGCCTGGCAGCCACTCTGAAGGTCTGTGTGCGCATGAGTGGGGCAGGAAAGGTTGCAGCTTCAATTTCGGATCCTGTTCGCAGTGCCAGGTCGTCGGGTCCAGGCAGTGCATCGCTGCAGAAATCCTGGCATGCCGCGACAGCTGAGGCGTCCGATGGACCGGGCCGTCCCAGCTGACGAGGAAGGCCCCCGGATGTTCTACTCTCATACGGATGTCGACGCCTTACATGCATCAGCTCTGTCGGTCGCAGATTTTAGCAAGATAGGAATCGACAAGCACCCTGAAGCTGAGGCAATACACCAGTACAACGCCGTCATCAATATTCTCAGGTATGGCGGCCTCTTTAGGGCTCGGGTCTCAGCACAAGAGATTTGGGGAGGAGTGTCCGCCTGGCGGTCAAGTCTTCCAAATTCCGGTCCAGGCTACCGCAGGCCGCACGAATCGTGCTAAAGGAGATCAGGGAAGCCCACAGAGTGCTGCACCACATTTTTAGGATTGTGCCATGCCAGGGGATGAGGGGTTGGTTCTGGAAAACTAACAGCTAAGGTGCGTGCGGAGACAAACAGGTGGACAGTTCTGTGGTGCGAGCCTCGGAAAGCTTCACCGTTCCTACTTGGAGGTTCATGGGTAGTTATAAGGGTTCCTTTTAAGGGTCTCTTTTTAAAGGGATCTACAGGGATTCTACAAGGGTGTAGGGTTTTAGGGCCTACTTGCAGGTTCATGGGTAGTTATAAGTGGGGTTAGAAGTCCACTAAAATGTAAGTATAGTTACCCTACTTATAACCCCACTTATAACTACCTATGAACCTCCAAGTAGCTACTGGACTGCGGCGGGAGAACGATGAATCCGGCTTCCATTTCCTTCATGGCCTCCGTGCGTACATGAGCTGTGGTCTGAAATGTCTACACATATGGCTGCCGTAATTCTTCTCCGGTAACGGTTCTAGTTAAACTATCCTTGGTGCAGTTCCTGGGCGAGTGACAAGTTTTAAGCCTTCAGAGTGATGTTCGTTAGCAGTCGCATGTCTTTTGAACCAAGCGGATGAGCACGTTGTAGCACGGGGTCAGTAAAATCGATCCGGGCCAAAGTATAACTGCAGGTGGGGTCCCCACTCACCCTCCACTGAGACCTTGCAGCAGGTCTTTGCATCCCACACCAGATCAGCTCCGGCGATTCAGGCATCATGCATGTACCCTTAGCTTGCTGGTCTGGTGTTCCACGGTCTCAGTTGAACAGGCTTGCCAGGCTGGTATTTGGATAGGGTTGCCAAGGGCAGCAGCGTCATCCCCAAAGCCACTGAAGACCGCCAAGAGCTTCCGGAGGGGGACAAGCCCTTTTGCAATGTCAGAGCGGCATCAACCGAAGCTCCCCTAACGAAGACATAAATTGGCATATCCGAGTCAGAGATTAAGCGTGCCTCCTTGGAGACACGAGCATGGAATAGAAGTGGATCCTTCCGTGCTGGGCAATGCCTTGACCTTCAAATCCTTGTACGCACACGGCATCCAGCAACGCAAAACGTTCTCGAATGCGGCAAAAGAAAGGCACCCTGTTGCACAACACAGTGTTTCAAACTTTAGAGGAAGAAGTCCCTTCCTGGCAATCCCAGCATCCCAAAACCCGATGGCAAATTCATCCTCAACCCTAAGGCTCTAAGGATCTCAGAGCAGAATGAGTTTCAGCATGACGGTTACAACAAGTACCTACGCTCATACAAAAAGCTTTTGAAGCCACGGACCCAAATATAGTACCTGTTTTAGTAGGATCCCTATAATAAGTAATAAGGACCCCAAAATATGCTACCCCTAATTTTCGGAAACTCCCACCAGACGAGCCCTGCTCTCTCCGCCTCCTCGAGAGCCCTGGCTCCGCAGTCCCGTCCAGCGCGCGAACCACTTCCCCGGCTCGTTTCACCTGGGCAGAAAGGACCGCTTTGCTTGGAGGGTTTTCGTGTTGGGTGTTTCGCACTTAGTAGGGCCAGAAGCAAGGAGAAGGCAGCGAAAGTTTCTCGATCACCCGTTTTAAAGGTTCAGGGGTATGTAGCACAACGTAGCACTGTAGGTGTCCGCAAGCCTCCCGGTTACCACCACTGAGTTCAAGCAGGCTAGCATATGGCGGGGATGTCTGTACCTCTCTGCACAGACTTGCGATATACTCTCTCGCACGAGAACAGAAAGCAATAGCGTAAGTCAAAATGCATGTGCGATGTATCTTGGGCTTTGAGTGTGCCTGCGAATTCGGCACTAGAAGAACGCACTGCTGACGGCGCGTGCACGTTGAATAAGGTACAGTCATCCCAAGTTTGTTGGTCGATGTCTGAGTGAGGACCTGATCTGGAGGAATCTGGCAAAGATGCAGCAACGATTCGGGAAAGAGCCGGGGCCTTGAGTGAAAAGCAGCGGAAGGCCTCAGGCTATCGGGCAGGTGCCACAGACATGCCAATGTCCATTGCAGGTATCCAAGGGCTTTTGGAGTCGGTGGGGCCCTGGAAGTCAGGGCATCACTGGGTTTTCCAGTCTGCAGCTACAGCAGTCGGCACAAAACTCTTGGTCTTTGGCATCATGCAGCAGCGCCCTTGCACAGCTTCGTGTGAACAAGATGCGTGGCGTGGGCTTTCGGTACGCAGACTCCTTCCTGCAAATTTCCGCTCCTCTTGCCGGGCATGTTCTGTGCATTTGTAGTCCCCTCACCGAAGCGAGTAGCCCGGAGATTGACCAGACTAAGGTATCAGATTACCCCGCAGGGCTACATTCTGCCCAAGGCGAGGGAACGCGCCTGCATTTTGACATGTGTTTCTAATTCGGACATTCTCGGCAATGCAAGTGTTGATTGGGCGTATGTGAAAGGTGTTACGGTCTTGCCTTGGCTCGATGTTACATTTGGGGCTTCTTCAAACAGAGTCGAGGCTCTGTTGTGCTGTCCTTACAAGCCGAATGCCACTGCGCAAAGACTCTGAAGTTCCAACATGTTCTGGCTGGACAGTTTCTCCTCTCCGGAGGAATTTTTGGAAGTTCGTTCTCCTGAACTCACAACAGTACTCCAGAGCTGCTGGGAAACCAAAGGATCCGCTTGGGAGCCAGCAGGGGCACTTCAAGTACGGTCAGATTCACCGAAGCAGGTGCACCACATCTAAGGCTCTTCTCCAGAGCGGATGCAGCCATAGCATGGCATGAAGCAGAATGCATAGAAGTTACCGGCAAGGTTGTCAGGCCGCTATATTTAAAACGCTGGGATAGACGAAGAGTTTGAGTTGAAGCTCACAACTACTTCCCCATCAAGCCCGTAGTAGAGGAACCTGTGAAGCCTACAGATCCTTTCGGTCCTAAACCCGGCTTCCAGCACAAGGATTTTGTAGCATGTTGGGATACCCAGCCTTGAATCAAAGATTATGAACCGTAAAACTGTGCAGGGGTCCTCGATTCAGTCACTGGCAGAAGCACCGAATAAAGAGCTTCAGACTGCAAAGGGATCCGTGATTGAGTAACTGCTTTTCTGAGGCCTTCCTTGCCTGGGACGCTGCTCGGCTGCGGCAGCCGGAAGCTCTCTGGATCTGGAAGCCTTGCAGCCCGGGGCCACGAAGGGTTGGAGGTTCATGGGTGGTTACAGGATTCTGTGCGGGTAGAGGGTTTAGGGCCTGCTTGGAGGTTCATGGGTAGTTAGAAGTGGGGGTTACGTTCAGGATCTATGCGACCTTTTGCAAC
The DNA here is from genome assembly GCA_905221615.1 of Symbiodinium sp. CCMP2592. NCBI lineage: Eukaryota > Dinophyceae > Suessiales > Symbiodiniaceae > Symbiodinium > Symbiodinium sp. CCMP2592. Next base: position 24,012 of record CAJNDT010006178.1, on the reverse strand, counting down.
TCCAAACTAAACCCGGTACTGTATATCCAGGAATCCACCTTAATCCCCAAGTGCTACATCCCAAACCGGAAGCCAAATTTTTTACTCCCTAAGCACCGAGCCCGGGAACCTTCGCTTGCGTGTGATCTTGGGGGCACATGGAAGCCATCACCAGACCTGCACAAGGTCAAAGCTGCGGCCGCGGGATCATGGTTTTCAGCTCCGACGTCCCTAAGGACACCTTCAAGGGTTGAGGCATCTAGGAATTCTAGAGGTCGAGGGCTTAGAGCTTAGGGGCCGGGCAGTTTTCCTGAGCAGGGCTCATTCGGGTGTGAAGGTCAGCAGCCATGGTGAGCGATTTGTGGCGAAGTCCTATGGGAGCTGCGAGCCATGTTGGCATGCGCCAAGATCTTGTGCGGTTCATCACGGAACCTGGTGGGATGAAGAGTGCCAATACGGCTAACACGGCTAACTCCATTCAGGACTTCCATTCGTGTTTCGAGATGTATCGCCGAGCCCCAGAAAGCGCTCGAGAAAGTGCACTTCTTGTAACAGGGCCCTAAAGCAAAACAGTGCGGTACCACCTCACCACGCGAGGATCAGATGAAAGAGATGTCCAAGAAGCCAGCAGCTGAGTGTCAGTTCGGCTTAGAGTTTACAGCCACTGGCTTGCCTCTCGGTTCATGCTCTTTCACGGTTTGTCTATGGCTAGTCAGCATCAAGATGTTCGCGTGCCTCAGGGTCGAAACAGCCTTGTCTTTTAGTTTGCTCGGCCTTCGAGACAAAACCCACGCGCCAAGCTTTGAGTTTTGAATCGGCTGAATAGCGACTCAGGCGTGGTATCATCCAGCGCTACATCCCCAATCCGCTGCTCATCGGCGGGCGCAAGTGCAGAACTGAGCTTTCATGGGAGTTGTTTAACCAACCTCGACACTGCTGCTGCTCCTACTGCTTCTACTGCCGCCACCACCAAGGCTACTAGGACGACAACCAGCAGACCGCCGGCTGCAACTATGACTACGACTGCTGCTGCTACCACCTACTGCTGCTTCTGCTATTACTACGACGACGACAACTTCTACTACCAATACCACTTCCACTACCACTACAACTACTACGACGACGGATGGTAGTAGCAACAACACTTACAAGACTGATTTTAGCAAGAGAGAATACCCGCACCGCTGCAGCAAGACTAGCAGTACCTGGGCGATAACCCACATGATCGCGCCGACTCTTCCCCCTATCTCTCTTGCATATGAGGATGCCTCCATGTCCACATACACCCACCCACCCACACATACACACACACACACGCACGTTTGGAATGGAGGAAGCGATTTCGACTGCTCAGGTTTGACATGCGCATCTACGTGGTGGTTCTGTCGTCCCGGCCTTACGGTGGAAGCGACGATGCACGGAAGTAGGGTATAGCAGGCGCAGGAAATTGCAGTCGTTGTGCTCATCGACGGAAAAGCAGCAACGGCTGTTGTTGATGGTCGTGGTGTTGGACTTAGGGAAGGGGGAGAGAGGGACTTGTTAATGCTTGTGGGTGTGATGAAACTTGGCTTCTATCTGATTAGACTAGATATTGGTGGCCTGTGGCAGGTACGATCCTCTCAAGGTGTACGTTAACGACGAGGGCCTGGTCCGGTTTGCCACGGAGCAGTATTCGGAAGCCGTGGACACGCTCCAGTCCAGGACGCCAACGGCGTTGTGCTCGATCTGCAAGAGCCACGACCATCAATAGCAGTCGCATTTGGCGTGGGTGCTGATGATGACGGTAGCAATGCTGCAACTCAGAGTACTAGCCGTGATAGGAAGAATGCTTCACGGAATGCCTTCAAGTCGTTCTCCCTCCAGCTCGGATCTGCTTTGCGGGACTCGGATCTTGAAGCTGCAGTGTGAAAGATAGCAGATGCCGGTGATCCAAATAGTGTGGTTTAAGGCTTCGCGACTATGATGTCCAGGCGAGTCGAGGAAGGCCGTCTCCGAACACCTCACACAACCGAACCTCGAGACAGCCTAGCACATCAACGCCCCGGTTCAGAAAGGCAGTTTCGTTTTACCGTCCGAAGCCTGAACCTCGATGTCACAGCCAGCCGTGGAGTTCGCAGGATGATGCACCTCACCAACTACTCGGTCAACAAGCAGCGGGGAGCCCGAGAAGTATCGCATTTTGGTAGATACCAGTGATTCGTCGAACTTAGGTTCAACCAGCAGTCTTGCAATGCCATAGCTGCTATGGTTGTGAAGCAACAACATGCATGGACAGCCGCGCCGGGTGTGCGACATGCACTCGGTGGAAGCTTCGCTGTGAGTCACCGGGAAGCCATAGTCTTCAGCATCTCGTTTTCTTGTCGTGCGGACTCTTCACGTCCTCGCACAACATCCGCACGAAGTGAGCCCTCGCATCAGGTTCCCCCTGAGGATCCATCCACAGCTCCTACCAATCCATCGAAGTCGTCGAGAGATCCGCAAGTCCCGGCTGAGGAACCCTGACTTTGTGCAGAACCTCGATGGCCAGGGAGAGGACTCCCAGAGATTTGATCCAGGGCCCCCTTGTCATTGTCATTGCGCTCACCACTTGGAAACACTGAGGTCCAAGGCCTTGCCACCGAGCATGTTTCGCAGTGCTCTTGACCTAGTGCCCATAGGAGTGACTGCAGTTGCACTCAGGATGGCACTGGTCACTGCCGCCGTACATTAGAATTCCTCCTGCTACTTACTGCTGCTGCTACTACTACTACTACTACTACGACTATGCCTACTCCTGCAACTGCTCCTCCCCCCACTGCTTTAGGTTTCTTCCATGAGCCTCTGCAGAGGTGCGTGGACCCAATTTCCGAAATGCCAGGACAAAGAGGATGCAGCAGTCGACGACAGCGGCCAGCCGAAGGCTTCCAAATGGAACCGGCCTCAGCGTTTAAGGTCAAGGCCTCATTGGGTTTAGGTCAGGTTTTGAGAACAGCACTGGAGTTCAGCTGTGCTTGACATTCCCCCGTAGGCCGAGATGCCACATGCAGATGTGGCGAAGCCGGTCGGAGATATGGGCAAGATGCCGTGGTCTTGTCACAGAAATTCTCGGATAGGTGCACTAAACAAGCGGATGTGCCGCTTAAGTCTCCGTTTCTACACAAAACGTTTCTTGCGACTGGCCAGGAAGCCGATAGCATCGTGTTTTCCAACGGAGCAACGTCGACGACGATCTTTCCCTCCAAAGACATGGCACGAAGCAAGAACTGTTTCTACCCCCGCACATGAAAGCTGAAAAAGCAGAAGCCAAGGACAACGACAAAGATAGGCCTCATGCAAGAAGGGCGGCGAAAATCCCTGGTCAATAGCAAACGCATCATTAGTTTCGCCCCTTATCCCTGAGCACGGTGCTGCCAAGTCAGGTCGCTCAAAGAGCTGCAGTCCGGGCCCCGGGTGTTGTTGGAAGGGGACAGAAGGCGACAAACCCTCCATGAGGGAACGAGTCTTTTCGATTCACCCCAGGACCAGCGGTTGTGAGTGCGTGAATGCTTTCGCCTCCAGACGGTGACCGATTCGATGTGTGCTCAAGCTGCCGCTCAAGATTTTGTGATTTCGAACCTAGGTGCGTAGAAGCCCAGTCCACAAGCAGAACCTCAGCGTGCATGAGCTGCTAGCATGATCAACTGCCAAGAAGCGCACTCTTGAGTGTTTTCGTTTAGTTACCTTGATACTCTTATTTGCGGCCCAGAATCACCCCTATACTCTAAAACCCGAAACCCTAAAACCCCAACCCTATACCCTCAACCCTCACCTATATATATATATATATATATATATACATGTGTATAATACTCTTATTTGCGGCCCAAAAGCACAAGCACAAGCCATGTTCTCAGGATACATTTCGCCCGCGAGGGTCTCGACTTCGAGGCGCCGGCCGAACACCAGAAGCTCTTCCTGTGCTGATATAGCTTTACAAAAAGGGGATGTAAAAAAGTTACCATAGGGTTCCTGAAAGGGGCCTATAGACGATCTATGTAGGGTTCTATGTGATAGGGGCCTATAATCACTACTATACTATGTTGGTCTCCGGTGCTCAGAGACCAGGGCTAGCAGGAGGCTTGCTGTCGTGGCTAATCTTAGCACGTCTTCATCACAGGATTCCTGGAGTTCGCAGGGATTTCCACGGGCTTGCCGCCGAACGGTCAAAGGCCACGAATCTCCCTCTCCTACTGCGGCTCCGCCTATGTATAGACAACGCACTTAAACCATTACAGGGGCCGCTGCGTTAGGGCAGAGGCGTAGGAGAACCTCCGAGAAGCCGACCGCACAGAACCATGAACCCCAACGGACGACCCGCCTAGAGTAACGAATTGCGCCCTTCGGGACCCTGACCTAAGAGGCGAATTTCATCAAGCCTCCAATCTTGCCATGTAAGCGCAGGCTTTCGGAGGCAAGGTGTCGAGGTTGACGGTCCGAGAATCCGGGTATAAAGCCCGTATCCTGCGGAGGCCATGTGGGCATCCATGAAGGCCGCGGTAAAACTTTGTTTGCTAAATAAAAAAATCCAGAGGGAAAGGGGGTTTGGGGTCTTCGGGTTACTTGCATCCTCCGGCTTACGACTCTCGGACTTTGGACTTCAGCTGGATTCAGTGGGACCGCTGTGACAGCTTCTTGCGGGGGTACTTAAAAAGATGTTTATTTTCGATTCCTATAATCCCTAAGAAACAGCTACATTTACAATTTTTGCTAGGGGTCTAAGTTCAGCAAAGGCTTCACGTGCAGCCAAGACGTGGACTGCTGAATTAGGCTACAGACAGCGTTAGCTCGAAACATCCGCAGGTGTATTGATGAGGCAAGGGCTCGGGAGTTTGTTTTGCCAGGAATACGCAACTGCTTGCTTTGACTGTTAACTTGAGGCTCTTGTGAGAGATTGTGTGCAACCTGACACTTCCGCATCCTCTATACTCTATACGTCACTGGATAGCTTTCAGCTTGCTAGCTGCAAACTGAACATGAATGTGCTTGTCGTTGTTACGGTAACATGGTTGTCCTCATCCAGGCACACATATACACTGCCCATTTATCCGGTCATCCATCAGATGCATTATGCAGGCGCCAAGCTAGAAGCATATAATATGAGCACATGAACACACTGGCACACACCTATGCATTTTATATAAACGTGTGCTCATGCACTTGGTGGGTGCCAGATGACGTATACACCCGTGCATTTGTGAACCTACGTAGCTGTAGCTATGTGTCTGGGCCATGTAATGCAATGCTATGTACGCTGAGGCAAGGCAAGGAAAGGCAAAGTATGCCATGTAGCATGACATACCGCAATGTACTGCAAGGCCATCTAATGCAATCTAATCACAGTGTAATGCGGCGGAATGCAGGTATCGGTAATGTGATGCAGTGTATCTAGTCTAGCGTATGTATGCACGCATGCACACATACATACACAGATACATGAGTGTAGCTCTCGCATGGCGAAAGACATACCTCCAGACAAATCCCTCGGTGTCTGTGCAAGTGGACAGGACCTGGTCATTAAGACCCTGATCTCTGTGGAGGAGCCTTTGAAGGCCACCGCGCACGGTTTAGGGTGTAATATAGAGGCTTCATGATTACCTACACTATGTTGGGAGGTTCCTTATTGTAATTATAGTGTAGTGGGCCCTAAAGCCCTATTCTAATTATTACTAGTAAGGCCCCTATTTAGGTTCCGTGGGCAGGAGTCCCGATCTTCTTCGCAATCTGTCACACACAAAGAGTTCCTCCGACTTGGATACAGCATGTGAAGCCAACACCGTATGTCTTTGCTTGAAGCCTTGGGAGCCGAAGGTTTGACATAAAGTTTGTCTTACTCAAAAATGCTTGCCCGTTAATAGAGGCCTGCGTCGCGCGGTGCTGCACAGCAGTTAGTTACATTATCCTGGGGTGTGCAGGACAAGTCATGTGCTCCGTCTTGGTGTTTCGAAACCCCCAGAGTGCCATCAGATTGGTTTCAGAAAAAGCCACGTTCCGAACATGGAGTGTAAGTTTTACCAGCACGGCAAGATTGTTCCTGACGAAAGCGACCAGCGAAGCCTCAAAGGCCTTGCCCGCCCCCATGTCCTGCACATATGTACGAACGGAGCCCTAGGTCAACGAGTCGCCCGGCTGCTTTCCGTACGTACAACCGTTCTCCTGCCTAGGACTGCCACCAGGTGATGTACAAAAGTTAGAAAACGCTGAGAATCCAGATCCAGTGCCAGAAAGTCTCTAGGTGATATAAAGGCTCAATTCTGTTATTAGTCACACCTCGAGAGCTCATGAACATCTCCTGTATCACTTGGCGCCAGAAGAGCTGCGCTGCGCTAAACCCTCAACCACCATGCCTCGGAACGTCCACGAAATCTTGCAGCAGGCTGAGTGGGTCAAGACGACGGGCTGCGAGGTGGGAATGGCGTTGGCATGGATAACGTCGGGGTTCGGCACCAGTACCACTTTTGCTATAGCTACTCTAGCCACCACTGAAAGTGTCATCCATGAATTCTACTCGGCTGTTTTTGTTCGTGCACGTTGTTCTTGCCACTGTTTCACATGTCACTGTACCCATTTCTGTGCTGAAACTTCAAGTTTCAAGTGGATCAATCGCGTCAACACTTCGTCAAGAACAAAGACCTTTGTGTTCTGTCGGATTGGGGCCAGACAAATTCATGTACTGGTGATCATGGTGCATTGGTAGACGTGGTCTAACGCTGTGCGAAGGGTCAGCAAACCACTCAGCTTGCAGACCTAATGCTCCCGTTGCGAGGACGGCGGATGGTCTGCACGTGGACCAGGAGGTGGATTCGCATTCAGATGATTGGATTTTGTAATATAGCGGCCGGAACAAAGCGCATCCCCGATAACCCTTTTACGCTCAGAATGCAACATATCTATATACGCCAATCCAACTATGAAGATGCTGTGGCTTCAAGGGTGTTTTGATGCTCAGGTAAGTGCGCGGAGGCATACAGTTTGAAGAGCTTTGTTGCAAACCAATCTGGGGGCAGAGCTGATGCAAGCAAGCCTGTCTGCTTGCTGCAAGTGAAGGAGAACTTGCGACCAGGACATGAAATACTCGTGTCGAACCGTGATTGAGCACGAATCTTGGACACATGAAAACCGCGAAAGCCTGTAACCCGATTGCAGGTGCCCACAGGGGTTCCTGCTTCGAGATCTACGGATTCGACGTTCTCGCCGGGCCTTCAGCAGGGTGATTTCTGTAGGCGATAGAGGAGGATAAGCCTTGAGAGGCTCTGTGTGGCTTCTACAGAAGTAGATCTTAGGATCGTTCCTGCAGGAAAGAAACCCTCCTCAATGGTTCTAGAGTTATGGTGTCGACGCCGGCACAGCTGCAGTTGGTGCTAAAAGCTCAACCCCGCCATAGGATTGCAATACCTTCGACCTTCATTGTGGGGTCAGCATGGCACCGCATGTGGCCTGAATTCTCCAGAAAGTATCGGAGGAAGTCAGAGTTGGAGGAGCGCAACACAGCACGTGTAGCCCCTACAGCGTACGAGAGTCCGACTAAGGTCGACCGCAGTCTCAAGCCATGGCTCTTGGAGGTCAACATCTGCACGGAAGCTCAGGGATATCAGGAGTAAGACTTTGGGGGTAGGTGTGTTCTGATGTTACTGGCGTGTCGCGACACCACACCTCCCGAGACGTGGAATTACATCACAGCTGCAAAGTCGCAGTGTTGGGATATTGCAGCTTGAGCCTCCAGAATTCGGAAGCCCGAAGCCCATGCAAAGGTCCGTCCCTGTCCAGCGGCTCTCCCTTGGACAAGCGGATCAAGACAAAGCTGGTTGCAGATGCCTAGACCTGAGCGGCACCTGTTGCGCGATAAGCTGTCACCATAGGCACATGTCGTCGTCTCAGCACCAACGGTGGCAGTGTCATCCGTCTTTTTGTTTTTGGTTCCATTGCACTCTTTGGTTTAGCCTATCAGAGCACGCTGTGAGGGCACTCGCTACTGAAAAGCAAAACGAATCTGCCCATGCCTCCGTGTGTCCCTCTCTGTGTCCATATTAAGGTACATTGCGCTCCAATAGTCAACAAAGTTGCCAACTTGAACTTGCACGTAGTACACGCAGCAGCTCCAGAGCCACTATCAAAATCCACGGCCTCGTTGCCTTTTGGCCGACTGGCCCCAAACATAACATCGAAAAGGCATGTTTAAGGCCGGTTCAAGCTAGAAGGTTTACAGGGGTTTGCGAGCTTCAAGAAGGGCTGTATCGTTTTGTTGATACCGTGGTCGCTCCAGGTAGGATTGAGGGTGAGGGTTTCGAAGTTGTAGAGTGCTTTCAAGTCGTCTGATGCTGAGGTCCTCACATTAGTCGGCGTCGTCTCCTCAGTCGGAATTCGACCGTGGTGTGTTCAGGTTGAGTACGGCTCAGAGTCACTTCTCGAAGTTTTGGAAGGACAGGATCTTCGATTAAACGTAGGCGCATCCATTGCTCAGGATAAGAGCCCGGCAGATGCTTGTTAGAGATTCACCTGCAGGTTTGGGTATGGCCTTACTCGCTCGGCTTGCTACTACTTCGAACAACAAGACACCGTGTTAGACTCCTGCCCTAGCTTCTCACGTTCGTTGCAGCGGTAGACATGGCAGAGGTAAAAGGCCCAGGACATGGAAATCTTGCCTTATCGGCACTGGCTTTGGCTTCTTCGTGTGCTCTTCTTTCGGGTTTTCTTGCTCGCTCGCCCCAAACCCCAGGCCGCCAACTCACAGCCTTAGCCTCCTTCTCGACGGACTGGCACCGAAGGATGCAGCCGATTGAAACAGGTGGAACTGACATTGTCCAATACAGAAGCTTGAATAATAATGATCAGGCCCGCTATTCTTAACGGTTCCTAACAATAGCCAGCTTCTAATTGTAAATGAGGCTATGTTGGCCCCAAATCTCCGCAAAAGAAATTGTGAGCTTTGATGTGACCCAGGTACATCCACCCACTGCTCTGTGGAAGCTAAGCCGTGGCTTCGGAGAGGGTTTAGGGTTTAGGCTGCGTTTTGGTAGGGTTTTTTGGTATGGGGCTGCTTGAAATCAGTGGTACTTTGTTTTAGGGGCCATATGTTACGGCTCTTACCACGTCGAGTTTCTTTCAGGGTCATCATGGGTATGGTTCGGTATACTTTTGATACTAAGGTAAGGAGTTTCGGGTTTAGGGCCTAGCTACTGGTGAGCTCGTTGTGTGGGACAGTGACGAAAGAGCACGAGTTCGTTTGTGTGAATCGCCATGAGCGGCATAGCCACTCTCACCAGCAACTCGGGTTCATTGTGGCACAGTAGATTTCAGGCCCAGCTTGAATTTGTTCAGCACTTTCGTGAGCACGAAGTGTGTGATAGCTTCTGAGCGTCTCTGAGATGTTGAGGACTTTATACGGGAGTTTCCGAAAATGAGGGGTAACTAATTTTCGGGGTCTTTATAAAAAGGATCCAGCTATTTCGGCTGCTATATTAGGGTCCCCTATTTTCGGAAGCTCCCATATGGACAGAATTGCAGAAGGTGTTTCGTCACAGCCAATGCAGCTCAATCCTTAGTGTGCTGCCATGAAAGATCTAAAGGGCGTATTGAACCGCTGGCAGTTAGTCTTGCCTGCCACGGATTTAATGCAACCGTACTGCAGATTTTCCCATTTTTCAATATCTCAGGGTACAGGGCAGCTTTCAAGCACGAGGATCGGTCGATGCGGCAAGTCATGCCGTTTGGGGTGTAAGCGAGAGTCCAGGAGCAAGTAGCTTGCACGCTGTCTGCTTCGGTAGCATGTAGCCGCCATGCACGACTCGGAAACAAGCCCGGTGGGGCGACTGGACGAGTATATCCGAAGCTTCGAGCAGAAGTATGGCGCTGTTCCAGTTGAGCTCCAGACGAACGACTTGCAAAGTTCTGTTGGCAGCTTTGTGGAACCGCTGGCCTTGCGGCAGAGTCGTGAGGACAAGCCGGATCCGCCAGACGGCCTTCGCAATGTCCAATCCAGCCCAGCACGCGAGCTTTCGTCGCTGCCGGTTAGAACGACTACACCGAGATATCCATGGCAGGTAGCCCCGTCGGAGCCTGTACGGGCCTTACCCTTCAAACTCCGAACCAAGGGGCTGGAAGCGTTTGTGCCCCATGTCCCAGCGGCAACAAGCAGCTACAAGGCGCCGTCTGGATTTGCCAGCGACTTCTCAACAGCCTGTGGCTCTTCCAGCCTGGGCCTGGGCCTGAAGCCTTCAGAAGCAGATCCTCCTATGCCTGACAAGTCAGCAACGGCCCTGGATATTTCAAGCATGGACCTTTCACACCTGAGCATGCCTCCTCTCTTTGAAAGAAGCTCCATGTTCAATCCGGTACCAGAGTGGGATTCAAGCCGTGTCAGTCAGCGGAGTTTTTCACAGGTGCCTGCGCCTTTGCCGCAGTCCTCTTTTTGCAGCCTTGCTGCACGGTCCAGCTTCGTGACTGATGCAACTTCCTCGAGCTTGGGCTTTGCACCAGGTGGGGATGTTTCAATCTTCATTGTATCTGCCATGCTATCTATCTACCTATATATCTACCTATCTGTTTATTGATCAATCTATCGATCTATCTGTACTTCTGATTGATTCTCGCGTCCGTAAGGTCTGTATCCACGCATGTCTGTGCATGAATGCATGTGCGACAAGATTGTGGGGTATATGCACACATGGCACTCCAAACAGCAAATTCATGGGTGCAAGCTATATCCTGTTTGCTTCTCAGGTGACCGAGGCGACCCGGGCTTCGCCCCCTGCGCACGTTTGCAAAGGGCTCGTGCCGCCAGCAACCCACCGAAGCTGCAGCTCGCGGGCCCAAGTGGCGTACGACACCGACTTGCGCATAATGCACCCAGGCCCAGGCCTTCGAGCCCGAACCTGAACCTGGGCTCCCCCTCCCCTGCCAACCATCGGCTCACAATCGGGAGCAGCCCTTGCAGAGTCTCCTCCCAGGATCCTCCCTTGGCGCCCCGCCAGGCAGTGCCCAAAGCCCAGAAAGCTGTGGGCGGCCAAGGCTCTGGCCCTCTGGAGTCTGGGCCGCCCCAGCTGTCTCCCCCGCGCAAGAAGAGCGCTGGCAGTGCCGGGCCACTGCCTTCAAGAGCATCGCCATCTTTGAAAGATGCAGCGGTCCAGTTTGAGCATGGTGAGCGGAGTGCTGCCAGGGAGGCACAAGACGAAGTGAACTGTCAAAGCCCGAAGGTTCCTCAAAGACCTCTGCAGTCCTTCGCTGCTCGGTCTTGCGAGATTGCCGTGCAGACGGAGAGCATCGCTGCAGCTACCGATTCCAACACTGCTCCAAGGCTTCAAGTTGAGCCGATTGCTGCAGTGGCCCATTTTCCTGAGGCGCCGTTTCAAACGAACGGCAAAGGGGAGCAACGCGACGAGCCGTCGCGCGACAACGGCTTGTGGAATTCCATGAGCCCCCTGTCTCAAAACAGCGCGCCAAGGCGTGAACTTGCTGAAGGGGTTTCTCTCAGCCAAGACGATTTGACACAAATGAGTGCTTTGTGCACCCCTGAGAAGCTCTGGTTTTCTGCCATGAAGGATGACACGCCGGACTTCGGTGGCGACATTGCTAGCGCACGCGCTTCGAGCTTGTGGCAGGGTTCGTTCAACACCCGGCCGATCGGGCTCGGCATGGAGCACGATGTGGCCCAAAGCCTCGACGGCCCTTGTGGCAGACTGGCATCACCCCCTTCTGCAGAGATGTCCCACACCAATGCAGAGATGGAGCAGTTAAACCAGCAACTGCTGAGAGCCCTGGCTCGTGCAATGACTCACTTGCGCCGAATGCAAAGTTTGTCTCTGCCAACGAGCTGGAACACGCCGCATGATGCCTAATTCAAAGAATGTCTTCTCCGCCTCGCACAGCAAAGAGGAAAAGCTGGTTCCTGCAAACTGCAGTTCGCAGTGAGCGTATTCATAAGCCCGCTTCCATGTTATATGATGTTGGTTCAGTATGCACCAACATGTAAGTGCTGTAGGGGCATGGATCAAACTTGCAAATAACAATAATCATGATAAGAATAACTAATAATAATAATAACAATAGTAGTAATAATAATCATAATAATAATAATAATAGGTCCGAACTCATGGGTCCGTGCCTGCCTTCGTGCGAGTGCGCGACTCGAAACATCATGGGCGCTCTCGAGAGTCCCTATAAAACTCTACGACAATGTACCCACAGCCCAGAGCAATCGGAACAATGAAAGTTCTATCACATGTCTAGTCCTTATACGAATATACCTACCTCCTAGTCCTCGAACTAGTCGCCCTAAACCCAACCCTAGAATTGAATGATTATGGCCCCTACATCAGTCCATCACGGAACTCAGTCGCCAGCCTTGCTAGGTCTTCCGCTTCAAGCCTCCGGACGTCGTCAATCAAGAACTATTTTATGACATACCCCATTACATGGTAGTATGTCATACTACATTGTACTACATTGCTTATGCAGAGCCCGTGGCGCTGCGTGCCGGTACGAGGACGTCAACCGGCAAATTGGAAGCTACCTCTGACGAAGCTCTTTGAGACTTTAGGGGTTCAGGTGCTTTCGTCGCACGTGCTTCCCCAAAATGTCCACACCAGTTGTTAGCTTTCGTCATGCATAGGGCGGTGTCTCAACAGACCCAGAGCTCTGCATCCTCCTGGAAGCTGTGTCTTCTTACCGGAGGTCCGGGCAGCGTCAATTGGCCGGCTGGTCAGGAGGTGCTCACCTCACCTTGGTTGGATCCCGCTCCAGGTCATAGTTGCAATGGTGACGACGATGAAGATGATGTCAGGGCACTACCCACGACGGCGATGACAAGTCCTGTAGCGAGTGCCACGAAGTTGACAAGACAAGGAAGGCTGTGGTGTTGACACAGGGGCGAGGATTGCGGTGAGAAGGACCACATGACAGAAACGAAATCAGGAGTTATTATCATCGGGTTGCTTGATTTTGCGTGGGAGTTGGGAGTGCTCATCGCTTCAAGAACCGACGGCATATAGGACTCAGCGAGATCGGAGCTTGCGTGTTGTAAGTTTAGTGTGTAGTAGTCTGTTTCCTTTGGCGTGGCACTGCACTCATTGATGGACACTCCGAGCTCGAATTGGAAGGGTCCCTGTGTTTGGCATGGCGACGAGGCGATGTCAGTAAACTCCTTCCTTGCGTTAGCTTCGTTCCACCGATATCTAAGGCCGCTTGAACAGGTGGATGCAGCAGCTTCCAAACCCCCACCATGAGACAAGTCAACTGTGCGCAGGGCAACGTCGACTCCATCATGGATGAGCAAGAAGCAGCCACAACTGCCACAGGTGACTGGGATTTCAGAGCATAAAGCAGGTGACAAGCAGATTGGTTTTTTAGGACCATACTCGGATATTCAATGCGAGTGGCGAATCTCAAATCCCACAGATTTTGAGCGTTCTACTTACTACTGGAGCTACGCATTTGTTGCAACTGTTGTCAAACTGGCTCAAAATTCGCAATAGTATGCTGTTGAAGAGCCCAGACGTGCTGCCGCCCTTGTCCAGCTACTCACTATTCAAGCGAAAGTCCCAGGCGCAGCAGGCCCAAGACACGTCCTTAAGGGTGGCACGGAGGGGTAAGAGCTATGTCAGCAAGATTGAGGTAGAGGTCCCATTAACATTCTGGTCCTTTAGTATCCCGATTTTACTATACAAAAATGCAGCTTCGAGCGCTATTCTAGTTATTTACCTATCACAATTAACCTTTATAACAGGAACCCTACAAACCCGATTGAATCAAATATGTCGTTAAATCAGGCCCCTAGATTACGGCTGGAAGGTTGCCAGCTCTCCGATGAAGAGATGGCCAAGCGAGCGAGACGATTGGTCACGAGCCAAGCACTCGCAAACAGAAACCCCGAGATGAATCGAAGAGGATAGTGTAAGGGCCTGCACAGTAAGCGCATTCCCTTACAGTCCCAGCATACAGTTATTACAGTTATACTGTTCTACTCAAAGAATCCGTGAAAGGGGGGCAAACTTGAAGTTGCTCCAGTTTCTGTTCTGCGGCCTCTCACTGTTGCAACGGGTTCAAAGAAGCCTCTACCCCTCAAAGCCCTCCTAAAGAAGGGCTGCTGGGTTGGATTGTTTGTTGCTTTCGTTGAGGGGGGAGGTGAGGAGGTGTAGGCCCCAAACCTTAGAGTACAAAGCCGCAAGTGCAGCCAAAAAGTGCTCCGACAGATTGTCCTCTTTAACCAGCTGAATGATCTGTTAAATGGTTCCTGGAATCAGGCACAGACACATATACATATATAAATATATACGTGCATGCACCATTTGTACTGTTTCCAATGCATTTATGAGTGCCGGTACACGTCCTTTTGGTTGCTTAGACGTGGGTATGTGGGTGTGTTTGACACTCAGAGCGTTTGGTGGTGTGTTTAATACAACTACTTTTGTTTCATGCATCTACCATTGTGTACCCCAAGCCCTATGCCAAAGTTGCCTATATGTTATTCCCGGCGCTTTCAAGGCTGCCTGCGACAGCCTGCATCCCAGCAGTTCCAAGAACTCGAGCTTGTGGATTGGGTTCCGCGGTTCAGCTTCGATTCCACAGACCAGAATGGCTTTCATCGCAGGGGGCTTTCCGATCGAAAAGCATTCCATGCTCTAGAAAGCTGGGGAACCTTGAAGTGGATGTTAGCATGGGTGTGATGATAATTGGAAGTACAAATCTACCGAGCTGGGATGTGTGAGCCGACACGGCGGTTCGTTGTGGGTCATGCTTTCTGCATTGTCTGCATTTTGATGGCCACTCTTCTTGCTACACTTTGACTTGTGCTAATGAGCAGTGTGTGTTGTTTGGTTTTGGAATAGTCAGAAAGCGCCGCTCCGTCGCGAGTGCCTAGTGGACAGGTCGTCGTGAAGCCTTGCCTTCATGACCGGGAGAGTAGCGCGTCTGGCTAAGAAACGAGGCTCTGAATCCTCAGAAAGTATCAGCGACTGGAGTTGCGGTTAGGCCTGCAGGGCCTTAGGCTCTGAGTCTTCGGAGTATAGGAGTGCAGCGCATCGGCTTGTTCCAATGTGAGAAAAACGATTTTTGCTGCGCGCACCATTTCTCGAGAGGTGCTGCTGTGTTGTGTGGGAGGAGTGTCAAAAACTCAACAGCCAGAACAACTAAGATTGCAACAACTTCTTTCTGTTCTACCACCTCCACTACCAGTAGCAGCAGCAGTGGTCGTCGTCCTCGTCGTCTCGTCGTCGTCGTGGTTGCAGTGGTAGAGTTGATGGTGGTGGTGGTGGTGGTGGTGGTGGTGAGTTTTGTAACGGCAGCAGGATTTGTAGTAGCTGTTGCAGATGCTGCTGTACCAGCAGCATTTATTGTAGTGCAACGACTGCTCCGGCCACAGCTCCTTCCAATGCTGTTGCTTTTGCTCTTCTGCCTGCCGCTGATCCACCTCCTTGTCGTGGCTCCTCCTTTGTCTCCCGACCCTCGCCGCGACGTGTGGTAAGGTCCGCATGAAGCTCTTCAGCTCTTCGACGAGGCCGCCGGAAGCCTCAGACCTTTGCTGGGAACAGGTTTGCAAGCTTCAAATTTTGCTTATAGGCACACACACTTCTTGAGCATTCGGAATGGGCTCAAGTGAAGATGCTCTGCCCTGCTTCATGTGACATGCGAGTCTCCATGCTTTGGGCCGGAATCTGTTGTGCAGAACCGTGCGGGTGAACATAACCGGAGGGCTCAGCAGAGCAGGGTACATGAGTTACTTGAGCATGCCTCGTCTCGGATCCGTCACTGAGCCTTCGACTGTAAGCACTCTCACGGTAGTCTCGTACTAATGTTTCATCCAAAATGCGATTCCTTTGGCAGTAGCGTCTTGCTTGTCCTAACCCGTCGAAGTTCGTTATGGCTTCCCGGATGCTGGGTCGCTGCATGTCAACCCTGCCAGCATCAACCCCTACCAGAATGAGGACGGCTATCACTGTCACCAGTGCCCTTAGCATGGGTGCTGCTCCAGCCGTGGCCTGCCACGCATCACGTTCCCCCACCAACAACCCCATAACTCTTGCAGCAATAATACTACCACAATACCATGTACTGCGATGCTGCGCAAGATTGGCTGCCAATGCCACTGCTCTTCGTATGATTGTAACTATTGCTTCCACTACCCAGACGACGACAACTCCCGCCACGACGAGTACTACTGTTGCAACTAAACTAGTAGTAGTAGTAGTAGTAGTAGTAGTAGTAGTAGTAGTAGTTGTCGTCGTCGTCGTCGTCCTACTACTACTACTACTACTACTACTACAACTACTACTACTACTACTACTACTACTGCTACTACTACTACTACTACTTCTACTACTACTACTACTACTACTACTACTACTACTACTACTACTACTACTACTACTACTACTACTACCGCTACCACTACCACTACCACTACTACTACTACTACTACTACTACTACTACTACTGCTACTACCACGGCTGCTGCAGCTGTTGTTGCTCCTGCCACCACACAACTACTACTACTACTACTACTACTACTACTACTACTACTACTACTACTACTACTACTACTACTATTCCTACTACTACTACTACTCCTACTACTACTAGTACTACTACTGCTACTGCTACTGCTACTACTACTACTACTACTACTACTACTACTACTACTACTACTACTCCTACTGCGACTACGACTACTACTACTGCTACTGCTACTGCTACTTCTACTACTACTACTACTTCTGCTACTATTACTACAGCTACCACTACTGCTACCGCTACTGCTACTACTACGGCTACTGCCACTGCTACTACTACTGCTACTACTACTACTACTACCACTACTACCGCTGTTACCACTACTACTACGTACGTACGTATGTAGTACTGCCAGTGTCCCCACTGCTGTTACCACCACCACCACCACCACAACCAATACTGCACGTACGATTCTTCTTTGGTAACAACAAACGGTACTCGAGGCGTGGGAGCTTTGCGTCGAAGCACACGAAGAGGACGGGATCGGGTGATCAAAACTGGAAGATATCCTAGGATGCGAGATTCCTTCGAACGATCGCCCAGGCTTGACTCCATTTGTTTTCAAGCATGCAGTCCTCGTTGATATACAAGAGGCAGTCGCCAGAACATCTTCCGGATTGCCGCGGAATGTTTCAGCTTTGTTAGTTGATGCTTCTCGGCTTTGCGCGTTTGGATTGAACGGAAAGCCCAAAAGCAACAACACGACAATGATCTCATAGATCACAACTCGTTACACCGCCGAGTTTTCGCAAAACCTCCAACCTGAGAGTGGCTATGCATAGCGGACAGGCAAGTGGGATTAAAAAGTGCGGAGGCTTACCAAAGTGTTAGTAGCATTGCCCCCATGCTGTTTCACCCAAAACGTGTCCTTCGCTGCGTTGAAACTCTGGCCCACTAACCTGGGATGCAGCAACCGCTGGTCAATCCAATGCCCCGAGTTTCTCAAGGATATGCGCTCTGGCGGGCTGCAGCGGGCATATCCGTGTCCAAACGGTAGAGAGCGCCTGCCTCAGTCGCTCGTTACTTTTTTTGCTGGAATAGGAGGGTTCGGGTGTTCGATCACTCTCGTCGGCAGCAATGCCCACGGCGCAGGGCAAGGTTTTAAAGAGCAGTTGTACTCAAGCCACCCCGGAAAACCCCGAAACCAGCTTCCCAAAGCCCGGAACGCTGCCCCAACACTTTTTCTAATTATTGAGGCCCCTGGGAGCCCGGCCGAGGTATTCGGGCTACTGGCCGGAGGAGTCCTACTGCAACCTCGTACTGAGGAAGTGGCAGGAAGCAGGAGGTCGGCTCTGCATTTCTCTCTTCAGAAGCCTCAGAACCCTAAGCCTTAAGGGGGAAATTTCAGGAAGCGTAAAAGAAAATGTTTTCAGGCTGGGTCATACGGCCATACGGTTTCTCACCACAGCTTCATGTCGACCCAGAATGTTGGGGGTTTGAGCGTTTGTGTGTTCAGTGCCTGGAATTACACGACAGCCAGCGCAAAGAGGCTTGTGCGATTATGAGGGTTTCCGTTGATGCACAAAACTTTGAATCTCAACATGGAAAGAGCCCAAGATGTCCCCATGAACGGTAGCACGATGACGGCGGCGATGTCTCAGCCGTTCCGAAAGAGCCAGGCTAGAGCAGCCAGGCAAGTGAAAGTATGAAGTCTCCAGCGTCAGTCACCGTCCATGTGATTCCACTTGCTCTGACCGGCGGCCGCCAACACTATTCAAACGAAAAGCCAAATTTGATAAGTTCCGCTGCATTTTATCAGGCGGTGAGGTCTTCCACTCCAAGAAGCTTCCACCCTGGGTCCCGCGCCAGGCACGGACGTTCGCAAGACGTTATGCTTTCGGGGTTAGCTTAGGCTTGGAGGCGTATGGCTGGTTTCCATGCGCGTATGGGCAAGTTGAATGAGCTTGAATTGCCCTTGTGGCCCGGTGAGTTGCGCCCTCAGCACACCCTCGATCATGCTTTAGCGGTTCGTGGTGTCCTGGTTTCAAGGATTGGAGTTTGCTAGATTCACTCCTCGGTGACATACGTTTGCAGAGGCTCAAGTGACATTATGAATGGCCAGCCTCGATGTTCCTTGTTTTGAAATGGAGGTATTTGGCGCAATCGCCACAGAAAGCAAAGAGCTCTCAGCACATCCCAAGGATAGTTTAATGAATAAACCCCAAAGCCTTCTTCGAAAATTATCTGTACTCGGCCCCTGCGGTAAAGCTGAAAGGAAAGCTATTCGACATACTGCGGCCCCCATATTTGGATGACGGCAGGGCTGGAGGGTTTTTGATCCCTTGCGGCTAAGCTTTGCGGCCTGAAGGGGGGGGGGGGGGGCCTCCCCTGATTCATGAAGCCCCTTGCCCTTGATCAGATTACAGGAGGGGTTCTGAAGTTGGGCCCCGTACAAAAGAAGCGTACCACACTGTCATGAAAGGTGACCAAGGATCTGGATTATGTACACCGAAAATGTGTCCTCTGAAGCAACGGCCAGAAAGCACAAGGCCATAAGGAGCCGTAGCGGCATATTGTTCTTGCGTGGCTCAGGCTGCGGGGCACCTGTCTGTGCTGGTGCTTGAAAAGGAGTTGTTTTATGCACGGCTCCGACAAGATATCAGATGCAGCAGAATCATGAGAAATCGTGTGTTTATACGATGACAGAACAACAAAACCGATTCTGCCGACTTCGCTAGCATCCATTTGCTGCCGCAACTCGCCCAACCCTACCTCAACCCCATGCATCCGTCCCGCAGGTCATCTTCAACAAAACGTGACGAGCAGTGCATCGAGAGCTGCCTGCATGCCATGCTTGCGGAACGCAGCTTGAGTGCTTGACTTTCAATGCGCATCGGTATTGTTTTCTAAGGAAGAAGCTGTACACGAAACCACAACCATTGGTTGCAGCATGCTCCTTTCCAGGTAGCTCAATGTTCATGCACCTTTCTGCTGATGCAGACCGTGCATGATTGCAGAAAGTGTGTGCGGTAGGAGTGAAGAATAACGTCGGGTCAACCGAGCTAGCAACTGCAAGCCCGATACGATAGGTTTGCTTAACGCGGCAATTTTTACAAGGCAGCTGCGCATAAGATGTTCAGACTTTGAACTGCAAGTGCTTAGACAAGCTGGGCTTTCACTCTTGCCGCGCACTGCACTCGACTCGTCACGAAGGCCCTCTGAAGCCCCGGAACAAACACACCTTGGAAGCCCTTGCACGAAACCCCTTACAACTTGCGCATGCAGGGCCCCAATAGCTGACAGCTCCAATCGGCGAGTCAAAGAGGGGGAGTCCAGCAAAGTTCGCAGTCGGTGACTCCAGTTTTTGCTTTCACATCATCCTTTCACCATGTGCCCTGGTTCTGGCGCTTCAGCCACGACAGCAGCTTCGCCACGTCGGAATGCAAAAAGGCGATGTTGATTGTTCGCTCGTTGTCAGCTTCCTAGCCCTATAATATAGAAGCAGATTCGCGGATCGCGCAACTCAGATGGCATACGGCAAGTAGAGCTTGGCCTGGAGCAATGGTCTTGATGCAGAGATGAGATGAGCAACATGAATCGTAAACGACGACATTCAATTTTCTGGTGCTGACTACTACACAAATTTCCTGTCTGGAGAACCGGAGCATGATGCATCAGTCCAAAGCCATCAGCCCGTAGACGCTTATAGGCATGATATGACCCATGTTAATGGCAGTGGCTATGCAAGACGTTCTTGTTCTGCTAGTTGAGCACCAATTTAGAATGTATTGGAATGCGTGCAGCAATTTGCTGCCACCTGTTTTTGGATTGGAAGAAGTAGGATGTGTTGACAAGGTACAAAATGCGGGCTTGGAGCATCGGAATAAGTGAGAGGTGTTGCCGACTTGATGACGGTGAGAACGGGCCGATGATGTCGCTACCCAGAACTTTCCATCAAGCAGTACTGTCTCGAACTCACTGGCTTGGCTTCGCAATTGACAGGCATGTGTTTCACGAGTTTGTGTTGGTGTGATATCTTGTATATCTGAACTTGTTTTGCAGCTGCGCGAACGCGCAGCACGTATGCCACGGTAGATCAGCATGAGAGTGTGCTCCTTGAGTAATTATGTCAGCTCAGAGTTTAGTTGCTCAACATTATATTGCTTTTGGAAACCCAGCCCTTTTCAGAGATTGTTTTTCGGGGTTGCGATGGGAGAGTTTTCTGCATGGATGGTGTGCTCGGCACCCAGAGAGCTTGTGAGTTGCACAGACAAACTTGCTGCACAGACCGCACACCCAGTTATGGCGTGCTGGCACAGACTTTGTCGAGCTGCATGGTCCGGGGCGTTGCCCCGATACACCTCGTACTACAGCAAACAACTGCACATTTTTGCTGGTAACCTCAAAGCTCCCGAATAATCAGATCGATGTTATGGCCTCGAGGCTTTCCACGCGGCCACATCGTGGCATCGGAAAGGCACGCATTTTCCTTGCTGTTCCTACGAATGATAGGATAGGAGTGCGCGCCGCAGGAGTCTAAACTGAAGCGCTGGGTGTCCCGAAAGCGATTCACGACCCGAGGGTATAAATGTATATGTCTTACATAAAACCTCGTCTGACTTGTCGAGCACGAGTGACAAAAAATATGTAAGACATACACACTACATGGAGACAATATGAATGCCTGTGTGCATGCGTGCACGCATGCACGTATCACGCACATATAAACCTTCTCAGGCGCAAACTAGAAAATCAGGCAACCATGGGACAGGAAGCTGGGAGAGGAATTTCAGGAGTATACGACGGCAATTGTCAGACACATTTTTATGAAAAATCCAAGAATAAGGGTCCGTGTGTTTCAGAAACAACATCTGTGCGTTGCATTTGGGTGCTGGTTGTTGTTTGTCTGCGTCAATACATGTTGCCATATGCATTTAGAAGGCGTGTAGACATGCATGGTAACGTTACGGGTGGAAATGGCAACATGGCTTGGCTTGCGCAGGGGTGGGTTGAGGGGGACAGATACCGTATGCATTTAGATGGCATCTAGGAATGCATGGCGATCCCGTCGGGGGAGCTTGGCAGCATGGTTGGGCTTGGCTGCTTTCATTAGACCATATCGTTGATATTATGCAGATATAAGTATACACTGGAATATTTAATTATGAGTCGTACTCAGACACACACACACACACACACGGAAAGATTTGTGAATGTTTTATTTATGCGAAGACCAGAACCGAACGACCAGGTTTCACTTGACCACACGTCGGGAACTTTGGACATGTCAGCACGTGGACAGGAATGTCGAAGAAGAACAGCTCAACTGAACCTCAACGACTTGCCTAAACCACAACACGGCTGCCTAAGTTGCACAGGCACCGAGGGCGAAGACATGGACTGACGTGTGGCAGATTGTGGCAACCGGGCAGTCGGACAACATGCAGCTGACCTGTGGCATCCCCAAGCGCTGATTGTTTCGAAGGGCGGCGAATCAAGTTTGCAAGCTTAGCTCCAGGCCATCCAGACGTAATACAACTCCAAATATGACGGAACCAATGTGCACAGCGAGGATGTTAAATGCGATGCACATTCATTCAGCAGGTACACACCGGTAGCCGACCGATGCATCCCCCGCCATACCATAGCTCCGTTGCGTCAGGTAGGTATGGTGGCCTGACGCCCCTGCTGTGTAAAGAACATCGACTGCCAGAAAGCAAATAACTTATAATACATGTGCAGGTCGTGAAACCGAGCGGTAGTGACGGTAAGGGAGACTTTTCGCTTCGGGTCCTTTTGGGGTTGGGATCTATCGGATTCTACAAGGGTTTCGGGACTGGGCCAGCTAGCATTGTCAGCGATGACACTTGAATCAGCTCCGCTCTCAGCGCACGCAGACTTGATGTTGCTGCTCTAGCTCCGTCTTGAACGCGGTTGCAAGATAGTGGCAGATTCGCCATTCTTGGGAGTGGAGCATACATACCTTGGTCCAATTCTGCTGTGTCTTTCAGGTCAGGGTTTTTGAACCCTTCATCCTAAAACTTCAAATGCTTAAAACCCGACAGCCCAAATTACTTAACCCTACACACCCTATAAGCCCTAGACCCTGTAAACACTCCTCGCCGATTCGAGTCTAGAGACCCTGGTAGACTGTGACGTACAGCAAACACCTGCCGAAAGCAGTTCGTCGGGACCCCTAAACCCGGAACCTAAAGCCCTAGTCTTTAGAGCCAAACTGTTCTAAGTATTGGGGGGCTTCTGAAGAGAAACAAAAGTTCTAAGGACATGATCTAGCAATTCTAGCGGAATTGTGGCTATTACTATTTGTTCCGACCCTGCAAAGCCGAGAAAGACAACATCACCGGAAGCCAGATCACAGACCCGTCAACCTTAAAGGACAATTGACAGAAAGAAACCCTAACACGTAAAGAAGGCCTAAATCCCCAACGCTAAAAACTGAACCATGGTACCTATATATATATATATATATATACATACATATATATATATATACTTAAACCCGAAACCCCAAGGCCTATTAAAGACTAAACCCTGAAAGCTCTAGAACTTGGAGCTCCAAGGCCTAAACGTCGGATGTTCCAACCGGACTACCCTGAACCCTGCCGCCCCAGAAGGTTTGGGATTTACGGCTTTGGGGTGAGGTTTTAGGGGTTTAAGGGTTTTGGGGTTTAGAACTGTTTAGGGTTTGGGGGCTCAGGGTTTAGGGGTTTAGGGGATTCGGGTTTAGGGGTCTAGGGTTTAGGGGTTTCGGGTTTAACGTCCCATTGCAATCAGGTGGCGATTTCCGCTTAAACTTGGCGATACGCTTCTCGAAGGCCTTTCCAGGTACTCGGAGGCCACGCAAAGATGTCAGCCGCCTTGGGAACCCTAATGACTCTCCAGCGGGTCACACTTGAGGGCCGTTTAGGGTTTCGGGTTCTGAAGGTCTTTGAGAAGGCGACTGATATAGCGAAACCCAAAAAAGCATCACATAAGCTTGACGAAGCGGTGATCCGTGCCGGTGACGGCTATGATGACGATGTTTGTGACGCAGGAGATGGCGATGACTTTCACCATTGTGCTCATCATCGTCGTCGTCATCAACTGAGACAGGTGATGATAGTGATTGGTGGATTGACGATGACACTGGCGATGATGTGAACGATGCTGATGATGTTGCTGCTGATGTTTGATGTTGATGGTGACCATGATGACGACAGAGAGGGGAAACGATAATGATCACAACGATTAAGGTGAGATTGACGATGATGATTTCAGATAGCCCTTTGCCATGGTACTGTTGATGGACAAAATCCTGCATTACCCATTTTGAGGAATATACCATAGTCCCCATAGTTGAGAGTCCTGAGGGTCATGCAGGATTTTCTCCATCAACAGTATAGTTACATTGAAGCGAAGCTTGAGCCTTGGATTGGGCTTGGTTAAATCAGGGTCGGGGGTTCGGCTTCCGAAAGTAGGCGATAGCTTCCGCGAATGGCATCCTACCAGACCGGTGCCCATGTGCAAGAACATCCCTGACTTCTCAGTTATTGACGGGATATTCATTCCAAATAT